>CH001352.1:651879-682715 GCA_000149265.1 Ciona savignyi | reverse complement strand
ATTCTTTTTATGTGGTTATTGGTTACATGGTTTTGTGGCTACCAGTTACATATAGTTGTTTAAATTTACATTTCTCCCTGGTACGTTTGCATGTTCAAGTTTACTATGTTTCACGATTTCACTTTTTGCCAGTAAAATCTTTCTTTCACGTACAGAGGGAATTTTAAATAAATGGAATGGAATTTGATCTAAATATATTTGATTGCAACTGATTTATTACAAGTTTACCGGCACATGAAACACTCTGATTCACAAAAAGTTAAATTAAGTGTTTAAATAGCATAGTAAAACAGAAAAGAATTCAGCCAAACCTGATAAGCAATAAGTTGTTGAATGGTCTCTATTACATTCTTCAGTTGAGCACCATCATATCTAGACCAATGATGGGCTAATGCCACGTTAGCAGCAAGGGGTAATTTTGCTACAATCTTTAAAAACTTGGGAAACATTTCTTCAAGCGATTCAGGGCTTTGTAAAAGCGGACATTCAAGTAAGATTACAATCATATTCAGGTAGTTTGGATCACTTTTATACTCATTTGGATTTGTGCAAATTGCTTTTTCTGCCAAGTTGACTAGTTTAACCAGGGATTCATGCAAAACTGTTTCAAGCACTGCGTCTTCTGAAATCCGGGCGAAAAGTGTTCGGAAAAATACGACATCAACAGTAGGGAGGTAAGGTACAGTTTGGGGGTCTGGCTTTTTAGATACGCTTTTCTCGGAGGCTGTTTCTTTCTCAACAACTGTGTCCTCTTTGCTCTGGTCCTCTAATATATCCAGAAGATCGTCGGCAAAGTTTATTTCAGCCATTGAAAGAAGGTCTTTAGGCGAGAATACATCGCTGCTTCCTACCGACATTTTTGCTGATGAATCCCACTGCTTGTCCGTCTCACTTCCTTGTGCAATTTCTTCTCTTAAATCGGTTTTCAGAGCAAAGCTTAAAAAAAAAACATTTTTAACCATAAATAATCAGAAAAGAAAATTAAAATTAATCACATTTTTTCGTACCTGTTAAGAAGCATTGAGTTTGAAAATATATTCGAAATTGCTTGTTTTAGCTCCGGTAAATACCCATTTTCATGAATCTTTTGTTTCGTGGTGCAGTACTTCCATAACGCGGAATAATCAGGGTCTAACATAGGTAAAATGCATTAAAACAAACACTTCTTTAAAAATATACAAATAGAATGAATATACACCATTAGGTCTACAATTTGTATTTTCTAGCATTGGCAACACTACTGATAACAATGGGAAAAATACTTTTAATTAAATAAAAAACGAAACAAAACAAACAAAAATATCCTATTACTGAAAAAGCCAGCCTGATTTATATAGAGTCCTGCCCATACATCTGTATTGTACATGAGTTTCTTTAAAATGGCTTTAAAACCACAAGATCCTTTGTGATATTGGGTAATGTAATAAAACCCATATTGGTGGTTATGAAATTGTGTGGAGTGTTTATTACAAGAAGTCATTCATTACAAGTCATGTGTGCATGTAAATCGAGTGCTTTCAGACTCTTAGGAGCATTTTTTGTACGCACAAATGTATATATGGCATAGAGGTAGAGACATAAATGTAACATACAGCATATCTTGCCTAAAAGTGCACCCATGGCACACTTAATACCAGTATGCATTTGTCTTTCTTTTTATAGCCTAACTTAAAATGAAGACCTAAACAAATTTGCCAGAAATATAGACATATATAAAAACTTTTAAAACAATTTATGCCTCTTCTAATGCAATAAAATTATATTTAATTTGAATTAATAATTATAACCCATATATTATCTAAAACTTATGACCTATACGAGCACATCTATATTTAAAACAGTTGACGCCTATTACAATATGGTTCTCCTTATGCTAACTTAAAACTGTTTTTATTATACAAGCATTAACTTTTACATTAGGTTTTTATATACATATATAGAATATAACGGAACTATTAACCACATAGCTAAATTAATTAGTACCGGTATGAAATACCACATTTCACTTAGCTGTTGGCTTAGTTAATTGTGTCCTTGGGCAAAGCCATTATGAGACATAGCCTTGGCCCAGTGGATTAATAGACTGAACTAAAACGGTAACAACAATAAAACATGAAAATCTCACTTCACTTACTGCATTTGTATGAGGTTGGCAAATGGGCCACTGTGCGTTGTTTCAATTTTGACATAGTAATTTTGCCCAGTTTCGAGTTAAGGCTTTGCTCTACATTTAAAGACAAGTGCTTCGAACTAGAAGATTCACCATTAGCAGGTGGGCTTAAGCTCTTAGGGATGACATCAGTGTTATCGGGCAATTCTGTGATAGAATCACTAAAACCTCCAATGTTTGTGGTAATAAAAGAGCCTGGAGACCCAATATTCATACTGAGCATGTCTATATCGTCATTTGGGTTTTCAGAGTCTGGTTTGACCTGTTGAGTATTAGAACTAGAGGGCAGACTATCCAATCCAAGGTTATCCGGCAATTGTTTGATAGAATCACTAAAACCCCCTATATTCGTAGTAATAAAAGAGCCTGGAGAGCCAATATTCATACTGAGCATGTCTATATCGTCATTTGGGTTTTCAGAGTCTGGTTTGACCTGTTGAGTATTAGAACTGGAAGGAAGACTATCCGATCCATTGTTATCTGGCAATTCTGTGATAGAATCACTAAAACCTCCAATGTTTGTGGTAATAAAAGAGCCTGGAGAGCCAATATTCATACTAAGCATGTCTATATCTTCATTTGCGATTTCAGAGTCTGGTTTGACCTGTTGAGTATTAGAAATGGAAGGGAGACTATCCGATCCATTGTTATCTGGCAATTCTTTGATAGAATCACTAAAACCTCCAATGTTTGTGGTAATAAAAGAGCCTGGAGAGCCAATATTCATACTAAGCATGTCTATATCGTCATTTGGGTTTTCAGAGTCTGGTTTGACCTGTTGAGTATTAGAACTGGAAGGCAGACTATCCGATCCAAGGTTATCCGGCAATTGTTTGATAGAATCACTAAAACCCCCTATATTCGTAGTAATAAAAGAGTTTGGAGAACCAATATCCATGCTTAGCATGTCAATGTCATCATTTTGATCCGGTTTATTCACTTCTTCATTTCTATTTGATAAAGAAACTTCTGGAACAATTACATTAGTTGGTTGCATATCGGCTTGTTTTACGGCCATATGGTTCGCCCTTTTGAGAATCAGCTTTGTTTAAACTTAATTCTGGTTGTGTAATTTGAATGCCCATTAAAGGCATTGGAGTAGCAAGGTCTGTGACTTGGTTCGCACTGTTTGGTTCAACCTGCTCAGGATGTATGGTCTGCGTGCTTGAATCCGCTGAAGAAATTTCTTTTTTATCATTATTATTCATCCTTATTACGATAGAGTCAGAAGCATCAGTTCGCGCTATTTTAGAACGGTGGTTTTCACTGCACAATTCCGCTTTACTGCTTGCCAGGTGTATGGCTTGAACAGCCGCCTCATCACAACTCAGTTGTTTGATGGTCGAGTTTGAAGCACAATTTTCGTTGGGACAATGTTGCCTTCCACAACCCTGGGTAAGTTGGGCGAAAAACTGCTGTATTCGCAATTTAAGAGCAGTGCGTTTGGACATCGTGAGACTACTTTCTCCAGGTCCACTTTCCTCACTACGTTTCAAGCTGAAATGTAGTCATTGTAAAACAAAATGGGTTTATATAAATAATTTTAATTCAGTGATTAAAAGATGACAATAAACACGAAAATCTCATAAAAAGTTACTCAGAGTTATTTTGATTTAAGCAATTTTATATTATATCAATTAAAACTTTAGCTACTGTACTATACCTCGACCTCAAGGATTTCACAACATACTGCACTGGCAATGGGCAAAAAGCATGTGGTACTAGCTAGAGTATACCCATGTTTTAATATGACCTGAGTTTGCACACCATTGGTATAAAACTACAATAATCATTAGCATTTATCCATTTAAAAGCCCTATTTTATCGTAATTTTTATTTCGGGTCAGATTATATAAAACAAATATCATTATCTTTTATACATACCTTTCAGAATTCATAAAATCGTCAACAGTTGATGAAATTCAAACAAAAGAATTCGCGGATAGACGTTTTCAGTCTTTTTTTAAGTTCAGAACAAGTCTAAACTGTAGCTTTGTCACTAGTTATTTTAATTTAACAACATTGTATTGAAGAGGTTGTACATTCTTTATAAATGAGTGTGTTAAACTATAGTGACTACCAATGCTAGGCAATAAAATCACATATCAATGACCCCCATAAACGGTTTATGTGCGGTTAATAATTGTGTTTTCTTGATTTATGACATAAAAAGTTAAGACCCTATTCTAATGTGTAAATGTTTTATTTGTATCGAATGTTCCAAATCCAGCCCAAAAATAAATGAAATTATAAAGTATTTTTAAAGGTAGAGGTTCAATCAGAGATTTCACGATGGTGTGTGATCATGCTTTATTCGTATAACATTTTGTGTAATGACGCTTCATTCTTATGACATTACCTATTGTTTCATCCAAATAAACAACTAGTTATTTGAACTTTCAAATTTAATTTGTGATGTTTTATCAGAAAAAAAGGGGCGTTATCATGTGGGCAATCGTTAGATTGCCTCGCACCCACCGATGAGTATTAAGAAGTTTTGTTGCCGGTGTAACAATGTTTGGTCTGATTAATTTCATCTAAAGTCTAACAATAATTGATCTATTACTGTTATGCATCTGATCTCAGTTTGCTTTAAATTTTATTACTATTTGTATAAGGATTGTTCAGCTGTTACCTATATTTGTTAAATCGCGTTTTGTGGTGGATTTTTACTTTATCTACGTAATGTTAGGATAGAATAGGACATTCATGTTTATCCCCGTGAGAGGTGTAACTTCCCAAAAAGGTGCTGGCTCCTAATGCCTATCTTTGCAGTTTGCTTAGACGGCGTCTCTTATTCAGTGTAACTGCCGAATTGCAAAAGCAGCTACAATATTTCTGTTTGGGGGGTTTTTGGCCGTATGAAATGTTAAAGACTCCAACTTCAATCAAACGAATCTTTGGGTATTGAATTTGTATTTGCGTTGTACGAAGTGAATTGAAGTGAGTTTTCTGCGAAAGGTTAAATACGCATTAGCATTCACATATATATCAGAAATGACAATACAAATTAAAGAAGAACATAATCACTTACTAACTATTCGTGGCCTATTAAAGTTGCAATCCCTATAAGTTTCCGTTGATTCAATTTTAAGTTTAATTAACAAATATTCTGAAAATAACATTCAAAGGGTATTAATTAACACAAGATTACGAATTAAAAAGGATTAACTAACAGCTAAAATAGATTACTGCAAACCAATATATTGCGAACACGTTTGGGCTATTCTCACATTTGGGCTTATATTCACACTTGAACATAGCATAGAAATCAAATAAATAAACATTAAATTTTCGCAGTTACATTCCGGCCCCTTTAAGTGATGATATTTTTACAAAGAAATTGAAGAGCTTAACATAAAAGAAAATGCGAAAATCAATTTAACCAATTTGGTTGTGTAACAATAACTAAGGTTTGCACTTTGAATAACTGACTTGGCAAGTAGGCTACTGAAGAAAATATTAAAAGTTGTAACTGATGTAAAACACACTTTCACAATTGGCCGGTCTATTACACTATATCTCTTAGGTCACTTCTTCCCTTGCTGATTTCATATCTTTTACATGGTTTAACATAGCTTGAATGTCGTTCGTTACAGCAACATTTTCCTTTCTGAAATGAGACAAAACTTTGGTTACACCTTTGGGTTTCAATTTCCGGAAAGGAAGCCAATCCGGCCCCTGTAAGTGATTGTCATTTAGGTAATTCTCTTTAAACTTGGCAGAGGGACAACATTTAGTAATCATGTCTGTTCTAAATAGCTTGTAGTCGTGATGGAAGCTTGGTTTTCTGAGGAATTTCTTCCGTAAGTATCCAGGTCTTTGTTCTACTTTTATCTTGTTGGCTGACACCAATAGGTCTTGGTTTTTGATAGGTAAGTTGATTTCGCAGTCACTGTGATCTGTATGTTTGGTGGATTTGGACAACCTTTGCATAAAGGTTTGTTGTTCCACTGACATTTTCTTTTTCTTGTTGCTAAATGAACTGTTTCTTGAATATATTTTCTTGCTTGGGCAATTAATTATCCATCCTAAAGAAGTTTTAATTGCATAATGTCCATTTGCAGCTCTATAATGTCCATTTGCAGCTCTTATGACGTTTTGAG
Source organism: Ciona savignyi (assembly GCA_000149265.1). Lineage (NCBI taxonomy): Eukaryota > Metazoa > Chordata > Ascidiacea > Phlebobranchia > Cionidae > Ciona > Ciona savignyi. The sequence continues at coordinate 676,439 of CH001352.1, read as the reverse complement.
GTTGCAGCACCTTTACATTGTCGTTTCCGATTAGCAAGCCAACTTCTGCACTAACTTCGGGGATATGAATGTCTTTAAATTCCTTGTATTGGTCAACGTCATCCTGACATGGAATTTCAGCACTAGAGACGGGCAACTTTGAGTTTGAACACATAGGGTTTAAAGGAATGCAACTTGTCTCATCCAAGTCCAGTAATTCCAAATTTTTAATGACCTTCACTCTTCTGTGTTGGTGGTCTCCATTAATTGTTGATGTCCAAATATCTTTTACCGGTCCATTTACACCTAACTTGTTCATTAATGATTCTGTGATAAAAGAGGATGTACTGCCATTGTCTAGAAAAGCTTGGGTAATGATTGGTTTGTTTGCTTCCTTTAACACGAATCTTAACAGGCAGAATTGGTAAAAGGTTGGGTGTGGTGCCCCACCTTCCATTTGCTTTGTACTTGTTGCAGCAGAAATACATTCACCTTGTATCTCGGACTTTGGTTTGGAAACAGGGTCAGCAATTTTAGGTTTGGTTAGAGACCGTTCTTGTTGTACATCAAAATCAGGTGGATGTAGTAATGTGGAATGCCGTCCAGTGCAGTTTGGCTTACTACATGGCTGTTGTCTAAAACAATTACGTACAATGTGACCAGCATTTAGACAAGAAAAACACAAATTTCTTTCAGTAACAAATCTCTTACGGACTTCGAAGTCCCAACTTCGAAATTTTGAGCATTGATTGAGATAATGCATCCCGTCGCATAGTTTGCACCTTGGTACATTGTCCCATTCTGTTGTCATTCGAGTTGCGAAGCTCATTCCTCTTGGTTTCTGGTAGTTCATCCGTGGTGCAGCGACAGCTCTCATTTGGCTGGGCGATTCGTATATATAGCAAGTTGATTCACGGGTTTTCTTATGAACATATTTGGATAAATCTTTGATGCTGATTTCGTTTTTCGTATTATGTAGGATTTCATCTGCTAGTTGCAACCAGCCTCCTTGCCATGTGGTTGGAAGTCGCTTCAGAATTTTTGTAATAGTTTCCATATTGTCTATATTGTATAGATAGTTTATGCTTTCTAAAGTATTCATACAAGCTTTTAGTTTTGCCGAAAACTGAAGTAATGTTTGTTTGTCCGTCACATGAATTGTAGGACCATTGACAATAGTATCTAGACAGGCACGTGCTATCTGATGTCTTTGACCGAAATACTCTTGAAGCAGTTGTCGTGCTGTTTCAAAACCTTCATTTGGTGGCATTAGGAAACATCCTTTAACCAGTTCTTGTGCAGATCCACCAGTATATTGTGACAGGTAAAACAGTTTGTCTCTTGGATCATCAACATATTTTGAAACAATTGTGTCAAAGGCGATAATAAAGTTAGGATAAGAAGCAGGATTTCCATAAAAAATAGGAGGCTCTCGTTTGGGAATACCAGGTGGTTTTTGGTAACCAGAAGGAAAAATTGGGTTATTGGTGGGGGTAAAACTTATGTCATTACTATGTGTTGTAGGAGTACAAATTACATTGGGAATGCTTAGGTTTGTGTCACATTTGGGTGGAACATTTTCCTCACAAAATGATGGGAAAATTTTTGGTTTTTCATAATTTTCAGGTATGGATTGGGAAATGTGAGATACATTAACAGGTACAATAGGACGAGAAATATTATTACAAACACAAGCAACATTTAAATAAGATTTGGTACCTGTAAGCAAGGGAACATTAGTTGGTGTTGGTTGTTGATACATGTGGGGGGGGGGTGAGTTCATCTCTGCACTATCACAAATGACTTCTGTCGCCATATGGGTTTGGTTTGATACCGGTGTCCCAGTTAACTCTAGTTCAACTGATGCTTTATGTATTTCAGTTTGGAGCTCAATTTCCCTTCGTCGCTGTCGGTATTCAATCTCCTTCTCCTCTCTCGCTTGATGCCGTAGCAAGTCCTCGTGCTCTTTTTGTTTTACTCGCTGAAGCTCTTCCTGCTTCTGCTGATTATTTCGATGAATTTCAGCTTTCTCAAAAGTCATGCGTTCTTTAAATTGTTGAATTTCCAGCTCATTTAGCTGCCGTTGATTATTTAGTTCTATGAGCAAAGTTGCTTTCCTTGCTCTTGCACTACTCCTTGAACTTCTGCTTGACCCAGAGCGATGTGATTTGGTATTGCAGGAACTCTTCGTCTTCCCACTATTGGATACACTATCCTCTGGTTCAACCACAGAGTTTGCTTGCATATGATAGGATTTGGATCTAGTTATCACTGGAGATCTACCCATGTCAGATCTAACCTTGGTTGCAACTGTGGCTGTAGCACCTGCTTGGTTTTCTTCAGAATTGGTTGGCACAACTTGGGTTTCATCAGGATTGGGTTGTGACTCTCTGATCACTTGGTTTCCTTCAGACATGGATGTCGTACCTTGGACTTCTTTAGAACTTGGTTGCAGTGCTACATTTGGATCAGCTGTTGGTTGGTTAGCTAACTCCTCTTGGGTGGACTCACTAGATGTGGTATCCATTGAAATGCAAGAATAGTTAAAAACCGATGTAACTGCCGAATTGCAAAAGCAGCTACAATATTTCTGTTTGGGGGGTTTTTGGCCGTATGAAATGTTAAAGACTCCAACTTCAATCAAACGAATCTTTGGGTATTGAATTTGTATTTGCGTTGTACGAAGTGAATTGAAGTGAGTTTTCTGCGAAAGGTTAAATACGCATTAGCATTCACATATATATCAGAAATGACAATACAAATTAAAGAAGAACATAATCACTTACTAACTATTCGTGGCCTATTAAAGTTGCAATCCCTATAAGTTTCCGTTGATTCAATTTTAAGTTTAATTAACAAATATTCTGAAAATAACATTCAAAGGGTATTAATTAACACAAGATTACGAATTAAAAAGGATTAACTAACAGCTAAAATAGATTACTGCAAACCAATATATTGCGAACACGTTTGGGCTATTCTCACATTTGGGCTTATATTCACACTTGAACATAGCATAGAAATCAAATAAATAAACATTAAATTTTCGCAGTTACATTCAGAGTTTGAAATAACGTGTCGCTGTCCTAAACTTCATGAATTTATTCGAAATTGACACGTGAATGATGGCGGAAACGAAAAGTCTTGAAATGACGGTTTTCTAAGGAAAAATATATGTACAATTAAATGATCACAAATTTACTAATTTAAGAAATAACTAGAGAGTGGCAACCACGTGTTATATATATATATGCGAGCAGGGTCCCTAACCACAATTTGCATTTTATACACCGGGTAAGTAGTTTGTTTCTGCATGCATAAACGCATCGGTCCCTGAGTTACCAATCCGATCTTGTTATTAATTTTCATTTAACAATATATGTTATTGTCAGATATGTGCACGTCAGGTAAATGTTATTCGACAAACCAGAAAGTTTTAACCGGACTGTCATAGTTTTGTTTCTGCAAACATAAACGCATGGGCCCCATAGTTATTAAAACAAACTTCTTTTCCATGTGTAGCAAAAAAAATAATAAACGCGTTAGATTTACGAACATTTTAACACAATTTTTTTTAAATTTAAGCCTTTTGTCAAGCGCTGTAGTAAAATGGAGGTAAATTCTCAAAACAGCCCGATTGAGTTTCATTATTTAGAGGAATTCCCTGGGTTGAGTACATAAATTTCGTTTAAGCGCTATGCGCAAAAAAGCTATTTTTTTAAATGCCATTTTGGTTTTTCACCTCTCAGGGGAATTCCCCTGGGTATATTACCCAAAAGTTTGGTTTCTGCATATCTAGGCCATGTTGTCTAACAAATGACAATGTTTTATTCCATTACTTTGTCTAGTAGATGTCTGGGTCACAAGACATGCCTGTCACAATCTTGATTTAGTAACAAAATCTTATTTTTAGGGTATTTCCCTAAGTATTGTTTTTATTTCTTTTTAGTGTTATATCAGTGGCTAATGCACTTACATTTTACCAAATTTAAACAAAAATAGAAAAGCAGTTCAAGCGCTATGCCCCAAAAAGCTATTTTTTGATAAAAATACCGTTTTGGTTTTTATCTCCCAGGGGAATTTCCCTGCGTATATTATCCAAAATTTTGGTTTCTGCATATCTCGACCACGTGGTATAACAAATGACACATTTTATTGCAATTCCATTACCCCTTCTGGTAGATGTCGGAGCCACAAGCCATGCCTGTCAAGCGTTTAACGAAAAAAAAGCACAAAAACAATATGTGTCCCATTTTTTCAAATGGGACCCATAAAAACAATATTTACCAAATTGTGACTGAAGCCAAAGCAAGTCATATACGTATTAACAATAAACGATAATTCCAAAACATACTAACTAAAACTATCAAAGGACCGATTAACCTACGCGATAATGATCAGGCGGTAAAAAAACAGCGCTTTATACTTCGGTGAAATGGTGGGAAAAAAGGGAATACTATAGCGATCTTATTCCCTCCTGACATCGATATAAATATAACAGTAGAACCCCGCTTACCTGACCACACGTTTGGGACCGTGATCAAGCGGTCGCGTTAGCGGGGTGGTCGTGTTAGTGAATTTTGATTAGCAGCAAGTTGTCGTCATATGCAGCTTAGATGTCTGCATTTTTACTAAATTTTAACCAAATGCCATTATTTTTATTAGATACTGCAGAATGAATTTAATACTAAAGTTTATCTTGTAGGATTCAGTTCTGATTGCCACATTTTTTTGTGTGCGCTTATTTATTCTTATTGTTTTGATCATAAAAGTAATTTAACCTTGTTATTTTGGTGACAAAGGCAAATTATTTAGCACATGTGGTCACTTAAGCGGAGTCAAATTTAAAGTTTTGGACCAAAATATGGCGGTCCTGGTCTGGAAACCGGGGTGGTCGCGTTATTGAAACAGAATGCAATGCATTACCATAGCAAATTATTTGGGACCGCACTAAAGTGGTCCTGATAATAAGGTGGTCGTGTTATCGAGGTGGTCTCCAAGCGGGGCTCCACAGTATATAAGATAGCGACGATAAATCTTACAGTAAATTAATGTCTCCGCCGTATTTAACACAATGAATACACAATATAATGTGGCGATTTCAATGATTAAGGAAATTTTATATTTTACACAATTGTTGTGGGGCGGTCAGTCGAAAACAGAAGAAAATTCCACCCGATATATTTTCTGTAGTATAACTCACGTCAAACAATACTTATTTTTGACTTTTAAAGCGTACTTTGGCCGGTTGTGGTCCAATATGTATAAATGTAGAACAACCTTTTTCGCAGCAGGGTTTAAAACGACAACCTTAATTTTTGAAAACAGTATTTTTATTTATTGAGTATTGAGTACGTTGTATTGAGTGTTTACGCTACCGAATATTACTTACCGTATATATAAAATAGGAATATAATAATATGCGTCAAAATCGGTTGGTTGAATAGGGTTGGGTGGTGTTAACTTGATATTTTTAAAGCGTAAGCTTAACAAAAAAATCGAGGTTTTTTATTCAGTATACAGAAAATAACTTAAAACTGCTAAAATTGTGTTTTTGACGTCTGAACGCAGTGCTGGATGGCGCTTAGAATTCTTCATCACCGGCCGGGGTTTAGTTAAATATGGAGTTATATATTCCTTCATATTGCGCTGGCACGTCAATGGATGAGCGTTGAAAGCGTTTATTGACATTACCCGCACATAATAATATGGATAGAATAATTTATTAATACTGCCAGAAGCTTAATTTATACAGTATAGAACAGGCATGGGCAACCCCTGGCACGCGTGCCCAACTTGGCACGCGAGCTCGTATTTCTGGCACGCTAGTTCAAGGAAATTAGATTCCTTTCTCTTAAAGATGATAACTTAAAAGTTGTTGTATTATTTGAGCTTTGGCCACGTGCATAAAATGTTTATTACCGTAAGTTGTGAAGTAAACATTTGATGATTTATTACCGTGTTATTGTTACTTAACAAACACCAAACAGTACAACAATCCGCTTGCAAATTTCGCAACCTGCTGCCACAGACGAACGTGAGAGAAATTTGTACGTTTGTGCAGACAACCAGATGTAGTTAAAATCAGTTACCCTTAGCATCCTAATTTACTTTTGTTAGCAATATGAGATACAAAATGTTAAAGGTTAAACATGATGTACCGTGTACCGGTAAGGTCATTCGGTATCGGTAAAGGTCATAAATGCATATTTCGGCAAGTACAAAAAGACCGGTAAACTTATTTCACATAAGCTCATCGTTACGTTTATCAAATTGCGTTAATGAGAGTAAAAATTTATCGTTGAACACACTTATTCACCGGCCTAAGTTTATTTTGCAGTAAAGATAAAAATTAAAAGTCATTACTGTAAAACAGCGGTTCTCAAACTGGGGTCTGTACCTTCCAAAAAAATTAACGACGCTTTTGAAGAAAAAGAATTGTGTAAAATTAAGTTTTTACGCAACTTTTTTTCCAATCAACTTAACAAACACAATTTGTCTTGAAAGCTTACAGGCTACATTGGCATTTATGACATCACAAGAAGCTATTTGATGTCACATTAGTGCAATTCAAAAGTACAGAACTGCTACTATAGTAGGAAATAGTACAACTTCTATTATGGTAGGAGTAAACATTCAAAAAAATGCCAAGGTCAGAGGCGTCTCGTTTTTCCTTAAGCCGTGCATCCGGGTTAATATGTTTTATTTTTTGAGGGGACCATGAGTCATTTAAAAAAATGCTAGGTACCGTTGCGTATTTTTTTAAAAAAAGTTTGAGAACCGCTGCTGTAAAAAGTTTTTTCGTTTTTTTGTCCCTACCGAATGTTAGGACCATCAGCTAAGAAACTTCAAACTGATGTACGAGATGTAGTTAAAGCTATTCAAACTGACATTTTCTTAGAAATAAAACTTGAACCTTTTAAGAAAGTTTACTGTGAATGTTTTTGTTATATTGTGTTTTCACTATTTTGGTAAATTTAAATCATTTTTTTCAAAACAGGCACCTTTAAGAATAAAAAAGCAATATGTTCTTACGAATTGTAAGTTGGCACGCGGAAGGATTTTTCCATAAATTTTAGCCGATTTTGGCACCCATGCCGAGAAAGGTTGCCCACCCCTGGTATAGAATATAACTCACGTTTAAATTTAAATCATTATTAAATTTTGTGATAAATTATCGGTTATTAAATAACAAAAAAGTTAGCATTTATTTCGTGAAATAAGACGTTGAATCACATGAAAAATATAATTGTTTTCCAATGGTTAAATTATATGGTCCATAGGATATATTCCGTACACTGGCTTCGTGTCTATAGTTTACAGAAGAGTCGTTTGCGTTAACCGTTCGGCAACAAAAAATGATGCACTTTGCATGAATTAAATATTTACATTGTTAGGCTATAACAGGCATTGTATAAGGAGTTTAAACAGATGTGATAACTGAAAATTTTTTTTTTATAGAATAGCAAATGTATTTCATGCTTGGAGAATACCGGGTAAATTGGTTGATTTTTGCATTAGGCTATGTGCAGGGTGATTTTTATTTTATTACTAGTCTCCTCTTGGCCTGAACTTCATCTCGATAAACTTCAGTGAGTATTTTCTACTGTGAAAGTGACTCCAACTTGCAGCTCGGGTACTTAAGGTTTGGTCGTTTAAGTATTCTCCATTTAAGTTGGAGTATTGACAACTACCATACCACCAAGCTCCATGGTATTGGACAGCGCAATTACGCCTGTCAGAATCGTTGTCCACGTCCTTGGTAGTAAACGGTCGCCCGTTGTGATATGAAAGCGAATCTCTTACACAAATGATAATTAAAAGCGATTATTGATTTTCAACCCTTATATGTTAACATTCTTACCTGCAGTCCCAGCGTAACCTGACACATTCAAAGAATACTTTTCTTGAGCGGAGCCAATGGAAAAAGAGCTGTTAAGGTAATTTTTATTATTAAATTGATTTTACATTTGTATGGTTCTTACCTATATTTTGCAAACTTTTTCTTGTTTTCCCAATTTTCCAATTCGATCCGTAATTCATATTTTCCGGATCGTGTAAGAGCATGAAGATTTTCGTTCCCTAAATTTAGATTCAATCACATTAACCCATCAAAGTAATAAATACTTAAAATAAATATTATAAAATTTAAACCCACCCAACCAGAACTCGTTGCTAAGGTTTCCAAACATCCCCTGATATTCAATCCAAGTTCGATAGAAATCTTCAGAACCATCCGTCCGACGCTGGAAAACCTAAAAAGTTCGTTTATTAGCTGTGAGAAACATTTCAATGACTAAAACTCCGACCAGCCAACCACCGTTGTCAGTGGTTTGATCGCAATAAACTTTCAAATTTTGCTGATTTGCTGGGTTGCATATGAGTTGTATTCCACTTTCGTTGAGACCAAACCGCAATGCTTCTTTGCAGCTTGTGGGTAATCCTAAACCAAAAAGGATAAAAATTAACAAAACAACTGCAAACTTGGGATTGTTCGGTCATGCTATACTTGGTAACACTGAACGTTTAAGTGTTTATGTAATATGTGGTCATTAGCCTAAATTAAGTAAATACTTAATTCTCAACTCAGATTTTAGATGCTATAGCCTCACAGTGGTTCATAATATACCGCATTCCTACAAGCAATGGTAGAATAGGCACCCATATAAGTCTACGGAGGAGAAATGTCAATATTCATAAAGGTTGCTCACCGTTGTGAATCACCCAATCCACAATTATCATCGTGTCCCAGCCTGTGGGCTCGTCGGTTCGCACAAGTTCAAACAAAAAACCGTGGGTAAAAATTTCCTCCACTGTTAAGTTGAATTTATGAGGAAGGTTTGGATCTTGAGGTCTTGCTGTTGCGGCAATGAAATTTGGGACGGAACTCTGGCACATGGTGTACTTAACAAATGCCTTCTGTTTCGAGAGTTTTGAATCAGATTGTAACTCAGAGCTTCCTTTTTGTCTTTCTGTAATGTTTCGGTTTAACACTAATAGTGTAAGATATTTATCATTAATATTAAACTCTATTTAAACCTTACCTGATAAAGCTATGTTTAAACAACAGAAGACGGTCAATAAAGCAAAGTATTTCATGATTAGTCGTTTGACATAGATTATGAATCTTACACTTGACCTGCAAGAAAACTGAACATTTAAACCTTACAATTGAAACACTTTTATTTGAAAATCAATCAACTAAAAATTATATAAACGCAAAAAGTAAGCAGGTTAATAATACACTACACTTCTACTAAGAATAAGGGCGACCAATAAGCACACTATCGTTTACTGCACAACTTCATTTATAGCAAATGACTAAAAAATTCACAGAAATCTAGAACTTCATTTCCGTGACGTATACACACGTTTACAATGAGTGTATTGTCTTGCACACTGTGACATATGATAAAATACAATTTTTAATCATATATTATTATATGCTTACTTTATTTTATTACACATGTATCCGGCCCGGTGGTGTAGCGGTTAAGTGCGTCGCCTTTCAATCGAAAGGTTGCAGGTGCGAAACTGGTCGCTAGCTAGTAGGTTGTCTCCTTAGGCAAGGCACTTAACGGATATTGCCTGAACCCAGCGGATTAATGGGTTCTACCAAATTGAAGGAACGTGTCTATCATATACAACACACTGCAATAGCTCCGGTAACCCGATGATGGGCGCGAGGTGATCTGACGATTGCCCGTGTGATAACCCCCTTGGTTTTCCCATTCACGGGGATAAACATGATATCTTATCTTATCTTATCTATGTATGGCGTGGTACTTAGTTTTATTCATTTGTATTTATTGTTCCTTTACGAGTTGGTGTTATGTATATTGTGTACGGATTAGTCCAACAGTGTGGTAGAATAAAGGCCAATGCACACAGACGGGCCGTTGGCGGCGAAAGCCAGTTACAGCGCTGCTCGCGGGTGAGTTCGCGCCGGTCAATGCACATCAAGTTGAGGCTTTTTTTACCGGACTTAGTTTCGAAAACATATTGGGTTCGTTGCTAAGACCGTTTTTTGTATAGTAGTTGGTATACGTATCGGTCGCGTTAACCATTTGGCCACACGACCGTACATCAAGTTGGGGTTTGAATGCGGCAGCTGCCGTGCGGTGGATTTCTTCCTCCAGCGGCGTCTGCGGGCAAGTAGAAAATCTTCTATTTTGCCGCAAGGCCGTGCGGTCAGATAAATGACATGTTATATTTAATTTGAGTTTTTTTGGAAAAATTGGGATAGAAAAAAATACAGTACGGTGCGTTATTATGACAGTTAAGAAAGTCATGGAGGTCTATATGATCTTTGATTAATGTGTTCAATAACCCCAGGTAAGTTAATTCAGTTTCGTCCTAGGCTATAGCGTACCATACTGATAATTACGAATTACTTGCATATGGTATTATTATCCAAACTGCAAAGTAAGGCTTTATCTCCATGCACGTGCAAGGTATAAGGATAAACATGAGTCAAATACCCTATCTTATTGTTACAAATTGAAATTTTATGCACTCGCGAGATATTGTTTCATTTTATTGCACACCATAGGTATTGGTGCCAATTGTAATTTAATTGTAGCCTACACTCAAGGTATTGGTGAAAATTGTTATTGCAGGCTGTAATATGAAAAAATACTGTTAACAGACTATAATGGTACGTTTCTGGTAACATGCTAGTGCTGGTTGCATATGGATTGCATGTCAACATGGTAATGCTGCCCTGCCCCAAACAGTACTCTTAACCCCAGAACTAACTTAAACCCCAACCCTAACATTAATCATAATCTTTATTTTAGTGAGAAGTTTTTCTTTTATAGTTTTCTTCAAGACTTTTGTAATCAAGTATAGTGAGCGACCCAAGCGATCCTGTACTAATCAGAGGTACTGATATATGCCATGGATTTAGAATTAATTTATAATAGAAAACTGATAGATGGTTATGGGAATCATGGGGGATGGGTTTGGCAGAGGTATTTTTGCTAAACAGTGGAGTGTTTATGTAGGGTACATCCCATATTATTTAACATTTTAATCTGTAGGTTTGTCTACTTTAATTGTATTTAAACACCTACAATGCTGTGTACCTACATTATTTAATCATGTACCACATCTAGGATTTTCAGTTTTTTTAATTAGTACTGGCAGTGTGTACTTGCATTGCATGTATCAGAATAATTAATGTATACCATGTTATATACATATACATCCATGTGTAATAAGACGGGTACAGGAGGTGTCCAACAAATTATTCTCCCTATTTCTCCAATGCAAACTGACCTCACAAAAACGGCTGTCACTCACAATTCTCACATAGGAAGTTTTAGATTTTCTCACAATTAAAAATTGAAAATTTTGAGCCCTATATATAAAAATTGAAAATTTTGAGCCCCCTTCGTACATCGGCAACTTTTCCCCAACTAAACAGCTAGCAGATGCACAATCCACACCTTTATTTCACAAAGCACTGCTCCATTATTACAAAACTTTACAGCCAACAACGGGTATGGTTTCAACGGACGGAGGCGCAATTTGCACAAAAGAACATCTTGGCAAATCAGGCGAAATATTTCCATATCCAGCATTGAAACAAAGTAAGGCAAGCCGCCAGGTCGATTTACTTAAAATATCGGCGTCCTTGTTTCTTTCAATCGTCATTACCTAGGCATGGAGTTGAGCACCACATTATTACCAGCGGTCTGCCTGTACATTCACGTGCTTGGCGACTGCATCATGAGAAGCTCATTGTGGCTAAGGAGGAGTTCCGTAACATGTTTGTTGTACCGACATAATTGGCTGTTGGCGAGATCGTTATAAGAAAACTACAAAGAACAAAAGAAATCGCTAAATGACGAAGGACGGTCTAAATTCACGATGTAATCAACGCGACCGTCAAAATCGTCTAAATCCAGTGCGCATTTAATTACCATTGTATCTAGCGCAAAATAATCTATTGTTTGTGTTTAAGATATTCTTCATCGCACTTTTCCTTGGAGCAAAATCGCGTATAAAAGACTCCATTTCATCAGAGAGAAACAGACGCCAGTTGTCTAGGCTTATAGCACTGTGTTCCAAATCCACAGTATGTATAGCCTAGGCTCTGATGCTCTCAAGGGCGGGAATACGCTTAACGTACCCTACAGCCTGTCCCCACTTATCAAACTACGTAGTCGGTTATGCTTATCCATTATTGTGATTGTACCGTTGCGCTTATCGGAGTCCCATATTAATAATAAAGTAAAACCGCTACTCGTCTACCTTGTAAAGTCTATTTAGTTATTATATTAAATAAGCAGCCGCTACATGTTTAATGTGGGAATTATTCGAACTTCGTCCAGCCCATGAGCATCGCCACTGCACATGGTTCCTAAATATTGCAATGAGTGGAGACCATGCGGAGACAGGCGGCTTAATGCAGCCACACAAACGGATCGCTATGCCATTCCCCATATGCAAGATTTTCCGCCCGTATGACTGAGTCTTGCGTTTTCTCCAAAAGTGATTTAGGATAGGATAGAATATTCATCTTTATCCCCGTGAATGGAAAAACTAGGGGGTTAACACACGGGCAATCGTCAGATCACCTCGCGGGTTCTAGGTTAGAGGATATTCCGAAGACAAGTGTGATTACGCCCCTTGGGTATAAAGATTTGTACGAATGCCTTTAGGATAAAAAAACGCGACAGAGACATTTTGGCGCCTGATGGACACCCTCTGCCAATCGTTAGATTTTGTATACGTTTACCTTGACGATATTCTGGTGGCAAGCAAATCAAACTCCGAACACCAAGGGGTTTTGTGTGATCATGCTTCATCCGTATGACATTACCTATTGTTTCATCTAAGTAAACAAAAATTATTAGAACTTTCAGATTAAATTTGCGATGTTTATCAGGAAGAAGGGGTGTTATCATGTGGGGAATGGTCAGATTGCCTTGCACCCACCGATGAGTTTTAAGAAGTTTTGTTGCCGGTGTAACAAAGTTTGATCTGATTTATTTGATCTAAAGGCTAACAATAATAATTGATCAATTACTCTAATGCACCTGATCTCAGTTTGCTTTAACTTTTATAAAGATTTGCATAGGGATTGTTTAGTTGTTCCTATATTTGGTAAATCGCGTTTTGTGGTGACTTTTTTACTTTATCTACGTTTTGTTAGGTATATACCTTTTGTTAAAGTTTCACCACGATTTAGTAACTTCTTTCTGTTTATGGACGGAAAAGACAATAACCTTGTTATGCGCTTTATGACAATACTTACAAGATTTACGGTGATTCCCTAAATTAAAAAAGAAACAAAAAAATCGCACAAGACATTTAGAGATCTGTCGACTGAGTTATCTTTGGTTTAAATATGTTTATTTGCAACCAAGCAACACCACAGCGACTAAAACACGGGATAAAATAACCATCGCATCAGTTATTTAACTTTTAAATTAAGAAGTGAATATGATCTGTGTTGTTTAACCGGTATGGTTTAATTAGGCCATATTGAGTCACATCTTCCTGCCCCAGACTTATGAAAATCCGATTTAAAAAAGAGTAATGAACGATGGATGTATAAATGAAATTGGTGGGGCGGTATTTTAAAAGTAACGTAAATAATTTCATAAAAAGAATGAGGCACGGTGACCCATTGTCATCAGATAATATATAGGATTTTTATGTATCATTGTCTCTTTTTCTCTCTTTCGCAGACAAATTTCATTTGAAATATTCTTGGATCTGATCAGAGTTTTTCCCATTCGTATCAGGTAGAAATACGACCATGAGAATCAAATTTACCAACGCACATCCAAGCCATATCATCATTTGATAAGAGTCCAGGTGAAACTAAAACAAATTATTTTGATAAATGTACAAGAAGTAGTTGGGTGCGTTAAATGTAAGAAGACATTGAATAAATTTAGTTAAGTTTTCCACAACGCAACTGTATCTTTTATATAAAAATGGAAACAAGAAAATAAAGGCAAAACGTCAGTCGTTCAGGAATCAATGAAATCAAGTATTCAGTGTAAATATACCCCGACGTGACCGTCAAACCCAATGTAGGTATAATCAAAATAAACGTATGCAAATTTTTCAATCCAAATTATCACATTTAAGCTTCGAGGAAAAGTGCTCAGTAAAGCGACCCGTGAGATGGAAAACCCGGTTTCAGTGGATCGGGTAGTATGGACCGTGTCAATTACTCATGCAAGATTGTAAGATAGTGTTGCGATACCCTATTAACGTGACTGATTGCTCAAGTAAGCTAGCTATACCTGCAAGTAAGGAACGACGAATGCAACCATCCATGACGATACCCAAAAGGCAACGGATGAGTAAGCCAATACAGTTGCCCTTGTTGCATCAATTGTGTAATTCATAAAAAGCGGGAATAAAGCAACGTTTAATCCCCCTGTCCATCTGTGAAATGAGAGAATTAAAGTGACTACATCGGAAATATACTGTTAAAGGTTTTAGATAGTCTCAGCATCAACTTCGTGAAAGCTGTTTGGGCTTAACTATTTTTACTGGGCTAAGGTTTAAACCCATGATGGGCTTGTCCCTTACAGCGTTTTTATATAGTTGGTATATGTATCGGTCGGCTAAACATTCGGCCACTCAACCGTACTGTTTGAGCTTAAAGCTACGGCAATCCGACTTTAGGTAGAAGACAATTTACAACTATCCGTTTTTAATATGTGTAACGTCTGTAAATCTGTTTTGACTTAAAATTAATGTTTTTTGAAACGTCTATGTTCATTATTGTGACGTCATTTTAGTAATTAATATTATGCTTTATATTCCTGCAACCTCGTGGTTTTCCTTCTTTTTTGTACTGATTCCCATACCGAATTATACTGAAACAATTTTACTGAATTTGAATAGACCTATATATACGGAAAAAACAGTTGAAAAACGCTGATCGCTGATCGCTGATCGCTGATCGCTGATCGCTGATCGCTGAACGCTGAACACTCATCAGTAAATAAACTTCCATCCACCAAGTGAGATCAAGTGTGCGGGCCAGCGCGTTAACACTGTTTTTCATGTAAAGGACTCGGGTGTTTAATTAAGTATAGGTCGCACCAAATAGAGGCCTTACATAAGTTTTCAACTGATCCATATTGAATTTACTGATTCTTACTGATTAATGATTTATTGGTATACCTACTGATTACTGACCAACTGATTAATTTACTGTTACTTACTGAATTTTGAATTTACTGTTACTGATTTCTACCGAACTTATTATTGTACCGATTTGTACTTGCTTTGCTGGTACTGTCTGTTACGTCACAGTAACCTTTATTATCGTTGTATCTTTCCTGTTGCTGACATGGAATCTGTCGAAAGAAAGGACTTTGACCGGATAGAAATTATCCTGCGGCAAAAATATATGCTCGCTGAAGTGATGATGACGGACTCGAGCATGGGTCCAAAACTGAATGAGCTGATTACTGATATTGAGCGCCTCTACGCCGAGTTGATGATCCTCGCGCCAAAGGCTTACTCGCAAGAAGATTTAAACGACCAAGGCCATCCCCTTCTGCAATGTGTGGTACAAAGCCAACTAGAATTTAAAGGGAGGGCTACTGAATGGCTTCTAAGTGCCGAAAAGGCTCCCAGCATAACAACGTCGTCCAACATGACGAGGAGTTCTAGGTCAAGTACAAAACGACGGGAAGCGTATGTCCAAGCTCAGAAGGCTCGTCTTGAAGCACAGCAAGTCGCTGAAAGTGCTCGTGAGCGTGCAGAACTAGAGGCTAGAGAAGCCGAGAACAGAGCGGCTTTACAGACAAGAGAAGCTGAGCGCAAAGCAGAGTTGGCCGAGCTTGAATTACGTGCTTGGGATGAGCAGCTCCCAACTCCACACATCGAAAATGTTGCCGTCAACCCCATCACGAAACACATACCGATTGCTGCAGAGGTGGGTGCGATGCCACGACATGATGCACATAAAGAACCGATGCTTCGGCCGCTGCCTAATGGTGACGACGCTTATCAAACACCGCCACGTAAACGTACAGAACCTGCCGTGCTGAACTATCGACAAATGAATGCTGACGTTACTCTACCGCCACGACCAGAAATAATGAAATTTAACGGAGACCCTCTAGATTACCATGAATTTGTACGGAATTTTGAAACCCATATAGAGCAACATGTAAAGTCAGAGACGACCCCGTTTGATCTACTTGCTACAGCAGTGTGAACCTGAGGTACGGCGTCAATTGTCGCACTACACTAAGGATGCTCTAAGTGGTTACCGATTGGCCCGTGAACAGTTGTTTCAACTGTATGGGAGACCACACATTACCTCCAAGGCTTGCAGTAAACTGCTGGCGAAGACGCCGGTCGTTGGAGAAAGGGATCCAGCCGGATTATTGAAACTAGACATATTGTTACAGAGATGTAAGAGTGCCCTTGCTGACGTCGGAGAATACGCGGGAATTAACTCACTGCACTGCCTATTACCGATTATAAACAAATTGCCTGAGAGCCTACAGACAAAGTGGATCGAGTGGTCTGTCTGCGTTGCTGAGGAGAAATGCCGGGACGCTGGCTTCCTAGACCTCGTTGCGTTTGTCGCAAGACAATCGAAGATTTATAATTCTCTGTATGGAGAAAGCTTGTACAGTCGTGAGCCAGGACGATACCGGAAAGCAGCCGCCTTCAATACCCTACACGAGATTACAGAACAATTACCGACTATGTGCGATTTATGCGACAAGAAGCATGCGCTACCGCAGTGCTTTAAATTCAAGAAAATGAACGGACGCGAACGACGCGAGTTGGCATCTGTCAAGGGATTGTGTTTTCGGTGCCTGCAAAGAGGTCACCGTGTGGCAGAATGTCGTTCAGCAGAATGCTGTGGGGAATGTAAAAGTACGTATCACCACTCGCTTTTGCACTACAGATTTACTAAAGTTCCCAAACCCGACAAAACTGATGATCAAGCGAAAGCAGCAACGTCATGCTCTTCCATACTTTTCGAAAGTCCCCAGTCTTATCATACAGAAGAGTACAAAGCGAAGGGCGTATACATGTGCGTGGTACCAGTGAACGTCCGATACAAGAACCGCGAAGGTGCGGACTTACGCCTTTCTCGATTCCGGATCTTCGGCCACGATATGTAACAGTACTCTAACGAGCGCTCTTGGCATTACAGGAACTCCCAAACAGATATCCCTGACCACCCTCTGTGCTGAATCGACGTACAACGGTATCACTACTGACCTAACCGTTTGTTCATTAGACGGTGAAACAGAAGTTGAAATACAGAATGTAGTGTCAGTGGACCATATTCCAGTACGACCAAACATTCTTCCACGAAGGAATGTGTTAGATAAAATGAATCACCTGAAAGGTATAGAATTTCCACAAGTTGATGGTGGCACCGTTACCCTTCTCATCGGAATAGATGTACCAGAAGCGTTGTGGGTACAGAAAGTCCTCAAAGGAAAAAGAGATGAACCTGTTGCGTGGAAAACGCCCTTCGGTTGGTCTTTGATGGGCCCCTCCCTATCGCCGTGTTCATCGACCACTATACAGAACAATTTAACGACGACGTCTGACGCTTTATCACGTCAGATTAATCGCCTATGGAACACTGACTTTGGCGATTCGACGTCCGTCCTCGCGTCGCCAACGTCAAGAGAAGATCGTATTGCCCACGAATTAATGAAGAAGTCAGTTTCTATGGTAAATGGCCATTTCCAATTACCATTGCCGAAAAAACCTTGTGCTCGTGAGTTACCTGACAATCGCGTGATGGCGCAAAAGCGCGCTGATGGTCTCAAGAGACGTTTACTGAAAAACGACGAACTACACGTGAAATATACTGATGCTGTACAGTCATACATTGAAAAGGGGTATGCGCGGGAAGTACCCGCTACTGAAATTCACGCTTCTAGAAAACGGTGGTTTATTCCCCACCACCCTGTCGTACATCCACGCAAGCCCGGTAAAGTGCGCGTGGTGTTTGATTGCGCGGCGAAACATAATGGCGTTTCGCTAAACGATGTACTGATGCAAGGACCAGATTTAACGAACAGTCTCATAGGTGTGCTGACTCGCTTTCGTCAGAACCAAAATCGCCCTAGTGGCCGACGTGGAAGGAATGTTCCACCAAGTTAGAGTCGATCCAAGGGATACTGATATGTTGAGCTTTCTTTGGTGGAAAGGTGGCAATTTACAAGATAACCCGACTGTGTACCAGATGCTGGTGCATTTGTTTGGTGCAACGTCGTCACCTAGCTGCGCGGCATTCTGTTTAAAGGAATGCGCCCGTGTGTACGGAGACGATTACGACGATTTGGCTGCGAATGTGGTCAAGAATAACTTTTACGTCGACGACTGCTTAGTGTCTGTCGAGAACATAGAGAAAGCTACCAAGCTTGTAACTGATCTGCGAGAGCTGCTTGCTCGTGCAGGATTCCACCTAACGAAATGGTTGTCTAACAATGCGGAAGTACTGGAAACGATTCCTGAAAAGCAGAGAGCAAAGAACGCGTCTTCTCTTAATATCGATGCTTGCTTGGACGAGCGCGTCCTTGGTGTGCAATGGAGAGTCCAATCGGATGAATTTTCATTTACCGTTACACCACAGAAGAAGCCGGTAACCAGAAGAGGAATTTTGTCGGTCGTTAGCTCGATATACGACCCCCTGGGTTTCGCGGCCCCCGTCCTGATTAAAGGTAGGCTGTTGTGGCAGAGACTCTGTAAACGAGGATTAAACTGGGATGAAAAGGTCTCCCAAGAAGAGGAAAATGAGTGGATCATCTGGCTGGAAGATTTACCTGGACTTGAACAAGTTAGAGTCCAACGCTGCTTTAAACCACCGTCACTGGGAAAAGTTATTCATACTGAACTTCATCACTTTGCAGATGCATCTACCGTGGCTTATGGCGCAGTGTCTTATCTGCGTTTTATTGATAGTAAAGGAAATATACATTGCTCGTTTCTCATCGGAAAAGCCAGAGTAGCTCCGATGAGCACCATGTCTATTCCACGACTTGAATTAACGGCAGCCGTTCTGGCTGTCCGCCATGACCAATTAGCCAGAAGAGAATTAAACTTGACGAGCTGCCAATCAACCTTTTGGACAGATTCCACCGCGGTATTACAGACAATATACAATTGTAAGAAACGATTTCCTACGTTTGTTGCCAACCGAATCGCCGAAATCGAGCGCCATGCAGATATTAATCGTTGGAAATTCGTCCCTACTGAACTGAATCCCGCCGATGACGCAACCCGCGGACTTACCACTAAACTACTGACACAATCCGGACGATGGCTAAATGGACCCGACTTTCTATGGCAAGTGGAGAGCAAATGGCCTGAATGTCCAGTGTCGCTTCCAAAGGTCCCTGATGAATTTTTACCCTTAAAAAGACAGAACGCCAATGTGAACTTACTGACTACAGATGAAATGGTTACTGAATTTAGTACTGATCGCTTGATTAACCACTTTTCGTCGTGGTATCGATTAAAAAAGGCAGCAGCTTGGCTGTCTAGATACAAAATGTTCCTGCTCCAAAAGATTCGCAATGTCTGCCCACCGGTAAGCCATTTGACAGCTTCGCTCAGCGTGAAAGAGCTTGAAAGTGCAGAAATTGAACTAATAAAGTATGAACAGCGCAAACATTTCGGATCAACGATCTCTATTTTGGATTCCAAAAGGCAAATAAAGAAAGACGACTGTATTCGTGTCCTTTCTAAACTGAACCCCTTACTGAGAAATGGAGTGCTGCGCGTCGGCGGTCGTATTGATAAAGCACCGGTCGAGTATGACGCAAAACACCCGATTATTCTACCATGTTATTCTCACGTAACGAACTTGATCATCGACGAATACCACCAGAGTGTGGGGCATTCTGGTTACGGACACACCCTATCTGCGCTACGTGGGAGATTTTGGATACTGAAAATTGGAGTTGCTGTTCGCCGAGTCTTGACGAAATGTCTGCCGTGCAAAAGAAGAAGCGCCGTTCCTGGATGCCAGATTATGGCAGAACTGCCTTCTGGGCGCCTACAGGCTGGCGAACCTGCATTTAGCCACGTCGGAGTTGACTACTTCCGTCCGTTCTCTGTGAAACAAAACCGCAGTGAAATTAAAAGATACGGATGTATATTCACTTGCCTTACCATCCGAGCCATACATATTGAAATGGCTAATGATCTTTCTGCTGATTCGTTTTTAAATGCCCTACGTCGATTTATAGGTCGGCGAGGTAAACCAAAACAAATATACAGTGATAACGGGACCAATTTTGTTGGTGCAGAGAAGATACTTCGATCATCCCTTGCCTTGTGGAACCGTGAACAGATTGCTGAGCATTTGCGACAGAGGGCAATAGCGTGGTCCTTCAACCCGCCTGCAGCCTCCCACATGGGCGGCGTATGGGAAAGGATGATACGGTCAGTGCGTCGTTTGCTGTCATCCATGCATTCACCAAAGGGCCTGCTTACTGACGAAGCTTTGAATACACTGTTCGTAGAAGTGGAATCGATTGTTAATTCAAGGCCGCTCGTTCCTGTCATTATCGATCCGCACAGCGATGAACCGATAACGCCGAATCACTTGCTGTTACTGCGTGATTCACCAAATGAAGCTCCAGGCCTCTTCGATGAGAAAGCGTCGTACGCAAGACGAAGATGGGTCCAAGTGCAACATATGGCCAATATATTTTGGAAACGCTGGGTGTCAGAATTTTTGCCCAATTTGATTAAACGCCAAAAGTGGTACAGCAAAAGATCAAACTTTGAAATCAACGATATAGTGCTGCTAGTGGACGAGAGCCAGCCCCGTTCGAAGTGGGTACTGGGCCGTGTAATGGACACATATGCTGATAAACACGGAGTCGTGCGTACGGGTTCTGGTTAAGACGCCCAACAGTCTCGTAAAGCGGCCAATTGCTAAATTGTGTCTGATTGTTGATTCCGAAGATTCCTAAACGTTTGATACGTAGCCTTTGTATTTCGTTTATATGACACCACTTCCCTTTATTGCGTGTGTACTGACCGCTTAACGCATTTCTACCGATATATTTCTGCGCAATTACTGATTCTGTTTGTGTACTGATTTTCTTTCCTACGTTCTTGCAGACGTATTTCACTCGCATCGCAAACTTGCCGTTATTGTTCGCTGATACTACGTGTTTTTGCCCCTTTTACCGTTTTAAAGTACGTACCTTCCGATATTTCGTTGTTGTTCACTTTACCGATGTTTTGTAATGTTTTTTTTTTTTTAAATATATGGGACATATATTTGTGGGGGGGTATGTAACGTCTGTAAATCTGTTTTGACTT
Organism: Ciona savignyi; assembly: GCA_000149265.1. NCBI lineage: Eukaryota > Metazoa > Chordata > Ascidiacea > Phlebobranchia > Cionidae > Ciona > Ciona savignyi. The sequence continues at coordinate 655,154 of CH001352.1, read as the reverse complement.
AAAATTAATGTTTTTTGAAACGTCTATGTTCATTATTGTGACGTCATTTTAGTAATTAATATTATGCTTTATATTCCTGCAACCTCGTGGTTTTCCTTCTTTTTTGTACTGATTCCCATACCGAATTATACTGAAACAATTTTACTGAATTTGAATAGACCTATATATACGGAAAAAACAGTTGAAAAACGCTGATCGCTGATCGCTGATCGCTGATCGCTGATCGCTGAACGCTGAACACTCATCAGTAAATAAACTACCATCCACCAAGTGAGATCAAGTGTGCGGGCCAGCGCGTTAACACTGTTTTTCATGTAAAGGACTCGGGTGTTTAATTAAGTATAGGTCGCACCAAATAGAGGCCTTACAATATGTAATATAGTAATAAAAAAATAAAGAGCGCTATCCAACGAATTGTCGTCAGATTTCCTTGCGCCCACCATATGGTTACCGCAGCTAGGCCTATTGCAGTATGTTGTTTATGATGGAAAAGTTTCTTTAATTTTGATCAAACTTATTGATTCTCTAGATCTGGACAATGTCCGTTAAGGGAATATCAAATAATAAAAATGACTTGAAGAAAAGAATTGGCGCTTTAGCTTGTTATATATTATATACATATATAATATATAGGTTTCACATCACGTTTCAGCCTAATGAATATTCTGTCACAATAAATAAACATTACACTATGATATTATGATGAACACAATATTGACATTCCACCACGTTAATAAGTCACGAACGACCAGCAGTATAAACACGAGGATATAACTATACATGTCTTCTAATTCTACTATACAAACTTCACTCACACAATGAGATATACACCTACGGCAACGATTGTAATATAGGGAAGAACTGTCGGCGCCAGGTGACTAGTTGCTCTGGTGGCAGTAAACAGAGCAATGGAGAATATGATGGCAGCGTTGCTCACAAGGGTAACCTTTAAAGGGCCAAACTTACCCACCACTTTTGACTGCAAAAATTTTTGATTATAACTTGTGAATCTACGACGTTTACCACTTAAGTTGTTGCACTAAAGCTATTTCCTTCTTTTTTATACGAACCAACAATGCTTTGGTGTTTCGTCTACACAAAAATCCACTCAGTTGAAAAAATGTAAAATAAATCAGTAATCTAACTGACGGAAAAATAGATCAACTGCAGATAATTGATCTCTACTTACAAACATTCATTCAAAAATAACTTACTCCAAAAATAGCCGCAATAAAGGAAACTCCAAACACTCCGATAGATGCAAACGTTACAAGATGTAGGGGGATCCCCGCTTGTGAGAACACAATATCGGAAAACATGGCGACATGGTTGACTCCGACCAACATATAATTGGAGTGCAACAATATGACAGCAAAAAGTTGTTTCCTGTAAGAATAATTGTAATACACCAGTTAACAAATAATCGTACAAGCAGTTTGTTTGTTGTTTCTGCAAGCATAAAAAATGTTCTTTCTGTACGATCGAATGGTTAAAACGACCGATACGGATTTTAGTATAAAAACGGCCTTAGTGACGAGCCCATCACGCGTTCCAAATTTTTGCCCTGAAAAAAGTTTTTTTTTCTGAATAAACGAATCATATTGCAAATTCATGTTATCATGAACCGCCTTGAAAAAACTTACTGACTCTATAGTTGAGAACCAATGGCTTAGTAACTACGTTATTCGTATTCAACTAGATCCCATCTACTAACCTGTATTGAGAAGTAGATACAATTACTTTGATACCAACATTCGGAATATCCTTTATTTCACCTCTTATGATCTCGATTTCGGCTTTGATCACGTCCTGTAAATGAAACCAGGGACTATTTTGGATGCTTGTATTATTGAAAAAAGTTGTTGTGTACCTTCTAAATCCGGATCAATTCTTATATATTTCCCAATATATATAAACCAAAACCAGTTTCGTCTGGTAATAATATAATGAATGGTATACACTGTACATAAGACTGTTATATGATGGTCAAATATTTTTAACTCTAGATTTTTGATTAATAGTTATCCGGCCCGATGGTCTAGCGGTTAAGTGCGTCGCCTTTCAATCGAAAGGTTGCAGGTGCGAAACTGGTCGCTAGCTAGTCGGTTGTGTCCTTGGGCAAGGCACTTTACGGACATTGCCTGAACCCAGCAGATTAATGGGTTCTACCAAATTGAAGGAACGTGTCTATCATATACAACACACTGCAATAGCTCCGGTAACCCGACGATGGGCGCGAGGTGATCTGACGATTTCCCGTGTGATAACCCCCTAGGTTTTCCCATTCACGGGGATAAACATGAATATCCTATCCTATCCTATCCTAGTAAAATGAAAACTGTTTGGTTTCACTGGACACATTCACACATTTTAACAATCCTTTATGCCACCAACCTTTTACTTTCCTAAAAGCTACAAGTTAATTGGTACTGTGGTTACATGTGGGTAAAGATCGACTTTAGATGTTGTCAAAAATTTGAAAACGATGAGATTATAACCCAAATCTGGCCATGATTTATCATTATCACTTAGTCTATGTTAGGATATTCATGTTTTATTATAGTGAACTAAAAATGCAAGATGCATTATCACACGATTGACCATCAAAAAACCTTGCGACCTCTATCAATGACCAAAACGTTCGTTTAGTTTTATTAGAACCCATTATTCCAGTAGTTCCAGATAATGTCCTCTAAGTGTCTTGATAAAAAAAACGATTAGGTTTCGACCACTTTCGAACCAAGCTAGCAGGAAACTACCCAGTTCAACTTTTCCCTATTCGTATGTGACAAGAAAAAAAAACATAAATTATCGCTTCACCTTTTTGTTGATTCTGAGTTTTCGAAGAGCGTCTGCGGCATCTTCCACTTTCCCCTTTCGGAGTAAATAATACGGAGACTGAGGAATCCACCAACTTAATATCAGGTACAATGCGGAAGGAAGTCCACTAACCCCCACCAGCACCGGCCACAGCGTTTCATTTCCGAGAGCCTAGAGATTAGAATTATTCTTGACTAAGATGCGAACTGGTGTGGGTGTGTTACAACATGACAATTCTTTTATGCAGCGAATAAGTTTTAAAACCTCATTAAGCTCGCTTTTTATATACAAATATGCACACGTATCGGCGACGCTAAACATTAGGCAACACGTAGGCTACGTACAATGGACTTCTAAAAATGGTTTTCAGGGCACTAGGAGAATCGTAGATAAACTTCGGGGTACGGGTAAAATGCGGATTTCTTTACACCTGCAGAGTAAACATGGATCTTATA
>CH001352.1:621403-641946 GCA_000149265.1 Ciona savignyi | reverse complement strand
CGCCATAATGCCGTTTCAATTCAGAGAAAGTTTTTTAATAAATAGGCTACGAAGCATAAAGTAGGGTATTATAAGCAATTTGTATGAAAAACAGGAAGCTTTTGCGACCCCAAATTTTTTTCTTGCGACCCCCGTCGGGGTCGCGACCCCTAGTTTGGGAAGCACTGGTCTAAGTGGCTACGAATCCCAGATAATCCAGTTCAACGCCACTTACAACTTGCGGGACAAAGGTTATATAATTAAATCTTGTCTGCCCAGCAGCCAGTTCATGAAGTAAAACTGAGCCGAACACAAATGTCAGTTTGCTACATTTCAATGTATTTTTAACAAAACGTGTTATAAATCAATCGGTAAATTTAAAATGGCAATTAACATAATATCGTTTTGCCGTCTTTTTAAGTTAATTTTTTAATGATATTATAACTGATATATCTTCTTAACGCAAATAAAGAAAAAAATATCGTTTTACTGTTATGTTTAACGGCCGTGTCTGTTTGTTTATTGCTTTACCGTGTGTCTTTATTGACGTATAAGTATAATTATATAGTTTGCTGATCTCCTTAAATGTAATGAAAGAGCAAATATAAGCGCAACTAAACTAAAAAAGAAGCTAACATGTATAAAGTTGTATCGGAAATTTACGTTTACTTACGACTGAATTTCCTTTGCGTATAACACACCATTACTCGTTGTTATTTGAAGCGTTGTGTTTATAATGTTTTGTGGTTGAGTTATCGTATCAAATTACCGCGTAAATCAAACACAGCATGCTTTATGCGTCCTTTGTTAGCAGGAAGGGTCCGCTATGTAAATTGTCATCTATGGTGTTATGTGAAAAGGTTTTCATACACGGTTTTGTAATGGTGTTAGGTGAAAAGGTTTTGATACACGGTTTTGTAATTCGCATCGCCGGTGTTTATCGCATCGGTTTCCCTGAAATTCCCCACTGTATGTATTTAACCTCAGTGCAAATGCACAAGGCATTCTTAGGAAAATCATGGCTCCGTGAAATTGGACATTTAAATGAAGCATCGGCTTTTAGACTTGTCCACCTTGTGCCTTCAGACGGAAAATGCAGCCGCAAATTGGCACCAAGCCAGTTTGTTTCCAATATTTCCGTTTTCAATTTTACTCTCTGTGCGTACATTTCTCTACCGCTATTAAACAGATAAATCTTTATTTCAACAAACCCTTCAAAAACCAATGGTTTACAGATTAATATAAGTAATATAAAGTTAATTTCCACTTAAATAATTCTGATTACTACTTGAGTTAATAGTGACCTATTGGCAGTTGTATTTATAATGTATATGTATTACCAAACAGCAAACACTTTATTCATGGTTGTTTATATGCTAATATCTCCAAACTTTTTTAACTGTGTACGTCTTTTTAACATTTGTATAAACTATGTTATAATATAGTGTGATCTCACATTTTTATAAAATTTGTGTAATTAATGGAACAATGTATAAATTCGTTTGTAATTAGGCAGTTTTAACCAGTTTACTCAATTTATTATTATCCCAAGGCTTTTTGACTTAACACTTACATATGTTGTTTGTAGTATAATAATTTTTTTTTGAAAATTGCAATATAATAAAAAAAAGTCTCCAATAGTTCTCTATAACCTTATTGTGGGCATGTTAGAGCCTAACAATCATTTTATACCCAAGTTGATTCGTTTCCCACACTGAAACGTATCCTGTTAAATTCATTGCAGTGTTCATTATCTTAAACCAATATTAAAATTTTGTAGAATTTTCTAAGCAAACAATCAACACTTCATTGGACTTTCCAATATGGCCATTTAAAAGACTAATGCAAATAAAAATGTCCCGGTTGCAACCTTCCTAAAATGGTATTAACTTGCGCTTTATTGTAAAAACACACATCGTTGGTAGTTAGTAATTGGAAAAAGTTACGCATCTGTGTGTGTTTCAGCTAACGAGTTAGTAAACACGGCATTTAATATTAATCGTAATAGTCCAGCCATTTATGGGCTTGACTACCAATGGTTTCAAAGCTGTCCGTGTACATTGACATGGGCCCAACATACAACGGGTATCTTTACTTTGTCACACCCATTGTTTACAACGGAAATCTTTCTTTTGTGAAAGCTCGCTGTTCTGTTTCATTAAATTACAAAGAACTTTATTATGTCTTTTATTTAAAGATGAGATTATGGCATGTTTTATAGTGCAACTAAATATTTGTATACCACAAACAGTGCATATTTATATTCTAAATACCCTTAACCACTTTCACAGAAAACGTTTTTTTAAGATAAGGGATACTCTGTAAAACTACTTTCTCTTTAAGGTCCTGATCATCGGCGCTGGACCATGTGGATTACGTACAGCCATAGAAATGGCTTGCCTGGGTGCAAAGACAGTGGTATTGGAAAAACGTGACAATTTTTCAAGAAACAATGTTCTTCACCTTTGGCCATATATTATTACTGATTTAAAGGTATTTATTAGATTCTTATTATATCTAAGACAAAATATATAAACTAATTTATTTATGTATCATACTAATATAGTGTAAAAGGCATTTGCAAACAGTACTTTTTCCCTTAAATAACAAACGTTTACTTTTGAACATAAATTACACAGTAATTGCACAAGGATTTACATCCAATTCATTTTCGGCCATGTGATCAAACAATCTGCTAAACGGTAAACTCTTATGATTAAATCATTAGGTGTGACTATTTACATTACATCTTGTTCCCCACCAGACATTGGCTGCAAGTAAGATGTGGTTTTCTGTACTTCAACAAAATCTGCTGAATTTTAAATGTATACTGTGGTTGTGTATTTTTATCTACGTGCATTTTTGACAATATGATTAACAATTAGTTCACAGTAAACTCTTATGAACAAATCGTACAGTGTGACTATTTACATGTTACATTTATTCCACCAGATACCCGGCGCAAATAACACATAGTTTTCTGTACTTAAACCAAATCTTCTGAATTTCAAATGTATAATGTGGTTGTGTCTTGTTGTCCATGTGCATTGTCGACAATATAATCAAACAATCAGAAAATATTAGATCATGATTAAATCGAATAGTGTGACTATTTACACATTGCTTTCCCACCAGACATTGGGTGCCAAGAAGATTTACGGCCAGTTTTGTTCTGGTGCCATCGACCACATTTCCATTCGTCAGCTTCAACTTATTTTGCTCAAGTTGACGCTTTTGCTTGGGGTCGAAATCATTGTGAACGTGTCATTCGAAGGTCTGTGTCCGCCCACAAGTTCTCAAGTGTTTGCAGATGGTGAAAACCCAAAAGGTACAGCCTACAGTACTTTGTGTATTTAAAAATACTTGTCCTTTTTATGATTTGCATTTAGAACTACCCATACTTTTTACTTAAATGATGTATGTGCTATTTAATTGAGGGTGTATATTTTATCGGAATTAAATTTTTGCATAAATCGATATGTATTTGAATTATGAATATGTTCGCCAAATCATCAAATTATACATTCCAATTCCTCTCCTCAAAATCAACTGGTATTATATTAAAGTGCTAATGTTAAAGAGGCAGCAACCAAAAAAGTTACAACTTTGTATGGCTTTAAACTCTTGACTATGCACTTAACTTAAACTGGCACTTGTGGCCATGTTTCGCCCCATTTTGTGTAGTTGGAATCTGAACTTGAACTCAATAGTCATTAGAGAGGTTTGTCTTCCATTGTTTTTGCTGGAACTTGTTTCTCATTCCCAAGGTTGGACTGCAAGAGTGATCCCAGACAACCACACCATTTCGAATTACGAATTTGATGTTGTGGTTGGCGCAGACGGAAAAAGAAACACTTTGCAAGGTGGGACGCATGCGGAATTGACAATAACGCGAAAAGTATTAGACACCCCATATCTGCACCACTCCATTTACTTACGCTGCAACACACATAGCTCATCAATTATTCAACACATTTTTATAAGCAAGTCTATTCCAATGAAACCTGCACCTTAAAGATAAAATCGTTACCTTAAAGATCCTGTACTTATCCATGCCACTTTGGTGAAGGTATAATTCTAATACTTTTTAATGCTAATTAAGGTTTCACACGAAAAGAGTTCCGGGGCAAACTAGCAATTGGCTTAACGGTTAACTTTATAAACCGACGGACAACTGCCGAAGCAAAAGTGGAAGAAATAAGTGGTGTGGCTTACATTTTCAACCAGCATTTTTTTAAGGTACTCGCTTGTATATTCATAAAAATATAATTTTCACAATGTATCATGTAAAGTTTTTAAAATATCATTTTTACAATGTGTTAAGTAAACTTTTTAAAAACATGATTTTCACAATCAGGCGCGCCGAACACATGAAAAGCCAGGGCATGCAATGGTTGGGAAAAAATCAATTTCGCGCCCGGCGCGCAAACATTTTTTTAAACATTTAATTGCTCTGGAATGCGTTTCTTGGACATTTCACACTAGACTCTTAACGTTAAAAAATCGAGCTGGTACCGATTCGGCATGATTAGTAAAAGTTTTATTAAATAATTTAGAGCCCTTGCGTTCGTCGCGCTGATTGGAATAAAATCTGCAGCTAAAAACAAATTAAAATGAGTGAATCAATTGTATAAACTTCTCCTGTTCTGCAATGTTAACTTTAGACTACAACTGACATTTGAGGTAATGTCTCTTTCATTGCTACAAAAAGCGATGCGATGTAAAAGCACGTTGTTTTCCGAGCTCTCACTTTAAAAAATGTTCGGACGTCTTCGCACGATAGCGCTTTCGGTAAGGAGAAACACACTACGCGTATTAGGTGCTCTAGTGTTAAGAGTTTCTTTAGACTGCTATATAAAATATAACATATTATAGTTGCCAGTGGTTGTTGTACGCCTCTTTATTAAGCTTGTATAAATGTTTATAGCCCATCCAATCCTACAAAAAATCCTTAGCTTTCGGTTAGGTTATAACCGTCCGGATAGCCAAAGGACCGATTATAAAATAATTTAATCGTCCCGAAGTAAACCATTCGACTTTCGTTACTCGAGTGGAATAATTGGTGAAACAAATGTTATATTGCAAAGGTGTATGTGCGCGTCTGGGAAATCAAACGATCTCCGCAATTAAAGACGTACCTAAAAAGTAGTTTAAAATCAATTAAGTTAGGGCAGGCATAGATTCAACATGGCATTACGCATCTAATTAGGCTAATCATTCTGTAAAACTAAATCATGCAAACAACAATAAATCACATTTTTAATCCTGAAAATTTTAATTGTGTGAAATGCGTAAAATAAGAACTTAATTTTGGATTTATGTGATAACAGACTATTTATACTAAAGAAACATTAGATTACTCTCTCTTATCATTAGCGTGCGCTTCGATCGTTCGCACGAGTCACCAAAAAGATACACGCGTCTACTCATTTCGGCCAGGTGCAAGTTGGACCAAGGCCAAACAATCCTCCTACTTACATGCTACGCCGAAGATTGCTTAATAACTTAGGTTAAAAGAAACGGATTAGCTTTTTCCTAAATGTCATTAATATACTCGCTACCGAATATAAAACTTATGCTTGGAATATATATTTAAATATCTTATAAAAACGCCTGGTTGTTTTTTAAGTTATTGTTTCATTGACGCAATCGCCCCTGTATAATCACAGCAAAGGTGCGACCAAATATATACGCAATACGCTATATATCGATTATAATAATACATATTATACGTTATACCAAAAACCGTATAAAAACTTAAAATTTTATATGTTTTAAGCTTTAGCTTAAGCTTAATCTCTGCAGTTAAGCAGTGTAAATAACAGTTAATTTAATCGCTTTATAGCTGTGAAGTAAAACTATATTTCTCTCATAGTTTGCATTTTCGCGTCAGAAAATAAGCGTTTTTTTGGACGCGATCCGAACGGCAAGGGTTTTAATGATCGTGAAAAATTCTGATCGGCACAGCACTGGGTTTTACCGTGTATGTACTTAAGTAGACACAAAAAAACTCGTTGTTCTCCCATTGCAACGCTTGTATGTCTTGCGTAGTTGAATTGTAGTACAGACAAGCAATTAATGTAGACGATCTGATGATCGAAACGCGTAAAAATCAGGTAATGCTGCATACCCTGGCAAAATGCCAGGGTAGGCTGGCGTACTCTGCATACCCGCGTTCGGCGCCAGTGTTCACAATGTATTATTTATAGTTTTTTTTCCTATATGATTTATTACAATGTATATTGCAAATTGCATTGTTTATATACCATTCTTGTATTAAGCATTAACCATTTTTGTAGGACTTTTACAGCAGTTGCATTTTAAGGCATATTATCGCAATTAATAATACGTTTCAAATTTAAGTGATAGGTTTAAATATTTTGTAGATTTGGGTTTAGCTTTTAATATGCTTACTTTTAAGCTTGTCTCTTTATCCTCTGTTCATAAAAAAAAGATATAGGACCAAACAAATAAACAATGCCCTGCTTTATTTAATAACTAACATTACAGCTATGTTTAAATAAACCAATGATACATTGGCTTTAATTTGAATGGTTAAACATATCTATTTTTAGCCAATTTTCAAGTTGGTATGAAGTTATTGTCAATTAATGTATTTGGTTTCAAACAGGATCTGCAAAGTAGCACTGGAATTGACTTGGAGAACATTGTGTATTACAAAGGGGATACCCACTACTTTGTTATGACTGCCAAGAAACATAGCCTGATTTCCAAAGGCGTTTTAAAACAGGTGCAACGGCTAGACTTACATCTGTTGAATATTATATGTCATTAACGCTTTCAACTCAAGGGGATTTACTGTCCTTAAGACAGCTTTGTCCTTTGAAACTATTTACATTTAAGACTAAACAACAAAAAGAATAATAGAAACAATTTTTTTGTCAGAAGTTGATAATTAAATATAAATTTTAGTGATTTAATTTTCAGTTTACATTTTTGATTTTAAACATGCTTTTCAACCTATTTAGAGGTTATTAGTTTAGTAGGGGTGATGTTTGAGAGGCAAAGGGGTATTTAACACCCCCTTACCCCCTTAGTTTTACATATATCATACCGACAACTAATTTTACAATTTTTTTCAGGATTCTGAAAACACAAACGAGTTGCTGTGTTACAGCAACATTGATCAGAAAGCACTGATGCAATACGCAAGGGAAGCTGCAGATTTCTCCACAAACCACCAGCTTCCCGACCTTGAATTTGCCATCAATCAATTCGCGCAGCCAGACATTGCGCTCTTTGATTTTACCTGCATGTAGGTGTATACCATTTGTGTGGTTGGAGTTTAGTGATAATCTACCTCTTGAACTGTATAGTTTGGCTGTATAGTGACTCCGAAGCGAAAGTTGTATGTAGATGTAAGGTGTATTCCATTTGTGTAGTTGGATTTTTTAGTGATAATCAACCTTTAGAACTGTATGGTCCCGCCAGTTAATGAGTCGTACTTCCAACCGAAAGGTGGTGGGATTGACACCAGTAACCAGCAAGTCAGTTGTGTTTATCAACAAAGCACTTCGTTGCCAGTCCCTGAACACAGTCAATTAAAGAGCCTATATAAAGAAATAAATACTTTTGCTCGGGTCCAATGCTTGTAATGCAGTTGAAATTGGTCAACTGTGTAATAATAAAATGTCACGCAAATTACTATGTAGACACTATAATGCTTTTATTTAGCTACTTAACCTTAAACATACCAGAACAGGTATTTTAGCAAAATTGCACTGGTACCTAAGCTAAGAATTTGGGGAACCATAATGCTTTAATTTGGTTGGCCACTGAAACTTCCAAGAAACCCCAAAGAAACATACCATATGTATTTTAGAAAACATTGTTTAGGCTATTAAGTTAAAAATAAAAATAAAAAAATAGCAAAACATATTATATGGACTACTAAGATAAGAATTTAAGCACCTAAATACCTTCTTTATTACACTGTTTAAAACAAGCTTTGAAATGGTTCAAACAGGTATGCTGCAGAGAACGCTGCTTTGTTCCGCGAAGTAAATGGTCAAAAACTACTTTCCTGCCTCGTTGGTGACAGTTTACTAGAGGTAACTCATTAAACAACAACAAAACATTCCAATACACGTTTTTCACCTAACCAGATGTTGTGGTACCAATACATACCTTGTAACTGCACCAGCAAATAACTTGTTTTTTTATCACTACAATACATTCCGATTTTAATTTCAATATTTTTATTTTACTAGATGTGATAAATACACATTTTAACTGTATCAGATAACTATGTTTCTTCTTATTCACTACAATACATTCCAATTCCATTTTTTAACTTTACCAGATGTTTCTTTTAGTTGTACCTAACGACACCTTTAAACTTACCAGCTAACTATATTTCTTGTTATTTACTATAATATGATCCAAATCGCTTGTTTTAACTTCATCAGTTTTGGGTTTCATTTGTACCATATTTGTTTAGTTGTTATATATGTACTTCGATCATAATTTAAAAATGAGTTTTGACACAGATAAAGCTCAGATAAAGTTAATTCACCTGTTGAATTGTCATTTGCAATTAAACTATTTGTATATATTACATTAATGCACTCAATTAATGTTTTAATTGACGATCATAAAATCCTTTTATCATAATGAAGCAATATACACAGTCTAACTATCTTTAAGTTTGCTGTATTAGAAACTGTCATGGAAGTAAAGTGAACGGACAGTGACTAACTTAATAATCACATTCACGTACCATTTTCACACTATTATATCAAGTTTAATCACTAGGTCTGTCGGGATCGTCTAGTCTGTGCATATTATTAATTGACGTTCTTTATCTTCATAGGCAATTGGGTGAAATGAAACTAGCAATCCCAGTTTAAATATCCACCAGTTGTTACTATTATTAAGTAAAAAATATTGATGTACAAATAACTTATCTAAAGTGTCACCTAATTTATACCACTTTAAAACCAAAAAAACTTTTAGAAAACAAAACAGTATAGTTTGTAGAAAATCACCACAGGCAATCCAATGTTGTTTCATGCTAAGAAGTCTTTTAATTAAAAAAATAAAAAGTGCACTCTTCTTAAAATTGTTTCTTTTTTAAAACAATTGTAACTTGTAAGTGTAAATAAGGGTATTGCTTTATGCTTACTATAGGCCAGCGGTTCCCAAACTGGGCGCCGCGGCGCCCTGGGGAGCCGCGAGACTTTGCCAGAGGCGCCGCGAAAGCATGCGGAAGTTGCTGCATTTTTTATATATTTTTCTCACTAAAAAATTACAGTAGCCTACATGTGTTAATTCAACGACATATAATAAGTTATTATATACTTATTATATGTCGTTGGTTAGTTGGAGATGTATGAGCCTGGTGTGCAACCCCATAAAGTAGACGTTTTACTTGTTAAAAATCCATTGTTTGGTGTTAACTGCCACTATTTGCTGCCTAACGTTGCATTGTTTTCGAATAATAGTTTGTCAAATAACTACTTTGCATTGATTGACTGTTCGTTCGTTACTTCAGTGAATAGTTTTGAAGAATTTGAATGGTTATCCAAATGCGTGCTAGTCTGGGTATACAATATACAATACTTGTAGTTTGAAAATTTTGGCATTATGAGGGAGCCGCAAGGTTTAATAAGTTTACAAAAGGCGCCGCCAACAAAAAAGTTTGGGAACCGCTGCTATAGGCCAATAATCTCTATTGAGATTCTTTTTTATTGATTGCAATTCTCGTTTCCAATTCCCAGGATAAAAGTAGAAAATTGCATGTCTCGTGAACCAGAAACATATTCTTTTATAAATTGAAAACATAGAACCATAAAAACTGCCAGAAACCCAAAAGAAATATACCAGAGCAGCTATTATAGCCAACACCACTGTATAAGCTACTAAGATAAAATTTAAGCCAACATATTTTATCCTATGATTATATTGGATAATTAAGGATATAACTTGAACAGATTTTAAATAAATTGATTATTAGCTGACTCCTGTAGTCAGTTGAAAAGCACATAAAAAGAACAATTCCCTTTAGTCAAAAATCCTGGTAAAATCCTAAAGTCAAAGCTTTTCAAACAAAAAGTGCAATCCTAGTAAACATAACTGCTACTTACCAGGTTTAAAAACTTTTTTGTTTTTTCTGTTTTCAGCCATTTTGGCCGATGGGAACGGGTTGTGCTCGTGGATTTTTCGCTGCGTTCGATCTTGTTTGGATGACACGGCAACTCGCGATGAAGAGAAGAAATTCAAGTTACGACCCTCAAGGTAAGAAGGCTTCTTGTGTTTTTATATATATTCTATTCAGTCATTTTAAAATTATCTTTAATCTGTGTTTAATCTGTGTTATCTGTATTTATTCATAGGCCTATACAAAATTTAAAAATATCTTCTAGATTCATTCCTTTTTTTTAATAAAAAAATGTATTTTTTTCATTTTAAAATGTCTTCTTTTATTAAGTGTTCTTCTGAATTCGGTTTAAAATGTCCTATACACTAGAGTTAGGCTGTGTGTGATGCAAATCTCTCTCTTGCTTTGCCACATAACCCTGGCACTATTTTGCAAACTAAAATTCCGTTTAACAAAACTTAAATAATAATATTAAAACAAAAACACTCAATAAAGTTAAATTAAATTTGAAAGGTTGCACTTTCATTACTATCATGCAAACTTTAGTTATGACGATTAAGTTTTGCAAACATGACAAAATCATATTTACATCTATGCCCATAAACATGTGACATTGAATTTTGTATTTTTCTTCATGGCTCAGTAAATTATGCTTACAGACTGCTGATCATGTACTTATCTCATGCTCAAAAGTCATGTTAAAAAGTGCTGACTGGCTGACCAAATACATATTCATAGGACAACTACTACACAAATTACTTTAAAAAGCTGTGTATTTGGAGTCTCAATTCATGCATAGATTTCAAAGGAAAAGTGCACAAAATACTAGCATTTTTAAAAAAAAGATATAATCATTTTGTTAACAGAATATAAAAAACGAAAACATTATACACCGAAACCCTTTTTCCAACCCCCTTTATATGTTATATGTTACAGTTACATTCCCACTACCTTCAATACCAACGCACAATGGTGCATTTCATTCGTCCACCATCTTGAAGCCTAAAATGTCTACCTTCCCCATTTAATATGCTATCATGTAAGGTATACTTCCAGTATATTGAACAACTCGCAACGGCTAGACCAAGGGCGAGAAACAAAAGTAAATGGAGAGAAGAAGTGGTTCGATAGACTGCAAAGGGGCATCAATCCCTATGCACATAACTAAACAACTGTATTGAACATCAAATACTTTGCAGATAACTCTGTTGAGCTTTCGGTTCTTGCTGAGCGTGAATCCATCTACAGGGTATTGCATCAGACCACCCCTTCCAACACCATGAAAAAACATCAGAATTACACTATAGGTAAACTGCTATTTATTTGGTTGCTTGTATTTCCTCCAAGCAAAGGGTATTACTACAAATTGAAAATAAGGAACTGTGAAAATTAAATAATGGACTTGCGAAAAATTTTCTCCATTTATTGTCAGCGGTAGTTTCGCATAAGTTTTCAAACCTTTTTGTGCTTTTAGATTAACAATTGTTAGGAGTGATTGAAGAAAACAGAAAGCATAGATTATTCATTGTAATTTTAATACAAAAGTTATTTTTATCTATTTAAATTCTGTATTCACATTAAGTATTTTTCTTAAACTTTACAGATTTTTTAAGGGATTTTTATCATTTACTCTTATTTAAGTTGTTTCAGTCTTAATTGTTAGAAGTGTTTAAAACAAACTGCTAACATGGATAATTTGTTGTTATCGTATTTAGGGCTCAACCAACTATTTTGCTTTAGCTTTAAATTTTATATTTTTTAACCAATTCCCCAATGCAGACCCAAATACAAGGTACGTGAATCTGAACTTGAAAGCTGTCCACGTGGACCAAGTGAAAACACTCTATCTAACTGATCGAGAAGTCGCCACCCCCACAGAACCAGATGATGCCACCCCAATGGTGGTGGACCAGCCTGAACCCAGCACTGATGTTCAGCGTAAACCTTTGCCTCGGAATGGTGGGTGGAACCTTGTTTGACTTTAACTGCATTGATGTACTACTTAACGCCAGTAGTATGCCAACGATAACTTAGTACATCAATGCCTTGTGTGCTAATTAATGCCAGTAGTATGCCAACGATATCTTAGTACATAATTACCGCCAACTATAACTTAGTACATCAATGCCTTGTGTATTAATTATCGCCAGTTCTCGGAATGGTTGGTTAAACTTTTGTGTTTTGAACTACACAAAGTTAACGTTGGTAATATGTTACATAATCAAACAAATGGAACAACAGTATATCAAATATTTTTTAATGCATTAACATTGGTAATATTCTGCATAATTGAATGAATGGTTAAGTAATTTGTCAAATCTCTTTTAACTGCGTTGATAGCACTACAGGTGAAACCGTTTTTAACAAACTGCTTTAACAAAAGCTAAGTTTATGCTGGTAATATGTTGTGTATTTAAATGTCTGCTTTACTAAAATGTCGGACTGCATAGCTTAGTAGATAAAAACATTAACGTAGTTGGATCGAAACCAGTCGCACTAGCTTGGGCAGGCCACTTAGCAAGCATCGTCTTAACGAAGTAGATTAATCATTCACACAAGTTTAATTATCTCCCCAAAATAATAATCATTATTTTCATTTTTTATAAAAGAAATAAAAATATCTCCCAATCTTTATTTTAATAGCAAAATTTGCTCCACTGTCCATTATAACAGTAACATTGTCTCCAGTGTCCTTAATAACAATCGTTTTCTCCAGTTTCTATAATAATAATGGTGTCATATGCAGTGTCCGTATTAACAGTAACATTATCCACAGTGTCCATGATCCGACCTATACTCTCTTGGTGCCAGAGCACTACCAAAGGGTACGCTGGGGTCGATGTGCAGGACCTCACGTCCTCATGGAAGAGTGGTCTCGCGTTGTGCGCCCTGGTCCATCGATTTCGACCCGACCTTATCCAATGGGCTGAACTCGATTACATGGACGTGGAAGCCAATAATCAACTGGTGTGTATGGGCTGTTTGTTGTGTATTTTGTGCAAAATGTGCCTTTTGTGCACAGTGTGTATTTTGTGCACAGTGTATATTTTGTGCACAGTGTGTTTTTTGTGCACAGTGTGTATATTGTGCACATGTTTTGTACACAATGTATCTTTTGTACACAATGTATCTTTTGTACAAAATGTGTATGTTGTGCACAGTGTGTATTTTGTGCAAAATGTGTCTTTTGTGCACAGTTTCTATTTTGTGCACATTTTGTTGGGACCATTTTATTGTAAAATTAAATCCTGCGTGTGTGTTGTTGTGTCAACTATAAATTGATGCTTTTCGAATTCATTCATGAAAAAAAAACTAACTGCTTTATAAACCATCACCAACCAAAAAATTAATATTATGATATTAACTTGTATGTTAATGAGCTATAGAGACTAAACTTAACATAATATGTTGGAAGACACCTCATCTATCCATGCCATAGTCTACCTTCAATTTTTTGGAGCCAGCTTTAATATGTTTGGAGCCACCTTCAATATGTTTGAAGCCACCTTCATTCACGTTCTATCTTTCAGGCATTCGATGTAGCAGAGCAGAACTTGGGTATCTCACCTGTTATGACAGGCAAGGAGATGGCTAACTGCAGTGAAGTGGACAGACTGGTCATGTTGACTTACATTTCACAGGTAGATTGCCCATGCGTCGCGTGTGATAAACAATTGGGTGTACAGCAGACTGGGGTAGTATGTGTAGTTTTTGTCTTCTACATTGCCTAGTTGGCTTATTGGCTGCGTGTGGTGCTACATTCGAAAGGTTATAATCATAAAAAATCAAAAATCAAAAAGTTTAAAAATCAAAACTGGACACAAGCTTATAAGATCCTAACCAGGGTGTGGTGCCAGATAGCCACCACCAATTATTCTGTGGCGCCATTTGCATTACCCAGGGTTGCTGTAAGATTTTGAAACCATTTGGCCATAGATTGCATGTTTATTTTATATTCTAGTCAAGACAACGACTGCATTTAGCAATGTCAAATACACATGATATACCATCCTATCATTTTCCAAAACATGAGTAAATGCTTTATCCTATCATTTCTTGGTATATTGTGCTTTATACGATATTTTTTCAAAGGTTTTTGATCATTCACCCCTACTTAACCCATTTCCTTCTAAACCCAGTTTTATGAAGTTTTTAAAAACGAGACTCCCTCCAAGTTGGGTCCCGATGATAAGGGTGAAGAAGGGGAAACCCCAACAAGCCCCGGCGGAGTTAGCTCACCCATCGGGATTATCAATCGATTCACCAGCAGATTTAAGAGATCATTACACGTTAGTGACTACTTTTAAGCAAGAACTATCACTCACTTAGAAAACGAATATAACTGTCGGTTGGTTTAGGAATCAGGTTGATCACAAAGTTAGCATAGACCCATGATAATAACTTGTTTTTAAACAATAGAGACTGGCTCTAACATCATATTTCTAGAGCTACCCTGTTTTAAATATGTCATGTTCTATGTTCTTTTTTTTAACAAAAATGGAGAAAACTAAAAGGATGATAGGATGGAAACTGCACACTGAATTGAAAATAAGGGCATTAGGGTTAGTGCTAGGAATAGAGATTAGGGTGTAAGGGTTAGTGTTAGGGCTTGGGTTAGAGTTCATGTTAGTTCTGGGGTTTGATCAGTTTATTGGGCAGCTTCAGAAATAAGTAGTCATACTCTTATTAAGCAGTTTGGGTATTTTCTTATTTTTTGTTTCTTATTCATTTTTTTCACATTCCAGCACACTACCGAAGAGCCAGACAAGAAAAAGAAATTCAACAGACCTTTCTCCAAAAAGAAGTCGGAGACGTCTCACAAAATCACCGGTCAGAAAGAAAACAAAGAAAACAAGCAAAGGTGCAAATTTGTGCACAACTATATTCATTTTTCTTTTTTTTAAGTATTTGCCTTTTGTAGGTTTTATAACCAAATTAAAAAATTGAGGGAAGTTTAATAGGTACCGTTTTTCTATAATTATATGTAAAATAGATGCAGAAATCGGTAATCTTTCACATTTTTTCACATTTTGCGTGAAGTTACCATTTCCATGCATTATACAGCATGATTGATACTAAGCAAAGTGGAAAGAGACCAGATGTGATCGCCGTCGGGGATAAAAACGTCCAGTTGCGTCCGAAAGCACCCGCCACCCAAGAGACGAGTGCAAAGGTCACCCAGGGGAAGAGCAACCGTGTAAGCGCTCTCTCCGATCAACTTATATTCAATCTTCAGAAAAATGCGGTAAGTTTTTTCTTGCAAATATTAAGTTTTTGGATATCTTAACATATTTTTTTTCCATTTTCGGAGATCTTAAGTTATTTTTTCCTTTGTTTTTGTAGATTAACCTATTTTATTTTTTAGGAGATTTTAACTTAATTTTTCCTCTTTTTGTAGTTCTTAGTTATTTTTTTTATTTTTTTGAAAATCCTAAGCTCTTTATTTCGGAGTTCTTTTCGAGAAATTAACTTATTTCCACTCCCAGTCGCCGAAACCATCAAGCGACAGATGCTACTTCTGCAAGCAGCGAGTTTACATCGTGGAGAGATTAAGCTTCGAAGGATTCTTCTTCCACCGACATTGCTTCGTGTGTTCACACTGCGGCACCACACTCAGACGATCTGGTTATGAATTTGATTCCGAATCAGGTTTAATTTTTTTTTAATTCTAATATAAAGATAAATCTGGTTTAAAGCCCTTTTTTTAATATATATATATATAAATTAAGTTTACCTTATATTTGTAAATTAGAATCAAATGACCAACTTGATTTTATTATTCCCACACTTATTTTTTAGGTTTAAATATTGATATTCATGTTTTAAAATCCTAAAGAATCCTTATTAAACTAAATTTAGCAATTTTAAGTGAAATTGGTGTATGCTCTTTTACCAAGAAATAGAATAAAAATAAAACAGTTAAAATTTTTTAAATTCTTAAATATGTTAATATATTTAAATTTTTTTGAATTATTTTATTTTTGAATATTTAAATTGAATTCAGAAAAACTATTCTGATTAGTATCTTTTATCTTTGGAATGTAGAAATATTTTTTAAAATTACATTTTTGAATATTTAAATTGATTCTAAAAAAATTATTCTGATTAGTATCTTTTATCTTTGGAAATTTGGAATGTAGAAAAAATTTTAAATATTTCATTTTTAAATATTTTTTAAAAACCCAATCCAGGTAAGTTCTTCTGCTCTTTTATCTTTAAAATTTAGAAAAATTTCATTTTTGAATATTTTTTCAAAATTATTCAATCAATCCAGGAAAGTTCTTCTGCTCGGCTCACTACTTAGCCCACTCGGGGGCGTTTAAACAAACGAAACACCGACAAACAGCAGCAACTGAGATGAAGGAAAGCGAATCAGAAGACAAGTTAACTCCGTTACGAAGTGAAGGTAATATTATACAAGCATGCTTTCTAACAATTCCTGTGTGTTGTTGGATAATTTTGCATCAATTTTTCCTGTGTGTTGTGGGATAATTTTGCATCAATTTTGGGGTAATTTGTTTAAAGAATTCGGTTTCACTTGCCAGTTTTGTATTCAACATTCATTGTGGAGGTTTTTTTATTATGTCAGGTGTGGAGGTAAACCCGCATGTTCGTGTGATGTTTGTTGCATATTCACTAATTAATTCCTTGTAAATTTGCACCTTTATTAGAAGTAGCTGCACCGTGCATGAATCATACTCATAAAAGTGTAGCAAGGGCTCCCGTAGCGATCCTAATGCTGAGTTTCGTCGCGTTTCTCGTCGGAAAAAGTCTCCTAATTTTCGCCTCAAGCTGCCGGCTCCTGTGTTCCAAACTCCGAAGGAGCAAAAACACGGATCGGATTGAAAATAAAAATGGAAAAGATGTGAAGAAGATTATTAAAGATGGAGTCAAATTCATCTCGGTTGAATCTGTGATCAAAAAGTCAAATTCAACTGGCAAATTACCACGGCGTCCGTCTTTCGAAGAAAATTTAGCGAGAAAAGGTAGCGCCCCGACGTCACAGGTAGCAAACCTAAAACGGTGCTTTTCAACACTAGATGTCCCAAAAGAGCAGCGGATTTCATCAAGATTGGACTCCACAATACAGACAGAAACCGGGTCAAAATTCACAATCGGCGAAATAAACCCACCAAGGCTACAGAATTTCCCCCAAAAACCTCAACCCCAGCAGAATAAGCACCCATCTCAAGAAAAAGCACCAAATTCGATTGAGAAAAATTTACAGCATACCGTTACCGAAAAAGCGATAAATAAAGGGATGACGTTATTGCACAGACTTCAATTACAACTCCCTGACATTGCATATGACTGGATTCTTTTCCCAGCAATCAGTGTCACCTTGCTTATTTACCACCATGATGTATTTTCAGGCATTCTTTCCGGGTTCTAGTTTCTAGAATGTTCCACTGTAAATTGGCCTTGTTTAGATATTGCATTGCTTAGTTAAAAATTTTGATTAAAAATTGAAAACATTTTCGTTCATTTAATTTGTGCCTTTTGTGTCTGTTTCCTATTTCCACACCGTCCATATTTAAAGAGTTCCAAAAACTGCCTTTCTTTTAAGTGAATTCATTGTGTTAGTGAAAGTTTCCTACCTACCATCACTGTGATATCATGTTAATACTACAAATTGCTTGTGCAATCCAAATCAAAGCATAGTGAATCAAATTCAAGCTTCTGTACTATTAACTTAATCGAGTGAATAGCTTTAAGTGTTACTTTTTGTTTCCCACTGTTTTTGTACATCTTTGCGTTTGTTAGTCCAAAAATTTTGCTTTTATTGTATATTTACTTTTCTGCAGAATGTTATGATTGCACGCGGTAATTGATTTTTACAATATTTAGCATTCTGTCTGATTGCCTTGTGTCTATAAGTAGTAATGACTATTTTTTTTATTCATCAATTATTTGAATTTTTTCTTTTCCCCTTGTGTATTTTCCCTCCATAATTATGAAGTGTCAGTCGCACAATTTTAATTAGATGACATCGCGCTGTCAGGACAGTTTTAATTTAATGCGTCATACCAGAAAGTATTTCATCAAACTGATGTTGCAATATAATCTCTTTGGTGCCTTAGGCTAATAAATGTTTTTTTTTTAAATCAGCATTAAAAAACATATATTCCATACATATAGTACAGTATAAATCGTAAATACAGTACATTTTTTTTCAACTTGGACTTTAGAAAATTACAGTTAATTTTGTTTGTAATATTAGTAAGATATGCATTATTTCATTATATGCTTCATATATTAGCAATATTTGGCATGTGTAATTCATATTGGGACTTGTACATGTATTTCTTAAGAGAGTGAAGGTAAAAAATTGTGTATAATTTTGGTATTATAAAAAAATTGTAAAAATCATCAAACTTTTTCTAGATAATAGAACTCGAAAAAAAATTAAGTTAATGTATACAAATCTTTTGTGTTAGTCATTTTTTACAACTTTTCAATAAATTTATTAGTTTTCGATCACCTGTGTACATTTTAGCAACTGTGTTAACTCTGTACATTGTAATTGAGTGTTTAATTCCATTTGTGTGAAATAAAAATCACAGCTTGCGAGTAGTAATCACATGTTGCATGGAATGTTGCATCCTGGAAACTTATCTCAACAACCACAGTGTTGTGTGTGCTTGTAGCAACTTGTTGTACGCATGTGTACCAACTTGTTGTACGCATGTGTACCAACTTGTTGTACGCATGTGTATCAACTTGTTGTACGCATGTGTATCAACTTGTTGTTCGCACATGTATCAACTTGTTGTACGCATGTGTATCAACTTGTTGTGTGCTTGTTCCAACTTGTTGTGCGCTTGTACCAACTTGTTGTGCACCCAAAATCAACAATTGTTCACAATCAAAATAAACAACATTTGTGCAAGTCAAATTAAAGTTGCCTGCTCAATAAAATCCCAGTAGAAAACAGAGTATCGTTTTTTAATTTCACATCAATTTTTCACTATTGACATAGCTGTATTTTAGAATGTCATTTAACTGAATATAATATGTACCAATATTATGTTCATTACAATAATATTTTACATAACTGAATATTATGTCACATGACTAATTTGTCCAAATATGTGTATTACAATAATATGCTAAAACGAATATGTCCAAATGTTAAATGTTCTAATATGTCACCTTCACACAAAGCCATTAGGTGCGTTAGGGTCAAGCCAGTTATTATCTTATTGTTTATTCTCATTTAAATGGAACCAGCCAATGTTTGTAATTGGATACAAAGCTATTCATATGTAGTAACTGATCTGTGTTCAATTGTATGGGTGAATTAAGAAACATAGAAGTTTTGAAGCTTATTAAAACCGACGTTATCCGGTTACTCAATTAAGCTGTCTTGAATTTGAGCCAGAAATATTGTTGATTGACATATTACAAACATCAGATAATTTGAATGTAATGCCGCACGCACTTTTTTCTCAATATTACCCATAATTCCCTGCCTCTTCTGTGATTGGTCAATTCAGATTGGCATCATGTTTCATTTCCCTTTTTCTCAATTCTCTTCTGGCAGGAAATGATGGCGTAGTGAACCACAAACGCTCAATTACTCTAGTAATGAGGCACGTGTTGATGTAAATGAAATGTCAGCACGCTGTTTCTCTATTCCCTTGTGTGGTGGATTCACTGCAAACCACTGTATTGTTATCAATCCATGTTTACATTTCCCCCTTGCTATTATTATTTTTTCCATTATCCCATATTGTGTATTATAACTTTTCCATTTCAATCCTGTATAACTGCATTTTCCTTTCCTTTTTTATTACATGTTTCACGCTAGCATCCATAACGGTATGATTACCTCTAGTTTAATAACTTTTCAATTCCAAACCTATCAAGTTGCATTTTCCTTTTTATTTTTTGATCCAGGCATCAAGCTAGCATCGATAACGGAATAATTACTGCTAGTTTAATAACTTTTCCATTTATAACCTGTCTAATCGCGTTCCCTTCCAATCCAGGTGTCAAGCTTCGAAAACCGGTTCAAACTGGATCCTACCGGACGCCGGAGCGGATTGAGCTGGAAAACATGAGGCATTCGATGCTGAATGAGCCACAGGAAGTATCAGAGGAAGCGTTGAACCAACATAATCTCAGCGGGATCTACAATCCGAACAATGCATCCACTGGAGAGGATGCAGAATATATGAGGTTGGTGTCAAGTCTGTTCAGGACAGGTCATTCTAACAAGCCTGTTTAATGCTGTGATGGATCCATCTGTAGGACATTGGTAATAATGTCCATCCAAAATGTTGGATCTAATTGTGAACATTACATAATACTGGGTCTATATATATTTATATATATACAATATAAAATATTGGGCCTATATGTGTACATTTTGACTTAATTACAATATTAGATGTTTATTATACACATGACCACCAAAATGTTGGCCCTATATATGTATATT
>CH001352.1:577732-594102 GCA_000149265.1 Ciona savignyi | reverse complement strand
TATTGCAGTGTGTTGTAGGGGGCTATCCAAGGGGGTTATCACAAGGGCAATCGTCAGAGCTATTGCAGTGTGTTGTGTATGATAGACATGTTCTTTCAATTTGGTAGAACCCATTAATCCGCTGGGTTCAGGCAATGTCCGTAAAGTGCCTTGCCAAGACCAAGAAACACAACCGACTAGCTAGCGATCAGTTTCGCACCTGCAACCTTTCGATTGAAAGGCAACGCACTTAACCGCCAGACTAACTTTCCGGACTTGTTGTTTTAGTTTACCTCATTTTAAATAAAAATAACTGTGCATTTTTTTATGTAATCAAGAGAAAAAAAGGACTAAACAAAGTTAGTTGGTTAATATGGCCGGACTGTGTATTCATTTCGATCAACACGAAATTGGTTTTATTGTTCTGCGAAAATTAGGGGGAAACTAAAAGGAGGGAAAGAGGAAAGGGGGGAAACTGCACACTAAAATAAAGATTTGGGTATAAAAATTAGTTTCAAAGTTATAATAAAGTTATAAAAGTTAAAGAATTTAGGGTTAGTTCTGGGGTTAAGATTAGTGTTTAGAGCAGAGTTAGAATTAGTTTCCATGATTTTAGTAAGCAGTTTTCCTCTTTCCCTCCTTTTTAGTGATGCCCAAAAATGAAGTTGTCTAATGAGTTGCGTGTTAAGTGCAGATGTTACATGTTTTATCTTGGTGCGTGATTTTGGTGCGTGCGCTGATTATTGATGATGCCCTAGTAATCAACTCTTTGACCATAATTACCTATCGCATTTATCGTTATCTTAACCGCCAAAAACCGTTAGACTTTGCCGCCCAATTTATTTTATATGACCGTTGCATTAAGTTTTAAGGTAGTTGTGATTTTATGCTGTTTACATTAATACAAGCATTTTATATATTGTAGAGCTGCTGACTACAGGTTATCGACAACCCTGCCTAAATGTGTAACACATATATACAGATAAGTTTTACCTCTCGTTTCTGGGCGATCGGCGGACGGGGTTATGGTGATGCTTGGTGGTCGTGGAAGTGAATTTCGTCGAGTTGCCGCTGTATTGAAACATCATGTTAAATACCAGCAGGAATATAAAGAAAATCGTTAATGCTTTCCGATTGTGAGCACAGATCAGATTACTTTTTTTACCGCGATAGGTTTCAAACCCATGATGGAATCGTTACCAAGAACATTTATTTAGTATAAAATCGGTATATAAATCCATGGCGTTAACCGTTCGTCCACACGAGCGTTTTACTCAGTTTACCATTTTAAGGGGCTAGGTTTCGAATACATAATGGGCTCGTCTTTGTATAGTAGTCAGTATATGTATCGGTCGCGTTAAACATGTTCCCACTAACTTTACGATGATATCCTTGGGCGGAACCTCGTGGACGTTGATTCGATGCACACATAACGAAAAAGCTCGACCCGACAGCAGTCATCGGATATTACCTAACCACTGCAGTTGCCTTTCACAGGAGGCATGAATAAGAACAGCAGGGGCGGTAAGGCCCACAGTGGAACGGTCGTGTGTACGAACGGTTAGCGCGAAAGAACAGTCCAGCAAAAATAAATAAAAACAAAAAAACTTATGTAAAGATTCCAGGACCTGATGCATGAGTTGCAGAAATAATTTAGTGCCGTAATCAGCGGAAAAAAATGAAGTCCGATCAATATCTACAAAAACGTGAGTATTTACAGGAGTCATGTGATTTAAATATGACGTTGTTGATCTCTGGGGTGACGTCATCACTGGAGGATATTTCGCTCATGTCATCTAACATGTTGCCGATATACTGTGCCTGTGGAGGATTTTGAGTCAGGAATGTAGTTAGCTAATCGTGCTGACCGGCCAGTTGGTCTAGCGGTTAAGTGCGTCGCCTTTCAATCGAAAGGTTGCAGGTGCGAAACTGGTCGCTGGCTAGTCGGTTGTGTCCTTGGGCAAGGCACTTTACGGACATTGCTTGAATCCTTGAATATTAATGGGTTTTACCAAATTGAAGGAACGTGTCTATTATATACAACACACTGCAATAGCTCCGGTAACCCGACGATGGGCGCGAGGTGATCTGACGATTGCCCGTGTGTTAACCCCCTTGGTTTTCCCATTCACGGGGATAAACATGAATATCTCTATCCTATCCCTAGACGTTCTTAGGTAGAATACTGTTTATCTCCGTAACTGAGAAAACATATTATGTTATATCATCGGCATGATTATTCCGTTATTATAAATCATCAACGGTTATTCAACAAATTTAAGGACCGTCTCTATTAGACTCTACCTACTGCAATAACTGTGGTAACCCGACGTTGGGTTTATTATGAAGGTTAACCGTGTGAAAATGCTCACTTTCGTAATTGCGAGGTAATCTGACAATTTCCCGTGTGTAAACTTCCCTTGAGTTTTCCCATTCACGAGGACAAAACATGAATATCCATGCTAACCAACCACTATTTACCTCAGCTGATAAAAAACGATTAAACTAGCAACTCATCAGTTCATCACCTTTCGCTCATATTTATCGAGTTCCTTCTCGTACATGATGACCTTCGCTGCAACCACGCTCTTCTTACACAATCTCTGCACCTCCGTCTTGATCTGTCGGATCATCTCCATGTTATCCTCTGGACCACTCATCCCAAATGCATCCAGGGTCCTCCGGACTTCCCTGGGAGCAAGTAAATTAAATGACCGATCGAAATTCTTCTTATTAATTATACAACGCTTTGGCAACCCGATTGTGAGCACGAGGTAATAATGTGTATCGGACTTGGTGATTACAAAAGATGATGAAAATGAGCATACCTATCTCATAACCCAACGTTGGCAAGCCAGTTGCTGTAATCGGTTAAAATCACTAAATGGTAACTGATTGGTACCCTAAGACCACTTGTGTTGGTATATATAATATTATTGTCCGACTGAATAACTTGGTCGTAAAGTGCACCGCTTTTTAGTCGAAGGATTGCACGTTCAAAATCGATTGCCAGCTGGTTGGTTGGGTCCTTAGGCAAGGCAGCTAACGGAGTTTGACTAAAACTGATGGATTGTCTCAATCATACAAAACACACTGCAATAGCTCCGGAAACTTCAATGTACACGAGATGATTTTATGATTGCCGGTGTGATAACGAATGTATGGGCTAAACGATTGACTCGACCTCTCTATTAATAAAAAATGGTTTTAGTGACGAGCCCATCATCGGTTGGAAGCTTAGCTCACTCCAAAAATTATAAAAAATTACCTTGGTTTAATTGAATAAATTTAAACATCAATTAGATGACTTTTTTAAGTGCTTTAAAGAATAGTTAAAATAATAATAAATAGTTGTGTGACCGGTTAGTCTAGCGGTTTAGTGCATCACCTTTCAATCGAAAGGTTGCAGATACGAAACTGGTAGCTAGCTAGTGGGCTGTGTCCTTGGGAACAGCACTTCACAGACATTGTCTGAACCCAGTGGATCAATGGGTTGTACCAAATTAAAGGAACGTGTCTATCATATACAACATACTTCAATAGCTCCGTTAACCCGACAGTGGGCACGAGGTGATCTGACGATTGTCCGTGTGTTAACCCCCTTGGTTTTCCCATTCACAGGGATAAACATGAATATTCTATCCTATCTATCCATCTAGTTTTCCAACCCACTCCTTGACCGTGGCATCCGGTTCCACGAGTACCCGATCCTGAAGAACATGGATGACTTCAGAGGATCGGCAGTTGAGCTTCCGGATCGCAACGCACGCCTCCAGCCGTACTCCTGGCTCATCTTCGAACCGAAGCGCCCATATGAGGGAGCTCTCAGCTTTCTCAGTCAGCATCCCAATGTCTCCAAGAGCTGCAGGAAACGGATTGTGTTTTACTCGTCTATCTATCTGTGTATGGATAGGATAGGATATTCATGTTTATCCCCGTGAATAGAAAAAACAAGGGGGTCAAACACAAGCAATCGTCAGATCACCTCGCGGCCACCGTCGGATTACCGGAGCTATTGCAGTGTGTTGTATATGATAGACACGTTCCTTCAATTTGGTAGAACCCATTAATCCGCTGGGTTTGGGCAATGTCCGTAAAGTGACTTGTCCAAGGACACAACCGAGTAGCTAGCGACCAGGTTCGCACCTGCAACCTTTCGATTAAAAGGCAACGCACTTAACCCCTAGACTAACCGCCGGCCGCGGCCGGATGGTTGTGTAGATGGATGGTTAATGTGACTAATACTAAGAATAGCACATTTGTTTTCCAAAAACGGAGGCAGGATAAAATGGCAAAACTACGGTAAAAATACACACCAACAATATACTGGGAAAAAATAATGTGGTCGTTAAACCTTACATTAGGCATTTCAAAATAAATTGCGAAAGAAAAATAATTAATTAAACAAAAACTTTGAATAAAAAGTGTGCAAGCATGACCCAGTACTGCTATAGCTGCAATGCGTTTAACAAAACAACGGTTTGGTTAACAATATTTTAATCGTGTTCAACACACTGCACTAGCTTAGGCAGCCCGACTGCGTGTACAATAAAATCTTACAATAAGTCTGGCCGGTTAGTCTGGTGGTTAAAAGTGTCGCCTTTCGATCGAAAGGTTGCAGGTGCGAGGTCGCTAGCTAGTCGGTTGTGTCGTTGGGCAAGGCACTTTACGGACATTGTCTGAACACAGCGGATAAATGGGTTCTACTAAAAAAAAATTGGTTTATCACTCACGGGGATAAACATGAATATCCTATCCTACATCCAATTGTTATAACGACCACGACGTCCCACCCAGAAGAATAAAATAGATATAAATGGTGGAAATATATTTATCATATTTAGTAATTTATACACAGCTTCGATAACCTAACATTAGGCGCGAGGTAATCTAACGCTTATCTCTGTGTTAACGCCCTTCAACGGCCCACCAACAAGAATAAACATAAATGCCCCTTCCTTATCCGCCTTTGACTATACAAACAAACCTTTGATAGCGTAAGCCTTAATTTTCCATGCAGGATCATATTGGGTGAGTTGGACCAATTCCCTCACGACCCGCTCATCAGCTATCAGGAGCTTCGCAGCCGTCTTGCAGCTTTCCAGTCGCACTGACACGTACTCAGCACTAGGGAGGTGAGGGTGTCTATGTTAATTTCCGTGAATGGGAAAATGTAATCAGCATTTTGTTAGATTATTTCAAGAAAACGTAAGGGAAAGTTTTAACATGGCAAATTGTCAGAATACCCTGGGCCCATTATCAGGTTACTGGAGATATTACAGCGTGTTAAATATTATTAAGATGTTTCTTCAGCTTTAATACATTCATTTTCTTCACTGCGTTGAAGCGATGGCCACTAAGTATCCTTTCTAGACACAACTGGTGGGGGTGCTGGTTTCGACCCCACCATCTTTTGACTGTGGGGTCCGTTTATTTAAGCAAGATTAAAAATACTAAACATTACCACGATCCAATAGAATCAAATGCATCAACATCAAAATTAAACATACTGCAATAGCTGTAGAAACTGTAGTCTATGTGTTGACTTGGATTAAAGCAATATAGGAAATTATCATAGTTCAATTTTGCCTTTTTGCATACCAAAAATTGTTTCTTTTCTAATATCAAATATAATTTGTATAGTTTGGTATTAAAATCGGTGAAATATCAGCAATAATAATGTATAACTTTGCATAATTTAATGTTAGTAAAAGCGCAATAACAGTAAATTTAAGGATTTCGCAGTTAACCATACACAACCACACAGCGATTAATTTGTAATGTGTCTATTCACCGACGTGTTTTAACTACTGTAGTTTTTCTGTTTTATCCTATCTTCTTAACTTGAAATATTTGTTCTATTCTTCTTTATTGTAACGAAGGAGCAAAAAAATAAACTAAAACTAAAAACTAAACGGTATGGTTCGTACCTGAAACAATTTATCCTCCCGTTTCCCACATCCCCCCTTAAGCCGAGTAATATCGGCGGAAGCTGTCAGTACCGATTATTACCAAGCTCCCGCAGCGCTACCTAAAACTAAAAACTAAACGGTATGGTTCGTACCTGAAACATTTTATAAACTCTGGGAGGAGGGTGGCAGTCATGATCCCGAGATGAGCGATCTTGCGCAGAACGTCGGCGCAAACTCGTTCGTTCCCCGTCCCCAGCTTCTCACGCAGGTCAAAGTGGACGTCGCGGCCGTGGCCAGTGCATCCCAGTGTTCGTGAGGCGGCTTTTCTGACCTGGGAACGATCATGAGAAACTGTGGGACTTGCAATTGGAAATTGTAGATCTTAATGAAAAGAGATTTAAATTTTGTTTGGGTAGAGATTTTAATTTGCCAACAGCAGTTTTGTTCTCAAAACTTTTTGACTGTCACAGATGGCGTGCTCTTGCCGATTGAGCTGATCAGTATAACATTTTACTTGGTGTTATCACACTTACACCTAAGTGCATTTAACTTGGGTGTTTTAAAATCCTTCCTATACTACAAGGTCATTTGAAAACTCTACACATTGACAGAATGTTAATACCAGTACAGCATTATGTACATTAGCAGAACGGTAAATAAGGCTTGAATAACATCTTTACCTAAGGCTTAAATAACATCAAATTTAATTAGTTAATTTTGATTTAAATTGTTTTATTAAAATATTTTTATTAATGTAAGGTTTAACGGCCACGTCGTTTTTTTCCTTAATTTATAATATGTCTATTCACTGACATGTTTTAACTACTGTAGTTTTGCCGTATTATCCTACCTCCTTAATTTGAAAAAAAAATGTTCTATTCTTCTTTATTGTAACGAAGGAGCAAAAAAATAAACTAAAACTAAACTAAGTAACTCTTTCATTTCCTACTTCCGAGCTCCAGTCTTCCCACATCAGATTGGAGAGTTTATGAACAAGATCTCGGTTTATATTCCCGTACAATTGTGATAGAACGTTACACGCGACCACTTTGTCTTTCCAACTACTGCTGTTCAATTGTTCTGCCAATAGTGAATGTACCAATCTCTGGAAAATAAGATGAAAAGTCATAAAATAATACAAAAAAAATAAAGAATATGGGTTAGTTAATTTATATCTGTGCTTTGTGCTAATACATATGTATATCTTTATAGCTAAAAAGGATGTTTATGTTTAATTCCAGTAGATAAGAAATCACAAAGGACATTATTCCAGGTTATTTTTTTACTAAATAAATAGCACTGGTAAAGCAAAATAGGCCTAGTAACCTCAGTGTCTTAACAACTTGAACAACTGTTTTTGTACACACACAGGGAATAAATATAATTATGCTATAAATATACACATACAAATGCTACAATAACTGTTTATGTTTAGCACTGAACTTACAGTATGCTGGCTAACATGCGCAAGCAGTGCGGTTGCTTGGCTCTGTTGATCAGTTTCTAGCAACATTTGTATCAACAGATGAACAACCTTCGCATCTGTGCTTCCATTTAACGCTAAGCATTGAGCACAAGCCATCCTGTCTGTGGGTACTCCTGTAGAACAACATTACAAAGTTTTTGATCAGACCATTATGCCATGCATAATGCTTAAAAATCTCTGTAATAACCCACAGGATAGGATAAGATATGATATTCATGTTTATCCCCGTGAGTGGGAAAACCAAGGAGGTAAACACACGGGCAATCGTTAGATTACCTCGCGGTGGGTTATCCTTAATTAATTCCAACCTTCCCGACCCATCGTGCTTTAGATTACGATATCAACAGATGCATGGCCTAGTCATCTACAAAATTCAGATTTATTCAGTTGTATTTGCTTTATTAGTTTTATTGAGAAAATTCACCCATGCAGTGTATGTTGTATTTGTTATATTGGCTGTCAAACGCATAATGGCTGCTAATGTATACACACTGTAAAGGAGAACTTCTTAATGAAAACGAACAACAACAGATACAAACGAAAAAATTGTAGATCAATTCAAGTGTATTTTTTTATTCTTTTTGAGTAAATTACCCCATACAGTGTATTTGTATGATGTGCATTCTTTAGTAGATTGACAGCAACCATGGGTTATGAAAAGTTAACTTTAACGTTCCCAACCCACTGTGCTGTAGATTAGGATAGCAACAGATCCATAGCCTAGACATGAGCAAAATTCAGATATATTTAATTATATTTGCTTTATTGCTTTTATCGAGAAAGTTCCCCGACATAGTGTATGTTCAGTGCTCCATATCACAGAGCAGCAATAAGTACATTGGCAACAATCCTACTTCAATCCCAACACCCCAACCCACCATTTTGTAGATTATGTTGCAAAATATCCTCGACCACTTTGTCGCATTGTGACAATGTGTAGAGACACAATGCCGCAGCTAATCTCACTCTCCCGTGTGAGTCCTCCAATCTTCTTCGAACCGCTTCCAATAAAACCTCCGGAAGATGACCTTTCTCTGATCCACTTTCGCAAACCGAGGCGTCGATTTTTGGCAAAACCGCTGGTAAAATATTGATGGTTAGATTTAGAATAAAAAATACCAATTTTGGCATGTTTTTAAAATAATAAACTATAAACCAATACTGATTTGTGTGATGTTGATAATTAAAAAGATCCACCAATTTCTGCAGGTTTTTCGTAATATTCTAGAAAATACAACCACTTTGTGTGATGTTAGTGTTTTTAAAAATAATCTTTAAGAAATATATTACTGAAATATATGATGTTGGTTTAATATTAATAAAAAATTGGAAGTTTATGAGTACCCTACTTATCTTTGCATTTAACAAAATTAAGTTAAAGAAAAATAATTGCAGGCATGCAAGTAATTTTAACAATTTTAGATTATCCAGTAACAACAGATGTATTCTTAGGTATGCCAGTGGTAAAACCTGCAATATTGCCTTTAAATTTGAACCTTTGACAGTTGACACCCCATAATCGAATATTTAACTTGAACTTAATGGAACTTAATGATTTTCACCTTACCGTAAACAATATTATCAAACCAAAATGCATGTTGTACCAAATGTGGCATTTTTGAAACCCTGGCAACAACTTGCTCATGACAAAAAGGAAGGGGTAATAGGATAGATAGAATATTCAGGTTTCATCCTTGTGGATGCAAAAACCGAAGGACAGTATTATTACACAGACAATTGTCAGATTACTCGTAAATATGTAAAGAAGCGTTCTAATGTTGACAACGGTCAGATTATTAATTTCCTAGGTTTAGGTGTCTTCTAAGTACCTTACCCTAGAACACAAATTAAAAGCTAATGATGGGTTTTAATCATGCCACCCTTCAGTTGAAAGACGACGCACCATCCCAGTAAGCTATTCAGTCAGACATAAAACCGACAAACTTAAACAAGGAGCTGATTTTAATTTTTTTTATCGCACAATACCTAGGACAGCCAAATCAGCGACAGGTATCTTATGCAGGGCAGCCATAGAACACGCAGCAACTGCTCCCAGTCTTACATGGTCGTGTATGTTGTTCATATCAGTGATGACATCAGCAAGTGTGATTTCTTGCCATCGGCTTGCTGGAGTTGAAACAAACTTGATATAAAGATGAAATAATGGAAGGGGAAAATTACACCAAAACCACAAACTTAGGTTTGAAAAGGATATGCAGGTTTTGTTACCATTATTGGGAAAAGAAAAGGTAACAAACATTGTCGGGAAAAAAGAAAGAAAATAATCTTGACATGGAGATGAAATAATTGAAGGGAAAAAACTACCACAAACTTAGTTTTGAATAGGATAGGCAGGTTTTATCACCTTAAATTGGAAAACGCATTTTTCAAATCAGATTGGTTTTAAGAATTAATCTAGAATCAATATATTTCAAACTGCTATAAAATATACTTGAAGAAAGAGCAAAAATCACAAAATTATAATTGCATGATTGTTTAATGAAATATATGTAACTTTTAAATATACTTATCATCACTATTAACTAAAAAAACAAATTGTATCACCTTTTCTAACTTTGAATCAAAACTATATAAATGTGGTAACAATTTTTTTTAATTACAGTGATTAAAATTATTATATATATTTCAGTAGTCAATACATCTATAGACCTAATAAAGAATATGACAATGCCCTTAAAACGAGTAATAAAACACCACATTTCCTCACCTAATCTCCACTTAGATCTCCACTCTTCCACAATGTGTATCATGGGGGCGTTGTTGAGGAGAGTGGTGCTCTTCGAGGAGCCAAAATCCTCCATCCTGGCAGACTCCATGCAAGGGGGGTTAAGTCCTCGCTCGGAGGTGAAGTCAGCGGGTTGGGGGAGTTCCCTCCATCGCTGCAAACCCCTGGTTGTATTGCCTGTGTTTACATTGCAGTTATTAGAACGATAATTAGCATATTAAACCGTTAATTTACCCTGCATGGTCTAAGGCAGTCGTGTATTAAAATAATAGGTAATCATGTTTAGTCTGTCTCTCAAGATTTTTTTGGTAGCTTTGAATTTCGTTATTTATTTTTAAATCCTACACATGAGTTATTGGCCATTTAAAAATATTCTTCTGGGGATTACTGATTTTGTCTATAGACTCACATTTGCTCAAAGGGATAAGGAAGAAAACCTCTGGTCAAAGGGATAAAGAAGAATACGACTGAATGGATGCTGAATTTGATTTTTTCTGCACGTTTGTGTCATAGCTCAAGGCCCATAATAATCATTTTCTCAACTGAGTGGATGTAAGCTACATCACCCAACTCACCATTGCGGTGATTCCTTTTCTTTTTCTTCCCATTCGCCGAAGCCCAAAGTGCTCGGTTGGGAGGGTATATGTCCTGGATTTGTCCCTGGTACTCAGACAGGTCATCCATTATAATGCGACTCTTGTCTCCGTTTTTCTGGTACACCGGCTTGGCTTGGTCTTAAGTAATGAAAATGGATTTATAACAGACAAGGGTATATATTTATTGGCACAGTGTATAGAAATGGACATTTCCTCTATAATAATGCTCCTGTGTTTTTACTACCCCGAGGATAAAAACTATAACCATAGGTTATAATTTTCTTTTAGCAGTTTATTACTGAAGTCAGTCTGAACTCTTTCATGATTTGTTTAAATTTTACAGCAATGTTTGAATATTTTCATATGATATATTCATTTTATTTTCCATGACATGCTATAATAGCTATCAATAAGTAACAGGTATTATTTAGCCTTTTTTCCAGTTGTATTTTATTATATTTTAAGTATGCGTTCCTTTATATACTGATTTTTAAAGCGGTAAAAACAAGCTAAATTAAATTTTATATACACACTTGTATAAAGCTGTTGTTCGAACGCGTTTTCAGTTGAATTGATAAACTTTCCAGCAGCTGGGTTAAGGAGGTCTTGCATTGTGGGTGGGGGAGGGGGTTCTAGATGCTTCACCTGCAGATTCTGTGCAGTCTGGTTGACTGAATCTGTTTATAAAAGAAAAAAATGTAACACTGGTATCAAGGCTATATATGTGTTCTTAATATGCAATAGCTTAAGGCTTAGGAAAACTAGAAGCTAAAAAGCTGTAAATTTTGTATTTGAATTTAAAACTGTTTTAACACTAGAATTAGGCGTACAATTGTGTTTTTTCATGTGTTTTACATTTGTACTAATTAACCTTGAAAATATGTTACTAAAAATGGCAGAAACAATACATATGTTTACAATTCACAGTAGCCTACTGTCATGGATTACAAAGACAAATATTATAACAAATGGAAGAATCATTACATATGTTTTTAGATTACAAAACCCGCAAAACGAAGACTTATAAGTTCCTTACCACTGACAGTAATGATTTTACTTCTTTCTTGTTTAAGAAATCGAGGCAGTTTATAATATTGTGCAAAGGTTTGCTGCAGCAATGGATCAGCATGGAGCTTTTCCAGATTTTTTATTTTATTCTTTTGTCTTTGTTCTGCCAAGTCTCTCTTTATTACTTCTTCTTTCTTTTGCTCGATAAGTGCAATGTCAGTGTCCTCTGCCTGCATGTAAACAGCTAAATTAAATGTCCACCGGCAATTATACAATTATACTTAAATTTCAGTTCGGCCTGTTAGTCTGGTGGTTTATTGTGACACTTTCCAACCGAAAGGTAAAAGAAAGGCCTATCCTAACCTAATTTGTAAAAATTTAGAACTGGGCTGCATGAAGTTATACACATAACTAATTGTACATTGAATATGCAAGTATTTAAATTGATAAAAATCTAGAACCAGTAAGGTCTACATAGAGTTACATATAAGCAATTCGACATAAATTATACAAAAAAATGTACAAGTATTAAGTATTAAAATTGGTAAAAATCTAGTAGTGGTAAGATTTGTAAGAAATTACACAGACAAGCAATTATTTATTAATTATACAAGAAATTGTACAAGTATTGAACTTGGTAAAATTTAGTAATGATAATTTCAAAATAGAGATTTTCTTACACCTTTAGAAGCAGTTTTGTGAAGAAAATTAAGTATCTTACCTCTTCTCGTACAAGGTGGGTGTTGCTTATTTTCATTCCAAATTTATTCCGAACCAATCGATCCAGTCTCTCCTTTTGTGCGCTCGACGGAACATTTTCAAAAACGATCCATCGCGCTGTGTCCTTGCTCAATCTTCCTAAAACATACTCATCCCATTCTGATGAAGTTTGAGTTTTTCCGGGTTGTTTTTGGGCGGACACATGCTCGGACATGTAGTAGGACGAAGGTCGTCTGCTTTTCGGCGACTTTTTTTTTTTCATTTGAGCAGAGTTGGTCTCGGTGAGGAACACAGAAGTCCTGCCTGGATGCTCTTCAACCTCGGGTTTTGAGTATCCGCAGCGCTCAGTTACGTTCTTCGGTTTTTGTTTCATCTTCGCTGCCTCTGGTGACGCTAATTTCGTGAGGTGACTGGGG
The DNA here is from genome assembly GCA_000149265.1 of Ciona savignyi. Lineage (NCBI taxonomy): Eukaryota > Metazoa > Chordata > Ascidiacea > Phlebobranchia > Cionidae > Ciona > Ciona savignyi. Next base: position 581,239 of record CH001352.1, on the reverse strand, counting down.
ACTTTTCGAATGTATCCTCGTGAGTCGAATCTTCCTGCCAACTTAGTGTTTTTTGGTGGCATCGACACTACGTCCTCTGCATTGTAGACTTTCTGAAAGTTAATCTCCTCATATGGCAACGCATGTGCGCATCGCTCCTGCACCACATCTTCACTAAACTCCAGGTCTTTGCTGACATCTTTAATGAAAAACCGATTGACGACCGTCTGGTGTCTTCCAAGAGGGTTTGACACAGGATTTATTTCAGGTTTTTCAGCCTTTATGTTCCTTGTGTCGTCTCCAACAAAGGGTATTTTAACCCGGGAAGCACTTGGAAAAAAGACAGGGGCCTCGAGGGCCCGTCTTTGCATCCTGATTTACAAGGTCAAAACTTGATTTTACTAAGACATTTTACTAAGAGAAAAAAAAAACAATTGGATGATTAAACATATGTTCGGACGATAGGTATCTGTTGTGTATTAACCCTTGTTGCGTATTCCTGTATACGGGGTTAAAACATGAATATCCCACAAATGGATTTTAGCGTAGCTTTAGCTATAGCAACCAATCTGAAATCGCGCCACCTAGCTGTTAAAATAATTACTACCAAAGTTAATACGTTTATAGACTACATGAGACGGGGCGGTATTTAAATTTGTCACGGTGGGGTTGGTCGTAATAACATGGGTAATCTTTAAACTACATTAACATTATGCTGTGCATTACTATTTTCCCTGGTCCAACCAGTTAGCTTGGTGCGTTAGTGCGTGGCCTTTCGGCCGAAGGGTTGCAGATTTAAAACTGGTCGCGGAAACCCGACTGGGGGCGCGAGGTGATCTGACCGGAGATATATAAACTCTTGTTTATATATCTCCGATTGCAAGTGGAGCGAGATTTTTCCGTTTAGTAAAGAGTTTTTTGGAATAGGTATATTTAATCCACAGAAAAGGATACGACATCCATGATCGATCCCCATGAGTGGAAAAAACAAGAAGCGTAATGACACAGGCTATTGAAGACCTACATGTTTTAGTTTAATTATGTAATCAACCGGGTCTGGCCGCCTTGCCCGAACATCTCTAAAGTAAGGGAAGCTAACTGCTCAATATAAGTATAAAAACTTGGTGAAACCCTAGATTTGTGTGAAATTAAGTCGCAAACTCAGATAATGTATGTCTGTGAATATTTTTTCGCGCATTTTGTTATTTAACAAAAGTGCATTATTAAAAACATACATTAGATCACTACATTGCGTCTTTTAGATTCTAAATTCATAAAGACTAGTTTCCATTGCCTGTGTGGAAAGACAATCCTCAAAATGATATTACCGCCTTGCTTTCCCTTCATCCACGTATCTGGTAAAGTTTTAACAAGAAGTTTATGATTGTCATTACGATATGAGACTGCCTGTGCGACTTTACTTAGGCTCAAGCATCTTGTAAAAAAATCAAGCGAAGTAAAATATTTTTTATTTTAGTTAAAAATATACAACGATAGAAAATACGGCAGTTAAAAAAACAATGCATATAGCCTCTGTATTACTTTGAAGGATAAACTATTGAAAGCTGAGAGTGCTTTTATAAGTTACAATAGTCCTTGGGTTAAGCAGATTAGGGTGTTCCTGTAATGGTGGTTAAATTCACGATAATAAGAACTAAGACCGTTTTTTTTTGTATAAGAGTTGGTATATGTATCGGTCGCCTTAACCATTTGGCCACACGACCGTACCGAAACGATAATGGCAGTTAGGTTGGGATCGTATCAAATCTCAGACGCCGTCATTAGTTCATTGTCCTGGTCGGATTTTTAGCCAATTTGCAATACTCGGTAGGCTTTCAATTTTCTTGAAATGGCGAAGTAGTGTTGGCGTGTCGTCAAATATGTCCTTGCGATTTTCCAGTGGGTATTGGCCAGCATTCAATAATGCGAAGTCGGCATGTGTTAGCTTAAGAAAAAAAGTAAAATTAGAATTTACGTTTTGAATTTTTAATACTGGAAAAGTGTTTTTCGTGGATTATACTTTTTAATTTTACGCTATTCACTAAGTTATGACGCTTGCTCTGTTTAAAGGCCCATTTATGCAAACAACATATATACAATTAGTTATAGCGAGGTAAATATTATTTTTTGTTGTAAATTTGCTGTTTTTCAAAAATAACAAAAATTGTTTCATTTTATAGATATATAGTAAAATAGTAAATGGAAAAAAATACAGTTTATCATATTTTATACCTGGCTTACAAAATACTCTCCTCCATTTTTAACAAGCATTGCTTCAATTTGTTTTAAAGATGGCGGAATGGTTTCGTAAAGACATTGTCTCATTTTCTCTACTTTTACAGTTTCGTCTGTTTCTGTCCATGGAAATCGCATCATGATGTCAAAAAAGCATTCAGTTATCATGTCTGCTTGAGCTGCTTCGAGGTCACTCTTTCCAGCGAGGCCGCATTGTTTTGCGGCAAACCTCACAATGGCACCACTCTGGCAGATTACGTCATCACCAATCATAAATATGGGGAGTTGGGAGAAAGGCATCGCTGTAGAAAAGTTTTTCATACATTAACGTCGGTTGAATTATATACTCTATTCTAGGCCATATCTTGCGTTTAATTATGGTTAAATATTTTTCTAAGATAATATAGAAACTTAACGTTCAGGTTAGAATAGAATAGGATATTCAAGTTTATCCCCGTAAGTGGAAAAATGCAATGGACGTTAACATACGGGTATTGTAAGAAAAGTGGTACACATTTTTGCGATATTTTTGGCATTTTCATTGCATTAAAGAAGAATAGCACACTTATATTTAAAAAGGGAGAAAGTAAAACACGTCAGTAATAGGGGATAACGGGGAAAATGACGTGTCAGTTGAACCTTACATTAAGCATGCATCAGCGTGTTGCAACGGTTAATTTATAAACTCTGAACTTGCAAAATGTTTAACACTGGTATAAATCTATTAATGTTTAGTTAAATATAATAAATAACGTTTAACTATGGTAAATTTTTTTTTTAGATAATAAAGAGACTTAAAGTTAGGTTAAAAAAGGAATTATCTTACTGAGCTTTTTTGCTGGCCACTCTTCATAAGGGATTCGAATGTCTTCGTATTCAATATTGGCATGCGCAAACATCAATCTTACTATTTCCTCACGACCCATGTGTGGAAAGTAATACAACTTATAAGACGCCATGCTAGCTACAAACTTAGACAGACTGCAGAGCATATAAGTAAAAACCTACATGTAGAGCATTTGCATACATCTTTTAGTCCGAGAATTTAAACAAAATCAAAGCAACTGTACCACGTGATATACTAGTAATAAAAGCAACACACTTATGATACCACAACCTTAACGTAAATAATATATTAATCAAAATAGCCCAAAAGAAACAACTGCTACAGGTTAACCTAACCTAATTTTTAAAGAAATCAATCAACCATGCATATAAACAATTCCTTTTCTCTCTCGTTCGTTCACGCATCTCTCTCGAATTGGTTTTAAATCACAAATTTGTGTTTGTGAG
>CH001352.1:513723-558561 GCA_000149265.1 Ciona savignyi | reverse complement strand
CGACTGTCACTCAAATCCCTGACATAGGAAGTCTTAGATTTTTTCACAATTCAAAATTGAAGCTTGGATCTGCAACCTAAACTCAAAAACCTACAAAATTTTGTTTAAAAATTTTGAGCCCATACCCCTTCGTACATCGGCAACTTTTTTCCAACAAAACAGCTAGCAGATGCACATTCAACACCTTTATTTTACAAAGCACTGCTCCACGATTACAAAACTTTACAGCTAAACGAGAACACCGGCGCGCAGCCTAGCACATGCTGCTTTCAACAACACAAACATTGGGGAATCACCACCATTGTTACTCAGCAAAACACTAGTTTAAAAACAATGACTCATGGAGGGTACCACTCGTCACATCCTGCCGTTCATAGAGGTCTTAATTGGTTATACGCCATCTATAGACTTCTTCTATATAGATTATCATGCTATTTCTTAAATATAATGTCGTCGGTTTTATATAAAAATGTTTGGTTTTAATTAATCTAAGCTAAAGTCAGACAAAAAGTGAAACATTTTGATTAGTCTAAATATCCCGCAAGCAAGGTAAACTCAACTAGAAGGTGTGTGAACTCGGGCTATTTAACCGTACGATTTTTGCGTATTCCTTAGTAGCTGGAGTTGATGCAGTGTGTTCATTATATGGTAAACCTTTTTGATTGGTCTGTTGGATCCACTAGAAAAAAAATCAGCCGTTTAGGTTCTCGCTTAAAAACATAGTTGAAGGCAAACTGAATAATACGTCATGACAATTGTTGTGCTCTCTGGTTGTATTGCGCTGCACCTACTGGTAAGCCCCAAATAGAGGAATAGTAAAATGCGCGTGGGAAAAGAAATTGCATGTAAGTAGTTCAGTAAATTGCGATTCAGCTCCTTAAAAATGCCTTTAAGAAATAGCGCACGCTTCAAATTAAAATTATGCTAAACGGATGACCAAGAAAGGAGGTAAATCCAATTCAATATACGATATAATGTAGGAAAATTAATAAAATTAATGACTAAACAAATAAAGCCACGAAGAAAGCTGTTCAGTAAGGGATTTTATCTCTATACGTGTAAATCTCGTGAAATTTGGATTCAAAAGAAATAATAATTCAAAAGAACCAAACTTGAATTAAAAAATCTTGCATGCTTTCTATGCACAGATTTTTAGACACAATTGAGTTTCCTTAAAAGAATAGTTTAAATGCGGAAGCGTTCAGTATAATAGCGAATCCTAAGTCTAAGGTGCCAGTGCTAGCAAAAGCTTAGAATATCGGCCCATCAGGCTACTTTGTTAAATATTCAAATCAAGTTCACATTTCAAGCATATTACAACACCAGGACTATATTGTCAAGCCATTTTTTCGGTTTTAAATTGTATGCGTACAAGTTAACCGCATCTTAGCTTATGTATTATACATTCAAGATTATATATAGTAAACATAGCTAATGTATACTTGTTACGAAATGTAAGGTGTGGTTTCATATTGTTTACGCGGCGAATGTACAAAAGCCTGCAGGCTAATTATAAAGATGTTATGAAACTTTTCAATTACAGTGGCTGATCGTCTTTAGCACTTAGCAAACGTTGCCTAAACCCTATGTATTAATTGGTTGAACAAAAACTGTTCAAATGTTTCATATAAAACACGCGACAATAGCTCCAGTAACCTGGCTTAGGTAATGAATATGACGATTTTCAGTGTTTTTAGTGTTATAATGTTGTTTGTTATATTAACCACATTAATTTCAAGTATAGAAACTAACAACTGTTTTGCAAAGCTATCAGATGACTAACTGAAATAAGTAATAAGTTTTTTTCATATTTTTCTTTTCTCTTTGAACTATTGGCAACTCTTAGAAGAAACTACTAAATGGTTAGTGCCTAGTTCGCTCTTTTCCATTGTAACGTTAGTTTTACAATAACTTCCGAACAGCAAGAGCGCTCAAGAAACAGTAATTTCGTTATGTAAAAAAATGGTGATGAAATATTTAAATTAAACTTTTAATTTTTCGTATTTTTCCCAAATTGTGTGAGTATTTAGCATATTGTTTTGACTCCACGTGCAAAGTTCGCCGGTTCGTTTTTTAGTTGGTGCCGGGTGCGTCACGGGGACAAAAAGATTGAGAACCACATTAGACTGACTATTATAAGCTATGTTGTCAATTGAGCTACAGAGAACGGAAATTATACACACAGCTAATTAAAGATTATCTGTAAACTACATTAATGTAAGGTGAGTTAGGGATGAGTAACAATTTCTGTATAATTCCGTAAACTCAACGATTTTAAGGCAGTGATAGGGATTAGTATATAAATTTTTGCTTAGTTTCGTTTTCCGTATATTAGTACTGTCTGTAGTAAATTCGTAGCTTGTGTAATATCTTTTTGCGCATTATATTAGTTTTTTAATAGATGGAGTGAGCCCTTTAATGCATGCACAACTGTAGCTGTTTTCTCTGGCCTGTGAATCATTTCCTTTAGATTGTCAAATTGTCTTCTGGCGGCCTGTCAATCGGGCACCGGTACTTCGCATCTAATCTTCTTACCATATAACATAAGCCGCCACGCCGTGGACATATTTTATTTTTCAGTTCGGTGTCGAAAACGCATATAGGTTACTTGAATGCGTACTATATATAATCGCCTGCGCAGCTCCAGGCATGTATAAAATCAGTTTAACCGCATGTATTTAACTGTGTCAACTTATTAGCTACAATAACGAAACCTTTCGAGACGGAGTTCAGAATGTCGAAGTCATTTCGGAGTCTTAATAACTTCAGGCCAGATTTAGTGCAAGACATAGGCACTCCAACCATAAAATCTCCTGAATCCCACAGCCATTAACACTAAAAAGAAACAAGAAGAAACTCGACACATTTACTGATAAAATGTTAAGGGAGTAAAACAACACACATCTCTTGCTTTGCAGGTGATTGCAATTCGGTTTTGTGTTTAAATATGTATGTGCGAGAGCGGTAATGTGTGTGTGAACGAAACATGGTTATGGAAACGCGAGGGATTTTGCGCCTGATCGGCCAGGCGGTTTATTCTAACAGCAGGCTATGCTTTTAGGCGCAGTACACAAATGGACATGGAAACGTAGTAAATGACGCTTCGTTCCCAAGGTCATATGTGTACAAGTGTTCGTAGGTTAGTATTGAACTTAGCGCGTCGTTTGGGTGGTCAATTGTTTTAAAGTAAATTTTAATGTCAGACTGCGCGCAAAAGATTTTAATTCGAGTCAGCCTTGACCGAACAGGTGCTGGTTGTGGTGTAACACTGTATCAAATCTGAGTTACAGGGCGTTGCCGCTTGACTGGTTATTCCTAAAGGGTGGAAAGAGGGCAGGAGGTAAACTGCTTAATAAAATTATGGAAACTAATTCTAAGTTTTCTCAAATACTAATCTCAATTTTAGAACTAACGTTAACTAAAACCACAGCCCTTAAACCAACGATTACACCTTAATCTTCATTTTAGAGTGCAGTTTCCCTCTTTTTGGTTTTACCCACATCGCTTTATGAATTGCAAAGCACACAGGAGTCAGACTAATAACAACACCTGTTAGACACAGATGTTTTTGATTTGATTCCGTTGTGTAAATCTGCGTTTTGTATCGCATGGCCGATTTTAATTTTAGACACAGATGTTTTTGTTTTGATTCCGTTGTGTAAATCTGCGTTTTGTATCGCTGGGTTGACTTCAATTTCATTCCGATAATCAACCAACCACGCGTGACAAGGAGTTATCTAGCCTCTGCTCAAGCGAAAAATCGTGCCGGAATGAAGTGATTTGTAAAACACTAGAAGCTATGCAGAGATTGGAGTGATAGCGCTTATCCTATGCTGTTGCAGGGCTTTGTTTCTAAGATTTACAGTATAAGTGCTTCAGGGTGTATTTTTGTGGAATTTTTCTCCTGATCTACAAAATCATATTGGTGTCAGTATTAAAACATCCAAAAAAGGGTTTATACAAAGGCAGTTGGCTTCAAGGGCTTATTTACATAGACGTCAAGGTTACAGGGCTTACAGGAAAGAATATACATCTCAGATATTCTTGCAGATGCGCTTAGTACCTCGTGCAGTTTTGAGTGTGTTTTTGTTATTGGGCTTCATGTGCATTTCATTTCAAGTGATCATATTAAGTCGGCAAGAAACATCTATGACGTCACAGAGCCAACCAGGTAATATGCGGTTGAGTTAACAATTGACACGCAGACGATAAAATTTATTGATTTATGTTGCGTTTATGTGAGAAACTTTTGCTAAGATTAAGTTTATTTTCCACAATGAAAACACGAAGCAAGACTTTTATTAATATTTCCAAAAATGGGAAAAAAGCAAAACATGTCTAAAAACCAATCACTTTTTTACTTTCGGTATATTTAGACGTGGCCACCAAACCTACATAAATAATAAAATTGGAAAATAAAATTGAAAAAATAAATGTTTAAAAACAATTTTTTCCTATTTTTTCGATCAGATTGGCTTAAATAAACTGCACACATAGTAAATAATAAATAAACTAACAAAGTTATTTACAGGAAACGAGCTCCTAACTAATTTTGTGGGCTCTGTTGTGTACAACCGTGCACCTAAGCGCGCCAGCACCACCATGCGGAGGATCATTATCCAATTATCTCGACACGAGGAGGCGCTGTTTAAATTGCATTTGGAAAGTAAACCGTTCATCAAACAGAAGTTAAACCTCACGGAACAGGTGACGAATTATGCAAATTACAGTTGCACATAATTCGTTAACTATGCGTGTATAACATAGCTGTTAAAGAAGGCTTACATAAAGAGAAATATTGGGAAATACCCTTGTTCGTGTCGCTTTAACGGACTGGCTATCCGACCGAATATCGTGGTGGGTTAGTGCGTCGCGTTTGAGTCGAAGGGTTTCAGGTTCAAAACTGGTCGCTAGCTTGTCGGTTGTGTGCTTGCGCAATGCACTTAACGGTCATTGCCTGAGCCTAGTGGGTTAATAAGTTTGACCAAATGAAAGGAACGCCTCAATCATACACAACACACTGCAATAGCTCCGGTAACCCGATTGTGAACAACGAGGCATGGTCTGACGATTGCTCGTGTGTTAGCGCCCATTGCGTTTTCCCATGCACGGGGATAAACATGATTATCATATCCTTGGTTAGGCTATATATATCCCACGTTTTTGTCAAATAACTCATATAAACTTATCTCATATGACATTCCAGGAAGAACTGGTGCATTCATGGTCTGTCCTCCCTACACCGACTATATTCATTCGTCACCTACATTACATCGACTTTACCAGGTATGTCGCGTTCCGAAAATAAATCAAAAGTTTCTATCAATTAAGTTTTTAATAACACTAGCTGTTTCGGCAGCGCCGTGTGCCTAATCTTTTTCGGACTGTCGGCAGAACTCAGTCTTACGCGCCACTCTGAATTTTGTTTTGTATTACACTAACCATTGACATACAAAGTAGATGTTGATGCGTGATGACGTGGCGAAGTGTAACTAAAAATAATGGAAACAAATTTAGCAATGGAAAATTACTACGGTATAGCATAAAACACATTTTATCCACCTGAAATTTGTGCCTTTTAACCCTCCTGTGAACTACAGAAGACCAAAATTACTTAGACGTGAAATACAACGCAAGGTTCCGTTCACTACAGAACTACCATAAAAAATGAAATGTAAAAAGAGGACTGGCCACGTATTGCATGCATCTCATACTCGATCATGCGGTTCAATTGGTGATGCATGCAATGACGTAAAAATTAAGCTGGGGACAGAACATGGCTCCCCTAAAATTTAAACAATTTTACACTTAACACAACACACATGACGACTCTAAACTGTACACGAAAATCAGATCATTTAAGGCTCTTCGTCGGGGAATCGTCTATTTGCGTCTGAACTACGCAAGTTTATCGTCCACGATCACCTTTCACCGTTATCGTTCTCGACGTCGCTTCTATCGTTCTCGACGTCGCTTCTATCGTTCTCGACGTCGCTTCTATCGTTCTCGACGTCGCTTCTATCGTTCTCGACGGCGCCTCCATCGTTCTCGACGGCGCCTCCATCATTCTCGACGGCGCCTCCATCATTCTCGACGGCGCCTCCATCGTTCTCGACGGCGCCTCCATCGTTCTCAACGGCGCCCCCATCGTTCTCGACGGCGCCTCCATCGTTCTCGACGGCGCCTCCCTCGTTCTCGACGGCGCCTCCCTCGTTCTCGACGGCGCCTCCCTCGTTCTCGACGGCGCCTCCCTCGTCTCCTCGTATTAGCAGCACCAATGAATGAATTGGTCTATCCAACACGGTTGGTGACCTAACTCGCTTCCCGCTTATGTCTCTATGGCCATCGGCTACTAGGATTTGTACCTTGCGAATTTGCCCATCCTCACTTGGAAATGTAGATAGCACTCTAGCCAACTTCCATTGATTTCTTTTAACGTCCTTTTCTTGAAGCAACACAATATCGCCATTCTCGAGATTGAGTTCTTTCTTTTGCCATTTCTTTCTAGCCTGTAGTGATTGCAGAAATTCTTTTCGCCACCTTGTCCAAAATTGATTTGCCAAGAACTGTACACGCCTCCAACGGCGACGGCAATACAAATCACCCGCTTGGAACTTACTGCAAGGTGAGAACATAGGCCGCTGTTTCATAGTTAGAAGGTGATTGGGTGTTAGGGGTTCTGGTGCTCCTGGGTCGTTTAAAGTCTCCACCGTTAATGGCCTTGAATTTACTATATTTTCAACTTCAGTTAGGAACGTACTAAAGGCTTCGTCATCAAGTTGCTCGCCGCACTTGGCAAGTAATGGTTCCAACGCTCGTCTAGCTGTTTGGATTTGCCTCTCCCAAACTCCGCCCATATGGCTTGCGTGAGGAACGTTGAATTTAAAATCAATCCAGTCAAACCCATTCTCCAAAGCAAATTTCTTTACTTGCTTGTCATCCAAAGACTTTAGTGCATAACACAGTTCGTTTCTAGCACCCACTATGTTTGTTCCACAGTCAGAAACGAAGTTGTTCGATTGGACCACGGCGAGCTAAGAATCGACGCAAGGCGTTAATGAACGAATCAGTGTCGAGAGAATGCGCACACTCCAAATGTATCGCTCTCGTAGACATACATGTAAACAATACGCCGTAGCGCTTTATTGTGGAACGCTTGTTTCTAATTAAAAAAGGACCGAAGCAATCTACACCACAGTAGGTAAAGGGTGCGCCTTCTTTAAGTCGATCCGCGGGTAGATTGGCCATCTGTTGCACCTGCAGACATCCTCTGTGTCGCTTACATATTACACAGTTGTTGATATATCGGGATACTGACTTGGAACCGTGCATAATCCAATAACCTTGTTGACGAATACAGTTATGCGTTGTAGTTCTTCCCATATGATTTACCATCTCATGGCAATGTCTTATGATTAGCATTGCAATGTGAGTTTTCTTTGGTATAATTGCTGGATGCTTGATAACATAGTTACATTCGGCACTGCAACACGTAAAACACCGCTCGCGTCCAAAAACGGATTGAGGCGATGCAATGTGCTTATGGCACCGACACTTTTGCCATGGTTAATTCGGGCAATCTCTGCTGGAAAATGCCACCGCTGCATGGTACTTAAAATCATCAACTCTGCTTCTGCGAGAGCTGCACAGTTAATATCCGATGAATTGACCGACTTTTGCAGTCTACGCGAGAACCGCACTACGTTAGCGATAGCTCGTTTTGCTCGAAACCAAGAAGAAATGTGAGTTAATCTCTGAGGCTCAAAGCCAGTTAACGATGAAGTAGTAGTAAGTACGGTTACTCGTTTCATTTCTATGGAAATTTGTTTTTGTACTTCATCATCTTGTGTCACGGACATAAATGGGGGCGGATACGAAACGTTTTCCTTCCATAGAAACTGTGGTCCGCAAAACCATTTTGACATTGTTGCAAATCGGCGTGGATGCATTCCTCTGCTTGCACAGTCGCTAGGATTGTCGCTTGAATTAACGTAAAACCATCTAGTGACGTCAGTTATCTCTCGTATTTCCTGTACTCGATTTGCGACGAAAACGTGAAACCGTCTTGCTTCATTCGCAAGTTATCCCAACACCACTTTACTATCACTCCAATAGTAGTTCTCATACGTTTCGGGACCAAGTTGTTTCTGCAGGTAAGCTGACATACGTGCAGAAACCAAGGCGGCAGTTAATTCTAATCTTGGCACTGTCATTGGTTTTAAAGGGGCAACTCTAGATTTTCCAATAACAAGCGAGACCGATATACTACCAGACTCGCTAACTAGACGCATATAAGAACATTGACCATACCCAACGGTACTGGCGTCGGCGAAATGGTGAAGTTCTCTGCATAAAATACGACCAAAGTTAGGTGGTTGGAAGCAGCGTCCAATTTCTAGATTTTCGAGTTGTTTTAAATCTTGCTTCCAAAATTCCCATCGTGCACGCAGATTATTTGGAAGTGGGTCGTCCCAATCGGTTTTCTCAATGTACATCTGTTGAAGAATTTGTTTTCCTTCCAGAACGACTGGCCCAAGGAACCCCAAAGGATCATAAATGGAACTGACTGTCGATAGTACTCCTCGCCTGGTTAAAGGGGTTTCTTTTAAAGACATTTTAAAACAAAATGCATCTTTCTCTGCGTTCCATGCGAGCCCAAGAACTCTTTCCACAGGTAGCGGGTTGCTGTGCAAGTCCACATGCTTCAAACTTGCACTGCGATCGGCTTCGTTAATCTTAAGCAGTAGATTTCTACTGTTTGATAGAAATTTATGAAGGCGCAAACCGCCTCTCGCGCACAAGCGTGAGCTATGTTCAACAAGAGAAATCGCTGACTCATTGTCCGGCGTTGACGTGATCCCATCGTCAACATAGAAATCCCTTCTTACGAAATTTGCAGCTTCGATGCCGAATTCCCTTTTCTCCGTCATCTGCAGCACGTTTAAGTCCGAAATTTGCACATCCCGGAGAGCTTGCTGCGCCAAAAATATGTACCTTCATACGATATTCTTTCACTCGCCTATCAGTTTGGCCATCCTCCCACCAGAGGAAACGAAGTAAATCGCGGTATGGTTCTGCGACATGAAACTGGTGAAACATGCCTTCAATGTCCGCTGTAAAGGCAATTCTGTTTTGTCTAAAACGACATAGAACTCCCACCAACGCGTTTAGTAGATCGGGTCCCTGCAGCAAACAATCATTAAGAGATATACCTTGGTGCCTGGCAGAACAGTCGAACACGACTCTTATTTTTTCGGGCTTCTTTGGATGGTACACTCCGGTGTGGGGTATGTAATTTACCTTTCCATCATCTTTGTTAGTTTCTGATACCGGTTCCGCGTACTTGCTTATGACATCTGCCATGAACTTGACGTAATCTTCCTTATATTTTGGATTGCTGGTAAAACGTCTCTTCAGTTGCCATAAACGTTTTTCTGCACAAATTCGATTATTGGGAAGTCTTATATTTTCGTTTCTTAATGGCAGTGGCATAACATAATGGCCATCGTCTCCTTGTTGGATGTTTTTGTCAAGGATACTTAGAAACTTTCGATCCTCTTGCGATACAGACTTCGCATTGTTAGTTCTTTCTTGAAAATCCGACTCAAGCCAGTTTCGAATTTGTATTGGGTTAATTAACTCTTTTGATTGACATGGGATTATAAAACGTTGTATTGGACTCTCCTCCACTTTCTTATACCCAACGCAGCGATGCGAAATAACTCGAGTCAAATAGGAATAGCCAACCTCCTGTGTATGCACAACTCCTACTATGCCCCAACCAAGAGCTGAACGCTGTGCGTACGGTTGGCATTCGTCTCCCGCCACTATTTCTCTCGGTCTGATTGCGCCAGGGACGTTCGTTCCAAGTAACATACTTATTTCCAGATTATGCTGGTAGGAAACTATCTTACTTGACATTCCTTTTAAGTGATTCCACTTTCGTGCGTGCTCTCGTCGAGGGATTTGGCTTCGACTTGCTGGTATGTCGGGTCTAACGAACACGTATGGGATTTTAAAAGAAACCTTGCCGTCGAAGCTCTGCACCTCCAGATCGCATATCTTTTCGCTAGAGACCACATCTTTGCTGCCCAACATCGTGCTTAGTTCCACCAACGTAGACGTCCCTTGCAGCCCGAGCTGTGTCTTTAGCCCGTCTGATATGAATGAGTTATTTGATTGGGCGTCTAGTATACAGTAACACTTGATTTGAAGAGTAGGATTAGCTCTACTGCATACTCTTACCGGTACAATCATGGATTGGTCTATGCCACATTCATTTAGTTTAGTAGAAGTACATAGGCAGCCTGTTCTTTCGATATTCGTATTGATATGTAACGAGGTCAGATGTAGTTTATTACATACCTTACAAGTCACCCGGTTTCGACAGTACCTCGCGATGTGATCTTGACTTGATCCACATGAAAAGCATATTCTGTTGTTTAGGATAAATTCGTGCCTATCTCGCCTCGTGATTTTGGCAAACGCACTGCAATCGTCGATGTGGTGTCTTCCCTTGCAATAGTAGCAATATTGCTCGCTCACACGTCGCTCCCGGTCTTGTGCTCTGGTACTAAAGGAATTCACGTTACGGTTGCCTCGGATTGCACTTGGCCCTATTCTTCTATTGCTAGACACATGTAGCTCTTGTAACTCCGGAATGTTCTCCTGATCGGCAGTTTTAGTGATGAATTTTGCTAATTCTGAAAAAGGTGGATAGTTTCCCGAATGTGACGTTTTCCATATAGCCGTTTCTGCGCGCCACCGGTTTAAGACAAACGGTGGTAATCGTGAAAGAATTTTCACACTCTCGGTAGGATAATCTAAAACATTTAAGCAAGATATACGTTGTTTAGCGATTTCCACTTGATTTAGAAAATCGGAAAACCGACGAAGTCCACCAAAATCAGTTTGAGAGATCTTAGGCCAAGAATAAACGTTATCAATAAAAGCTTTTGCTATTACGCTTTCGTTTCCATACCTTTCTTTCAACTTTGATCTTGCTTCTAAGTACGCGTGCTCACTTTGAAGGAGAAAGAAACCATCAACCAACATTTTAGGTTCGCCTTTAAGGTGTTGATTTAACAAGTTCAACTTCTGTGCAACACATATTGAGTTAGATTCCACGAGCGCGTCAAACGCCGTTTCCCATGCTGGGAACTTTAAAACACTTCCGTCAAATATGTCTAACTTTATGGTAGGCAAGCGATGCACCGCAGGTAAAGACCGAAACTGTTGAGACTCACGTGAAGAATGGCGTGTCGTTGCTGCTTCCAAGATTGGCGTCCGAAACGGTGTGAATCTACCCGTCGATGAACCAACTTCTCCAGTACAGATTGGCGGTGGTATACTATCAGGTAGATCTTCCGCATAAATCCCATAAGGATTTTCTACGCGTTCAGCATCTAAACATGCAGCGCTTGTGGCAGCCCTTCCCGCAATTTCCTTACTTACTTTGGTAATCTCGAGATCCGTTTCGGCGTTGATTTGTCGCATTCGCAGCTCCTTTTCTTTTTCTATGTAAGGTAGCTTTGCTGATAGGGCAGCTGATGCAACTTCATTCTCGTACCGTCTCTTCTTAAATTCCTCGTCTATTGAGACGCGCCTTGAATGTTTATTAGAAGACCTACTTTTAGAATATGTGGACATTCGCTCTTCTCTCAGCTGCGTAATTGTCGTTCTCGCATTACTCAGCATTTCATCCATGATTTTGTCGTATCTTGAGAGTCTCTCAACAATTGTCGAATCCAGGTGTTTCAAGCTGTTAATTTTCTCTTTAAGATTTTTCTTTTGTTTTGCTGCTTCTGCAACTTTTCCTTGTAACTCCTCAAGGTTGTTGCAAAATATCAACTCTGCATTTGCGTCGGAAACACATTCTCGAAATATTAGTTCCATATCATCGATTTCCTTCATCAACGTTTGCAATCTTGGGTCATTATCTTTCGGAATTTTCCTTCTTACGGTAATGTTTTGTTCGTCAACATTACACTCGTCGACCGAACTCTTCCCATCTCCATTGCCTCCCGCGGCCTCGCTCATTGCGAATGAATGAACGTTGATTGCAGATAAATTTCAGTTAGGCTACTGTTTCGGCAGCGCCGTGTGCCTAATCTTTTTCGGACTGTCGGCAGAACTCAGTCTTACGCGCCACTCTGAATTTTGTTTTGTATTACACTAACCATTGACATACAAAGTAGATGTTGATGCGTGATGACGTGGCGAAGTGGCGGTAACTAAAAATAATGGAAACAAATTTAGCAATGGAAAATTACTACGGTATAGCATAAAACACATTTTATCCACCTGAAATTTGTGCCTTTTAACCCTCCTGTGAACTACAGAAGACCAAAATTACTTAGACGTGAAATACAACGCAAGGTTCCGTTCACTACAGAACTACCATAAAAAATGAAATGTAAAAAGAGGACTGGCCACGTATTGCATGCATCTCATACTCGATCATGCGGTTCAATTGGTGATGCATGCAATGACGTAAAAATTAAGCTGGGGACAGAACACTAGCTATCGGTCGGTTTTAATTTTTCAGGCCACTACCAAACGCGCTATCACATGGCCAACAGGCCGCAGAGAAATATAACCAGTTTTGTAATATGGTCGTGTGGCCGAATGGTTAACCCGACCGATACATATACATACTCCTACACAAAAACGGTCCGAGTAACTAGCCCACCATAGGTTCGAAACTTCCGTTAAAAAAATAGAACCAGTTTTGTATGATCGTGTGGCAGAAAGGTTGACGCGTTAGATACATAACACTTCTATACATAAATTGTGGCGAACCTCTAAAGAATTTTAAAGCCTAACCCCGTAACAAAAACACATAAAATATAGAAGTGTAACTTGATTTCATTTACTGTTGTAATGATATGAGGCGAAGCTGTCCAACCGAAATCTGATCCGTTTCTCCTGTAGATTTAAAACGTTTCAAATTTACAACAGATTCGGATACATACAGCCCAGTTATATAAACGTCATACGAGAACCGGTCGCTCGGTATGTATCCGCGTATTACTTCAATCGGTTCGGATTCGTAGGATGGGGCGATACGAAGGTAAAGAAATGGCTGCCGGGAATGACGGATGAAAAGAGGTACATGGTACGTTCTGGTGCTTAACACCCTCATATAAAATTTGAGGTTCAATATATTGTTCAGATTGTATTACGTTTAATGTTTATTCTTGAAAAACTGTAAGGTGATTTGA
Source organism: Ciona savignyi (assembly GCA_000149265.1). Taxonomy (NCBI): domain Eukaryota; kingdom Metazoa; phylum Chordata; class Ascidiacea; order Phlebobranchia; family Cionidae; genus Ciona; species Ciona savignyi. The sequence continues at coordinate 545,338 of CH001352.1, read as the reverse complement.
ATTGTTAGCTCGGTGCGTCCCAAACGGTCAGCCGAACGGTTGTGGGTACAAAACTGGTCACTTGCTAGTCGATTGTGTCCCTGAATAAATCCAAGTGGGTTAATGGGTTCTACTTGATCTGAACAAATGTCTGAATCATATTAAACACGATGCAATTGGTTACAATATCTCGACGGTGAGATAATCTTACTGTCAACCGTGTGAGAACGCAATTGCTAGGTAATCTGACGGTTGCACTTGTGATAATGTTCCTTGCGTTCTCCACTTCACAAGGATCGGTAAATGTATCGGTCGAGCTAACTTTTTGGCCGCACGACCTTTCCTAAGACAGTTTTGTTGTATATAACTAGATATATGTATCAGTCGCACTAACCATTATGCCACACGACCGTTTGTACTTTCCCCAGACCTTGGATGATTGTGTGCTTCGCAACGTCACAACGTGTTTGAACGCAAACCCATCACCATATTTGGTCTATTTTTGCGGTCACGACGACCGATGCAGGTTAGTCGGGGTTTCACCAACCAGACGATACGTGTGGTAACTTAACTTATAGCCTGCTAGCTTTAACAAGAGGTTTTAAGTGATAAAGAGTTGAATCTTCAGTCGAAAGAGGGTCGGATCGAAACCAACTATACGATAGGATTTCCGTATTTAACTAGCACGACATTAACATATATGGCAAAGGTAGCGGGGTAGAAACCAGCTGCCTCGTCCAATTTTGGCCTTGAGCAAACCAAATAGCGAACGATGCCTACACTTAATGTTTTGATGGGTTGATCAAAAACTGTAGTACGGGCTCCATCACATTTCCACCCCTAAGTAATGTCATAGTTTAGTTTTTTTAATATCTTTATATTCGGTGATGCTACATCATTAGGATAGGATAGGTTATTCATCTTTATCCCCGTGAATGGGAAAACCAAGAGGGTTAACACACGGGCAATCGTCAGATCACCTCGCGCCCATCGTCGGGTTACCGGAGCTATTGCAGTGTGTTGTGTATAATAGACACGTTCCTTCAATTTGGTAGAACCCATTAATCCGCTCGGTTCAGGCAATGTCGGTAAAGTGCCTTGCCCAAGGTTACAACCGACTAGCTAGCGACCAGTTTCGCACCTGCAACCTTTCGATTGAAAGGCGACGCACTTAACCGTTAGACCAACGGGCCGGACAAATTATTATTATGATGATAAAAAACACAGGCAAAGCAAAACGACACATGTTAAAACACGTAAAAATAAATTAATTAGGAAAAAAGTATATAGTTAGGTAGGTACATGTAAAACCAGGCTTTAAAGACGCAGTGTGGGTTGAATACCTACGTTATCAGCCTCTGTGTTCCCCCCACCCACATATCAAGAATGTCCTGTTGTAACCTGACCTTTCACCTAGTTACAACACCGAATGGACGTTGGAGCGAGCAAAACAGAATGTAATTCGCAATTATGCGGTGGTGGGAATCACTGAAGATATGGACAATACGATCAGATTGCTGGAGCACAAGTTACCGAGGTAGATTCGGTCGCCCCAATAGCCTGTGGGGTTAGTGCAACGCTTTTAGCCGAAGGGTTGTGGGATCGAAGCTGATCGATAGCTAGTCGATTTATACGTAAAAAATGTATTTAAACATGGTTATAAGTTTATAAGTATTATTTGGTTTTTTAAAACTGAATGAACGTATTAATCATATACACCCCTAGTCCGGTAATCCGACGGTGGACACGTGGTAACCTAAATGTTACCGGTGTAACCTTACGCATTCGCAAGGAAATTTTGCGACTGCCGGTGTGATAACGTAGCGTACCCTTTCTTGTTAATGGAGATATACAATAAATATTCTATCCTATCCTAAACAATATGACAAATAAAATGGGTATCGATAAATAAATTTCCAGGCAACCTGTAAAATCTAACGCTTTCTCGTTTCTTATAGATTCTTTCACGGCGCTGGTCCAAGTTACAAGACTATTAGCGGTAAGAATTCATTCATGTTATTACAATCAAAGCATGGTAAACATTATCATGATTTTATTGTCCGTCTGGTAAGTGTGGCGATTAAGTGCGTCGCCTCTCAATCGATAGGCTGCAGTTGCGAAAATGGTCGCTATAGCTAGTCGGTTGTGTCCTTGGTCAAGGCACTTTACGGACATTGATGAACCCAGCCAATTAATGGGTTCTTCCAAATTGACACTGCAATAGCTCCTGTAACTTGACGGTGAGCACGAGGTGATCTCCGCACTTCGCTTATTTCCCCCACACGCGCTGGCTCACAGGTGTTTTTGGGGGTGATCAGGGGTGGGTAAGAGCCAAGTTTGAACCCGTGCTGAGTCGGTCGCATTAACTATTCGGATACACGTTTTCGCTAAAATAAGCACAGGTTCGCCCGGCAATAGATAAGAAGTAAATACCTGTGAACCACCGTGTGTAAGCGTGGATCCGGCCAAAAAAACGGCGTTTTTACCATTTTGACCTTTCATTGTAGGATTGACTTCGACCAGAACAGCCCATAAAGTGGAACCTTCCGATATTGTCGCACGGAAACTTACAAAAGCGCTGTCTCTTGAAATTCGATTCTACGAATTTGTGAAACAAAGATTTTATGACGAAATAAAGAAGATTGGAATAGTTATATGAATACAGAGATTTGTAGTTGCTAAATTATTTTTGTGGCAATACCCTTCACATCAGCGCCATGTCGCTATTAGAGAGTGGACAGAAAAGAGTAAAAACAGCAATACTAGATTCTCCGGTCGTGTGGCCGATTGGTTAACCTGACCGATTTCCCAAATTCTAAATAACGGTCTTACTGACAAGCCCATCATGGGATCGAAACTTGGACCGGTGAAAAAACGGCACTTCTGTGTCAGACAATGCCGTGATTTTTTTAAATTGTGTAGCCGAAAGGTTAGCGCAACCGATTCTTATATATAATTATATGCAAAAAAGTGTCTTGGAGACAAGACCCATCATGGTTTTGAAACTTCACCCATTACGAAATAATCCTCGACATTAACGTACTTTCTCACTTAGCCTACTTGCACTTACATTTGCGCACAGCGTCATGTTCACAACTGCCTGTTCATTATTTGTTTTCTTAAATGATGGTACAGTTACCTAAAATCTTTTCGCTGATGGTATTATGAACATGCAGCTACAATAGCTTTAAATAGGGTGAAACCGTCTATCGATCAATTTTTTAGAGGTTACACACTGCAATATCTCTTTCACCCCACGGTGGTCGCACGGTAATCTGGCGGTGTTAACACATTTCTTCCCGATACAACACTACGACTTCCACCAGAATAAACATGAATATCCTATAGTACTAAGAGGATGTTGCCTATAAACCCATTGGCTTATTGGTAAATTTAAACTGTAGCTATGTCTCAAAAATATTAGTTTAGTTTATCTTTTTACAGTAATAAAAAAACAGAAATTATTTCACACAGTGAAACTATCTTTGCTGGTTTTTGGCAGGAGTTATTTGACCATTAACCGTCAAAGAACGCCCTTTGCCAATTTTTATTTAATTTGAGTAACCCAGTTTTAAAATTTACAACGCATTCTTAAGTACAATTAAAATGGATTACTTAATTAAGATAAATAAGTTGCAGAGATCTCATCATGCTATTTTATTAAACTCCTTTACCATCACGGTACTTTTCTTCCAAATTTCACCCTATTAATTTTAGTGCAATCTATTGTGAATTTAATATTCATAATTTTTACGCTGCCGATTTATATGAAACAGATAAAAAATAAACTGCACTTATAAACTATACAGATTGTTATTATTGCTAAAAAATGGAAAAAAAAATATTGGAACTTTGGCTAGTAAGCCCCAACAAATTAAACTTAAAAACAATCTTTTTAATCTAAAAAAATGCAAAAACCGAGATTGACAGCCATTGTGACTAACCAAAACAGACATAAGCATGATGTGTCGGTCATCTGACGACGTCACTCATATAGTTTAGAATCGAATAACACATTTTTCCTTGATAAAACAACTAAAATTGTCCAAGTGTATACAAATAAGAGAAACAAGGAAAATATTTGAATGAAGATTCTTTAACTGCTTTGCCCGCCCCAATGTGCGTATTTCGAGTTAATGGGAAAAACACGAAATCGATCAGAAGACCTATACTCTGATACACCTTTAAAATCATTAATTTCTTTCAAGTACTGATAAACTTTAGGATGGTCGTTAAACAACTTTGAATCAAATACTCTAATCTGGTCCATAGCTTCAAAAAGACCAAAATCGACATAAGTTAAAGTGTCACCGGCTAGCCATTTGTGCTTAGTAAGGTATGCTTCAAACCGATCCATGTATGCTTTAAAGGTAGCCTCAAAAGCTGTTTTTAGTTTGTCAAAAGTGGCGTCTGTTGCGTAGTAGGAAAAGTTTATGAATTTGTAACGAAAATCTTCAACAACGCCTTGGGCAACATCACACCTGTAACATAGAAAAGGAAATAATTTGTGGTAGACAGACAAAAAGGGTTAAAATTGTGCATTATACTATAAATTGTATGGTTAAAGCTACTGAGTGATGTGTTATTTATGATTACAGAGTTACATAACAGAGAGTACAGAAATATATATTCAACCCAATAATCAACTGAGTATAAGCAACGTCTTGTAAGTGACTTTTTGGCTATTAAAATGCATTGGAAATTATACATCTTGCAAAACTGGTCTAACAAAAATTAGTTAAATTAAACTTAGGATTAAAACTTTGATACCAAACTAACAATAACTTCAAGTTGGAAAATATAAATAATCTTAAATATTAATTTTTGTAGCAGTTATGGGAAAACCAAGGAGGTTAACACACGTGCAATCGTCAGATTACGTTGCGCCCATCGTCAGGTTACCAGAGCTATTGCAGTGTGTTGTAATACCTCTGCATCTCTTCTTCAGTCTGCGGGAAGAGATTATACTTTCTCCCCAGGTATTTCATGATTGCCCAACTTTCTGTCAATCTCACTTCCCCATCTATGAGGTAAGGCAAGTTGGGGAAATCAAGATCGAGAGCAAATTTATCCGTCTTCCACTCCTTACGGCAGTAACCAGGGGCGTGACCTGGTTAAAAATCCAGGTTTTATATTGATTTTCATGCTGTAGACTCGAGCTACTAGTTGTACTCACTTTATATAGAATTTAGTTTATTTTTTGGTTATTTATTACATTAAAGAAAAATGGCATAATTATTTAATGAGTCAGGATAAAATGGCAAAACTACATCAGTTAGAACTTGTCAGTAAATACACAAGGAATCAATACAATAATTAAGTTCTGATTGTAGCATGTGCTTCTGTCATAATTCTTGTAATTATTTTGTTAAGAACCCGTTATAAAAATGTTACGAATATTGTGTGACTGTTAAAGATAATATATTTTTACCTAAATAAACAACCACCGAATATATATATATATATATCTGTTTTAAAACAGTTTGATAATTTTGTTTTTAACTCCATAGATGCCGGACAAATAAAAAAGTTTCACTATTAAAGTTATAAAAGTTTAATAATGAAAATATCAAGAATAAATAAAAAAAGCAGAGAAATACGACAAAACTGTAGTAGTTAATACATGTCAGCTATATACACATGGCGTAACACAAAAAATGGCTGAAAGAGGAATTAAACTATACATCCTAGTTTAAAGACACATTGTTGTTTTGGAGGATAGTAAAATATCTGTGAGGTAGCTTAAACACTTCGCTAAAAGAACTACTATGGTTTAAGGTTAAATTTAATCTTGAAAAAGTAATTCTTATTTATGGTAATTGTTTTTTTATTCATTTTATCCATAGAATTTAAATTATCATTGGTTTCTTACCAGTGGGGTATGCTTTGAAATTGTATTCAACTTGGGAATATTCCAACATTAGTTTGATTGGTTCAACCAGGCACCTTATATCCCAGTATGCTAAAGTTATCTTAGACATTGGAAATCATTTAAATACTTAATAAATAATTACCTAGGTTCCAGTGCCTGAAAGGAAAAAAAGGAAAATTTGCAAAAATTATACAATGTTAAAAATGTGGAATCGTAACAGTGTAAAATTTCAAAATCTTTACCGCAAAAGTTTGTAAGATTTAAGAAACAAACGAATAAAATGTAAAGGGATATACAGGAAAAAGCATTTAATATTACACACAAGATATATGTTATTTTAAATTTATCTTTTTAAGGAAGAAATATTTCTCCACCTGGAAGACTAAATTGAAAGTCAAGGATATTTTTGCATGGCATTGTCGGATGACTAAATAAAATAGCATAAAGCAAATTCAGTGCATTATATATTACAACATATGATCATAGAAGTAACTTACTTTATAGCACATAAAAAAGAGAAACTTATTGCAAAGAAAAGATACAACCATATTGCAAAACAAAAATTACTTAAACTTAAAAGACATAGCAAAACACACAAAAAAAATATTTAAGCCTGTCAGTGTTGGCCCAAACAAATATCAATAAAAACATAATAAAATAAAAATAAAAAGACTGTTGCTAAAGTAGACACTTTTGTAGTTACAAATTAGGACAGGTACCTCATGTGTGACATTGGGTATGCATTACAACACTGAAAATATAGACATTGCCTGAACTCAATGGATTATTGGGTTGTACAAAAACTAAAGGAATGTCTCAATCATACACAACACACTGCCACAGTTTCGGTAAACTGACGGTGGTCGCAATTTAACCTTAAGGTTATCTCTGTAAAAACGTCCCTTGCTCCCCTTCCATTTACAGAGATATAACATGACTATCCCATGACAACAGAACAAATAGTATAGATCGTTAGGGCCATATTGCTAACATGCATAAGTGCTCAAATTTAACAGAATTAACAATCGTGCTTCTGCATAAGTTCCAAGCATTAGAATTAACGATCGTGCTCTTGCAAGTTCCAAGCATCAGTTCAGCAATTTGCTTCACTTGAGAAGTTGTTGGATAAGTAGCAAGCCAAGGATGAGTAAATAAAGTGGTAATGTTGCTGTTGAAGAACAAAGCATAAAATTAAGATAATCAACAGCTGCACATGCCAACAGTTGAACTGTTGGGCTATTGGAGCCATTGCAGTGTGTTGTATACAACAAATACACTGCTTTTAATTTATGTAAAACCTAATAAACCACTGGGTTAACGAAATTCTGTTAAGTGTCTTGGTGAAGGACAAAAGAAACTTTATAGCAGCTGGTTTGGACCAACAACCTTTTAGCTGCCAAACTGTAACATGGTAAGGAAATCCAAGAAATGACAAACTAATGTATTTATTTAACCATAATCTTACAAAAAAATGATTTAACTTTATAGCAAGCACATATGCAAATATGATTGTGAAAATGATCATGTTAATCCATAGCTAATTATAGGAATGTTGTTATAAAAGTGAGATAATGGGTAGGAAATTGTTACTTTTAAAATAATAATACAAAAAATGGTCGTACACGTCTATATTCATATTAACTACCATTTAAAATAAAAATATGTCCATAATCAATTTAACCTAATTTAACTATACCACTCTGTTTGTAAAAATATGTTCATAGTCAAATTATTTTAATTTAATTTCTATACCACTATTTTTGTAAAATATATGTTCATAGTCTAATTCACTTAATTTAACTTATATGCCACTTTTTTGTAAAAAATATGTTTATAGTCAAATTAGCCACAGTCTAAAATTATAAGAGTCAAGTTAGAAAAACCTTATTGGAGACGAAACCAGGACGAATGTCACGTAGATCCTTAACAGTGCGGAAGACATCCAGTTTACTGGCTCCATGATTCAGTTTGTCTATCAGCTTGAGTAATGTTATCAAGACCCCTGTCCTACCAGAGCCATCACTGTAGTGAGATGAATTGGAATTAATAGCATATTTAAGTATTTGTGTGGCTGATTTATATTTTTTTAATGAAAAGTCAATCTGGTTAGCTTTATTGGTTGTATGGATGAAATATGGTGCGAAACCAGGTCTGGCCGAATAACTTAGGTTGGTGCATTCTTTCAGCTGAAAAGTGTAAGGTTCCTGTTAAAACCTAAGCGATTATAATCCCTTACATATTCTCGTGGTGACGATTGCCTGTGTTATAATATAACTCTCAGATTGTGTTTTCCCATTCACCGGGATAAAACAGGAATACCCTATCCTATTCAGCTGCTAACTAGTCAGTTGTATTCTTAGGCAAGGCATTTGCAGGCATTTTTTGAAAGAATGGGAATGATTCACCTGGCACACAAGGGTGGCGTGGAACATCTGTTTTTCACCATTGAGTTATTTAAAATTAAAGAAATATTTCTGGACTGCACAACGCGTTGCAACTGCTCCACTATTCTGTTAAATTGACAGAGGGTATGTGGTATTTTGATTATATAAATTCAACACTCCCTCACTTTTCCCCACCGACAAGAACAAACAAAAGTCTGCTCTTCTGTTACCTGCAATGTATAAGAAGCGCTCCTTTTTCACGCTGATGGGAACGTTTAATCACATCAAGAAATTCCAGGACGGATTCTTTCGGCGGTGGATGTGTGGTGGGCCAGGAGTGGTAATGCAAGTGCTTCACATCCATTTTCGACTGGTTTTGTTTCTAAATGAAAATGCAACTCATTTATTCCTAAGCTTTAAATGATCACGAAGGTGGGGATGTAGTCATAATATGACAAATACAAAAGCCAACTGTGCATCTGTTATGTCCTTCGTCAAGGCATTTAAGACTTTGCAGTGATCTAATGGGAGTCAAGAGATAAAAAAAACTGCAGCTCAAAAATTGCGTATATTTGAAAGAATATTCCTTGTACTGAATATAACTGAAGATTTACGATGTATTGTGTAAAGAATAGAATAGGATATTCATGTATATCCCCGTGAATGGGAAAACCAAGTGGCCTAACACACAGGCAATTGTCGGATTATCTCGCGCCCACCATCATGTTACCGGAGCTATTGAAGTGTTCTGTGTATGAATAACACATTCCTTTAATTTAGTAGAACCCAAAAATTTGATGGGTTTAGGCAAAGTCTGTTAAGTGCCTTCCCCAAGGACACAACCGACTAGCTAGCGACCAGTTTCAAACCTGGAAGCTGGAACCCCTCGACTGAAAGGCGACACACTAAACTAATCTGTCGGACAATTTGTTGAAGACACGGTTACAGTTTTGGCCCATTTGGTTAAGGCTACATCTGCTATATGCCTTGCCCATAGATTCAAACGACTATCAACTTTAGATAACTTGTCTATTGGTCAAAGCGCGTATACCTTAAGGTCGCGGATTGGAATTTATCAGCAATATTTTTCCTCCAACCTTCAGGCTAATACTGCCTTCATTAAACAAGCTGGCTAACAAAGTCAGCAAAGTATCATCTGTTTTATTGAATTATATAGACATACTCACATTTTCAATTCTGAGTAAACGCTTAGTGTATGTGGCTTGTTTCTCTTGCTTATTCAAAGTGACCGATAAATTGCCAAAATCATCTGGCATGCCAGCTCTTTTGGGAAAGTACTGGTACAGCTCATGCTGTGTAGAGAGTCAAATGTTAAACACAACTATTATACAATGGTGTTGACAGGGCTTGTGTAGCGATATGATTTTTATGCTGATTGCTTCAATGTTTCAATTTCCCCACTTTCAAAATGGTTGAAGTCCAATAGTACGACCGTAATTAACTATAATACAATAGTCTGATCGTAAAGTTTGGTGGGTTGGCGCATCACATTTAGATGAAAGTTTATGGGATCGAAACTATTGCTTGGGCATTTAGAGGACTAAAGAAACCCATTAATCATAAACAACACCCTTTAATAGCTTTTGTAACGGGACAAAGGCACTAGGTAATCTGACGATTTTCCTAATACCCTTATTTGCCTCAGGAAAATAAATTTATGGGAAAAGCACTGCAAAAAGTTTTTGAAATCATTAACAGGATTACCAGGATTTTTTTGAAATATAACAGTTTTTGAAATTATTAGGGGAAATTTTAATTCTTTGAATCCATGATTTCCAAAAAAATCCCAATGTCGCCTTACTTCTTCTTCCTTGGAGGTTACCATGACAATGGTCTTCGTATCACTGTGCCACACCGCGTGCCAGAAGTCGATAGTTGTGTCCTCAAATGGGCATTGTGATGCGATAATGTGACCGAGATCACACTAAAATGCATGGAATGGAGTTGGAGAAAATAGTTTAAGAATGGAATTGCAATAGGAACGGAGAATAATATAAGGATTTGTGAGATAAGTAAAAACTGAGTAAAAAAACATTAAGACGAAACAGGAATTTTATTCCCTAAAACTGGAATTTTCTTTTTTTCTGAATCACCATTTTCTGAATCTATTAGTTTAGTTTATTAATTTTTGCCCCAGTAACCAAAATGTACGTTGTTTACTAATTTACAGATAATTAATCCCATTTAGTGATTTTAAATGATTTAATCAAAACATGAGATTATATCTAATACTCAACACACCATAATTATAGTCCGATCAGTTAGTCTGGTGGCTTAGTGTGAAGCCTTTCAACCGAAATGAGTTAGGTTCGAAACTTTTTTTCATCACATATATAAATATTCTATTCTATTTTTAGTAAATTGTTGACTGTGGGTGCGATAAATCTGACGATTTGTTATTATAATGACAGATAGAAGTATCCCAATATTTCTATATCAATAATTTTTATTATTTTAGTTACCAGTATGAGGGAGGCATTGTAGTATGCTGGTTGATCGTCACTGCCATTGAGTGGTGGGAGTTTCAAAATTGATTTGTCATCTGTCAAAGAATTAAAAAAAAACTGTTAAAATGAGATAACATGATAACTAGAAGACTTGGGAATGCCAAAAAATGTTCTACATCAGGTTTTTCATACATTTGGTAATCTGATTATGAAGACTTTAATAATTCTGTTTCGGGTATTAAATTGTCATGTCTATTTTTATCAAAAAGTTTTATTACTGTATTGCGTTTTAGCTACAATTATTTTGTACGTATGTTAACTTTGAATCAACTTTTCAGTATTTCATTTAAACAAAAAAAGGTGCAGAATTTCAACTTATTTCAAATATTGGTACATACATGGTAGTACATTTAGAAACTTGTTTTTCGACTGATTTTTTGTGCGCAATGCAATTTCCTTTAGGGTATCCACTGGTCCGATAAAATTCAGGTTGTCAAACTCTTTCTCATACCCAGTTATCGAATTGTCATCTTTCCTGGTGAATAATTTATAGAAAAACAAAATATTGAAATTATGTCCCTGCATGTTGGTGTAATCCAGTAGTCGGCAACCTGCGGCTCCGTAGCCACATATGGCTCTTTCCTCCTTCTGATATGGCTATTATTAATTTTATTCCTACTGTAGCGAGCGCTTAATAAGTTTAATACTCATGATTAAGTGGCTGGCTGGTCTAGCGGTTAGGTGCGTCGCCTTTCAATCGAAAGGTTGCAGGTGCGAAACTAGTCGCTAGCTAGTCGGTTGTGTCTTTGGGCAAGGCACTTTACGGACATTGCCTGAACCCAGCGGATTAATGGGTTCTACCAAATTGTAGGAACGTATCTATCATATACAACACACTGCAATAGCTCCGGTAACCCGACGATGGGCGCGAGGTGATCTGACGATTGCCCGTGTGTTAACCCCCTTGGTTTTCTCATTCACGGGGATAAAGATGAATATCCTATTCTATCCTATCCTAAGTGAAACAAACAGATAAACACTCGCATCTTTATCACACACAGGGTACTTTTCCTTTTATTGCGAACATATTGTTTGTTTTTGAGGCTCTCAGTGATTTAATCTGTGAAATATTGGTTGAAATGGCTTTGTACGTGCAAAAGGTTGCTGACCCCTGGTGCAATGGTTTAGTTTAATGGCAATGGACAGATAGGTGCACGGTTCGATTTCCACCCCAACTATGTCCGTGACAAGACACTGAACAGTTGTTTTTTTCATATCATACCCAACTGTTGTTTATAACTTAGTAAAGTATGAAGCTACGAAAATGTTTTGTGATGGAGCAATATCCTATTGTTGCAAAATGATGAATAATCAAGTTCTAATTTAAAAATAGAATGTTCTAAAAAATCAGAACCACAATCTATATATTTGAAACTTTCAGGGGATCTTACCTCAAAGAAAAATAATAGACTGAACTAAATAACATACAACACACTTAACTCTTCTCCCGGCCAAATGCATTAATTTAAACATGCTGTCCCGCAGTGTTTTTTACAATTTTTGGTCATTTTCAAATTAGCACAGTTTTTCTCAAATATATGCTATGATTTAATATTTAGTATGGTTGGAAAGATAATTTATCCCTCTTTTAAACAAAACCGCACCACCTAGAATCTACCTCCAATAAAAGAATATATTATGTAAACTTTAGTGAACTCCACCCTTTTATGTAAAGAAAATTCTGCTCGACTTTAAAAATTTTGAGGTGCACTGACAAACGAAATACTCACTAATTATTGGTATGCCCAAATGATATGAAAATTGGAATGTAGATTGTCTAATAGTTTTTGTACTCAGGAAAATTTGAACTGTATTTGTATCTTCAGTAGTTTTTTTACTATTCCTAATTGAAATTTTCCTTTATTCTAACTATATTATGAAAAATTGAACCAAAAACGCCATTGAAGTTTTTAGCTTTTGTAGAACTAAAATAGTAAAAAGTATAAATAAGAACAGTGAAGGGAAGTGTAAAAAGGGCATACAAAAGCAAACAAACACAAATACTATATCCAATATTCTTCAAAGCAGGGCACACCGAACTAGCTAGTCATCGCCGCCTTTTTCTTTATCGTGCGCTCAGCAGGCCCAGCTGGATTCATGCTTTGGTGAACACGAAGCATAAACGCCTGCTGCGAAAACGTCACCAACGGCTCTCCTTTTTTTCTCAACGGCACGAAATTCACAGAGAATGTAAAGAAAGACTTGCTTGACAAAAAGAGCTTCTCCGCAAGTTAACGCGACCTCCTATTGGCTGAGTTAGTCACTTGTAAATTCGTGTAAAATCGATAGAAATAAGAGGCGAAGCCTTGAAAAAGAAAGGCTATCACTCCTCGCATTTTTAATATTTCTCCACGAAAATTACAGAGAATAAAATATAGGGTTTCCTTGATCGAATGAGCCATAGCTGAGGTCTCTACCATTACGCATTGCGGAGAAATCGTTTTTTAGATTTGCATCCATTTATGTACAGGCGGGATACCATGTTTTCCCACCAACTCGCCATATATGGCGAGTTGGGACGGAAAGAGTTAAAGAGTCCTGATAATTTTTTTTTTCGAGGCCAACTTTCGAACCCATTATGATTTCGTGACTAAGACAGTTTTTATTTAGAAGGCTGATGAAAAACCTCTATGAGAAAGCTCCCCTGCATATTTGCAAGGTAGTCTGATGAAAACCCGTGTAATAACCGCTTTTGTGTTTACCCATTCACCAACCCACCAATCCAGTCACCTACTTTGCTAGATCACTCATCACTTCATCTATATCAACAATGAAGAACTCCGTTCGAGGAAGAAAAAGGACTTCCACCAGCAATCTATGCAGGAAGATATACTGAGCCTGGAAAAGATGATCAGAGGTTAAAGTTGTAGCGTTCATTCTTTTATTAATGTACACGTCTGTACTGAAGCACCATAATGTTACCGTTTGACTTTAACTGTTGTTTTATTGCCAGCAGTAACCTTAAGGAGTCTGAGTTCCTGCTAAGGAACCCCTTTAATATCTCAATCACATACAACACACTGCAATATTGCCGATAACCCTATGTTGGTTGTGAGATAATCTGACATTTTTCCATATTATAATGCTTCGTTAGTGTATTCACATCCACAGGAAGGAAGCATGAAGATTAATTTTATGAGGATGGATTTTTAAACAAAATTTTTATATAGCTTTAAACCAGGCAAAATATGGTCCACGGGGCAATTATGGTCCATGAAGGGATTTTGACCGGTCCGCAGACTTTATCCAAACATATTACTATATTGAACACTATTCATGTAATAATCCGGCCTAACAAGAACTTCATTTTTTCCTATCTGGTACGCTGACAAGCGAAGTTGTCCACCCGTGTTTTAAACCTTTCATTTCTCACCTCTGTTTGCACCATCAATGTTCGACGTTTGCGCATTGCCAGCACTGTATCAAATACATTCACTGAACCTGTTTGCTTGTGCTCATTCAGAAGGCTATCCAGTCCTATTGAAGGTACCGGTACGGCCCACTCCAGCGCTGGAATTGTGAACACAGGTATCGTTAGTTTAACACTGTTAACAGGCAATGTTTTTAACAGCAAATTTCCTGTACTTCAAGGCCTAAGTACAAAGTGATTAACTAAAATTTGAAAGTACATTAAGAACATGTAATTTAAGGATATTCGTGTTTTATCCGCTAATCGGGAAAACAGAAGAAACACAGGTTATCATCTGATTACCTCACAACCACAATCAGAATATTCCTTATCCTTATGTCATAACAATCAAAAGGTTTTAAACTTGTAAGTCTGAATAATTATTTGATTACCGAAGGATTAAAAAATGCATTGAGCTTTTAACTCTTTCACTCCCGGCCAAATGCATTAATTTAAACATGCTGTCCCGCAGTGTTTTTTACAATTTTTGGTCATTTTCAAATTAGCACAGTTTTTCTCAAATTTATGCTATGATTTAATATTTAGTATGGTTGGAAAGATAATTTATCCCTCTTTTAAACAAACCGCACACCTATAATCTACCTCCAATAAAGAATATATTATGTAAACTTTAGTGAACACCACTTTTTATGTAAAGAAAATTCTGCTCGAAAATTTTGAGGTGCACTGACAAACGAAATACTCACTAATTATTGGTATGCCCAAATAATATGAAAATTGGAATGTAGATTGTCTAATAGTTTTTGTACTCAGGAAAATTTGAACTGTATTTGTATCTTCAGTAGTTTTTTTACTATTCCTAATTGAAATTTTCCTTTATTCTAACTATATTATGAAAAATTGAACCAAAACGCATTGAAGTTTTTAGTTTTGTAGAACTAAAATAGTAAAAAGTATAAATAAGAACAGTGAAGGAAGTGTAAAAAGGGCATACAAAAGCAAACAAACACAAATACTATATCCAATATTCTTCAAAGCAGGGCACACCGAACTAGCTAGTCTCGCCGCCTTTTTCTTTATCGTGCGCTCAGCAGGCCCAGCTGGATTCATGCTTTGGTGAACACGAAGCATAAACGCCTGCTGCGAAAACGTCACCAACGCTCTCCTTTTTTTCTCAACGGCACGAAATTCACAGAGAATGTAAAGAAAGACTTGCTTGACAAAAAGAGCTTCTCCGCAAGTTAACGCGACTCCTATTGGCTGAGTTAGTCACTTGTAAATTCGTGTAAAATCGATATAAATAAGAGGCGAAGCCTTGAAAAAGAAAGGCTATCACTCCTCGCATTTTTAATATTTCTCCACGAAAATTACAGAGAATAAAATATAGGGCTTCCTTGATCGAATGAGCCATAGCTGAGGTCTCTACCATTACGCATTGCGGAGAAATCGTTTTTTAGATTTGCACCCATTTATGTACAGGCGGGATACCATGTTTTCCCACCAACTCGCGATATATGGCGAGTTGGGACGGAAAGAGTTAAACACGATTATATGTCAAAATAACATATGCTGTCCGGGTACCGAGATGGTGCATTGTATTTTATATTATAATGATCTTGTTTTTAACTTAATTTAACCCAATGATGTACAAATTTCAAGTAATAAGCTGGTTCCAATCTAGCCATCTTTCGACTGACGATCTCTATTATTACCAAAGCAGGTACACTGCCTAAGATGGAATGAAACCAGTGGTTCCCAAAGTGGGGTCCGCTGACCTTTTAGGATCTGTGAAGCACTTTCAGGAGGTCCGCGAAAGAAATTTGGTACATTTTTTTTCTGTGTAAGCCTATTTTTCACTACGGCATACGGATTTTGTAATTGTGGTCGTTTAATTTTTTAGTCTTCACTATACCGCCAAACATAAAAAAAGGGTTTGTTGTGAATTTAAAAAAAAAACTTTGGGAACCACTGAATTAAACAAACAAAACATGAAGCATCCCACTTCACCTGCAGTGTACTAAGATAGGCGTGATGACACAGTCCCGTTGGTACGTGTCCATGACTTCGTCGTAGAACTCCAGGAAAGCTGTAGTGGACACCGGGACGCCATGATCGGGCCATGAGTTGTAATGAAACTGGGTCACTGTCCTGCATGACTAACATCGAAACTGTTTTTGGATGAGTTATATATATTACGAAGGGAAAAACGCAGGGTTCATGAGATCACCTTGCAAGCACTGTCAAGTTACCAAAACTATTGCAGTCTGATGCAAATGATTGATGCGGTACTGAAGCAAACCAACTAATCCACTCAGTTCAGGCTTTCACTAAATGCCTTGTCCAAAGGATAAAATGGCGCAGCTGGTTTGGACATAAAGGGTGAATAAGATAGGATAGGATGAATATGTTTATGCAGGGACATTCAAACATGGGCAATTGGGGAAATACCTCATGCCCACAGCCCCACAATCAGGTTAGTGGAACTATTGCAAAGTGTTGTTTTATATATTATTTAAGATGGTTTCCTTTACTTTGTGAAAGACCAATTATTAGAAAATCCAATAAAAAATTAATAAATATTTGTAAGAATATGACAATTATTTTTAAGAATTATTTTAGTTTAGTTTAGTTTATTTATTCATTTTTTTGCCTTAGTATTAAAAAATGGCAAACGAATATAAACACTGCACAGAAACAGGACAAGACGGCAAAACGAAGAGTGTTAAACACGTCCTTAAAAAAAGGATATCACTTAATAAATATAGCGAACGTGGCCGTCAAACCTAAGCAAAGAAAAAATAATGAGCGAATAAAATTTAATTAAGATCAAAATTTGATCATTTGGTTTTTGCTCTGTTGGGATTTGTAGAAGTATTTCTTATGCCTAACAAATACCGAGCATTTAAATTTCAACTTATCCCAAAAAATAAAAAATTGCCTTCTTACATCTTCTTTCTTTGCATCAGCAGTGAAGACATCAAAGGTTCGGACAGCGTAACTCCTGTTGATTATCTCATCCCTTGCTTGAACATTGATTGGACCAAAATGATTAAAAAACCCCATGTCTGGCCAATATCTTTCACATTTTTGCTGCAACAACAGACATGACGATTGTGTGTTTGAGTGCTGCTTTAAAGTAATTTTATTTAGAAAAAATGTAGAATAAGTTACTTATGTTTATCTAATGGTGAAAAGCCTAATGAGCGATATAACACAATTATTAGAATACAATACGCCAATTATCAGAAAATAGAAGATATTAAAAAATGTAGAATAAGTTACTTATGTTTATCTAAATTGGTGGAAAGCCAAATGGGCGATATAACACAATAAATAAAATACAATACGCCAGTTATCAGAAAACAGAAGATAACGGGGTACACGATATAGATATGCTTTAGTTTTTGTTCAACCATTTATTTAACACACACAAGGTACTAGCAATAAGGTAATTATGATCTCAATGCTTTTTATTTTACAGGCCTATTATAAGTTATCTTAAGAAATATATTTCCCGATTAAAAAAGATTTTTTTGTAGGAAATTACTGATTTCCAGTTAGCAACTTATTAAAATTGGCTTCCGGTTCTTCTGTGAAATTTCTTAACATTAACATGTTACTGTTATAGGAAGTACTGTATTAATGGATGACACGTAGCTCTTGTAATTTTAAATAAACAGAATCATACGACTTGTTTTTAAAATTAATTTAATTGTCCTCAATTCACTGAAAAATAGAAAATTAAGTCTAATACTTACACCTTAAGACAATTTTTTTAATTAAAACTATTTTTCCCTTAATTAAGACAACTTTTTTCTTCCTCAATTTACTTAAAAAAATGAGATTGACTAATCATTTACCCTTCCATCTTCAAATAGATTGGTAAGCATAACGATGATCTGGCAGTTTTGCTGCCAAATCATCCTCCAGAAATCAACCGTAGTTTCTCGAGTTGGACCTTGCGCAGCGATAAACTTCTTTTGCATTTTATACGACTGAAAATGACGTCAACAAATTTAATCATGTTGTGAATCTGTGGCTTAATTTTAAAATGAAAATTCAATAATTTATGAATTTAAATAACATTAATTTAATGTTGCGTCAACAAATTACAACAAAACTACAGTGTAATGTTGTGACTTGTTTTCAATGTAAAAATTTACAAATTTATTTATTACAGTCATCAGGCAAATGATTATATATAACAATTTCCAAGATTCAACAACATACTGTAATGAAACTAAGTTTTACACCATTACTTTTATTTTAAGAAGCATTTAAAATCGTCTGGCAGTATAAAATAAATTACAGTCAGGATTTTATTTGCTTGTGTTAATAAAATTTTACGTCAACTATAAATAAAATTTATATAATAACCCAATTAAATCAACTATTAAAATGTAGGATATTATAGAATAGGATAGAATATTTATGTTCATCTCTCTGAATGGGAAAACGCAATGGGCGTTAAAATACGAACAATCGTGAGATCACCTTGCGTCCACCGTCGGGTTACTTGAGCTATTGCAGTGTGTTGTGTATGATTCACATGTTCCTTCAATTTGGTAGAACACATCATTTCACTGAGTTCAGGCAAAGTTTGTTAAGTGCCTTGGCCAAGGACAAACCAAATAACCGGTTAGAGATCAGTTTCAAACTTGATTAATTTAAATATTATGTTGATGCAATCACTTACTTCTATGAAACTTGCATTGATATAATCTGACCCATTCTCTCCATGCAATATAACCCTTTGATTGTCACCTAAAAAATCAAAGTGTAATAATTAGTTATTAAGAAATTAAAAGGTATTTTTTACATGTAGGTTAAAAGTGAAACATAGTCTCCTGTGATTTTAATGCCATAAAAATGTGAAAGTCTCCCAAAAGCCAGCACATTGGCTATTAATATAACTTTGACATAGTGTTATTGGAGGAATTAACCTCATTTAACAAGTAAAACTACAAAAAGTATGCTAAAACACAAAACATGGTTTCTTAAAATAAAAAAATAGGGAAGCAGATAATCAAACATTAAAAAACACCAAAAGCGACATAAATACAGCTTACTTGGATAAACATTTGCATATCGGTTCTTTGTTTTATTGTGCAAGGACTTCGCAGCTGTAGCAGGCAATGGAATTGTCGATGAAATATTCGTTATGTCCTGAAAGTGAAGGTAACATAAAACAGTTTGAAATTATTGTAATTTTTGGAGTTTTTTGTTTTTATTCGCTCCTTCATAAAAAGAATTGTGAGTTATTTAAAAAAGGGGTAGGAAAAACGGCAAAACTACAGTACTTAAAACCGATTGCATACATGCATTTATTATTACTCACAGGTGTTAATAGTTAATTAACAACAAAACAACAGTCAACAGAGTAATAAACTCACCTCAAATTGAGATATAAACGCACGGTTATTGAAAGATGAAAACTCAGTGTATTTATTGGGCAATCGATCTGATGGGATCCTGTTCGATTGCGGGTTACTTGCTGGGTGGAAGGAACTGTTGTCATAGTTTCCTGGAGAAATATATTCTTTTGTTCACATATATTAAAAAGTTTAATTCAAAATCAATTTTTAGGGTTGTCCTATTTTCACATGAAAATAAATTTACTGTCTTGAACTAGCCAATTAAAATGTGTGGTCTGAAATTAGCAATATCAGTTAATGCTGTACCTATCATTAATTGATGTGTTTATTTTATCCTAATAATATTTCCCTTTTTTTTTTGCATTATTTTTTTATATAAAAGTGTAAAGGCTAAAAAATTGTTTAAAAACACTTGATTACTTAAAATAAGAGTACACACTATGTAGACAGCGGGTGTGCATGAAAATTCCAGTTTCACGAACCCCTCCATTTTCCAATGTGTGAATAATTGTTAGCATCCTACCCATCGACAACAATTGGGTTAGTATAGGATAGGATAGGGTATTAATGTTTATCACCCTCAATGAGAAAACCAAGGGGTTAACACACGGGTAATCGTCAGACCACCTCGCGCCCACCGTCGGGTTACCGGAGCTATTGCAGTGTGTTGTATAATTGAGACATTCCTTCAATATGGTAGAACCCAATAATTCGCTGCGTTCAGGCAATGTCCCTTAAGTGCCTTGCCCAAGGACACCACTGACTAGCTTGCAACCAGTTACGTACTAGCAACCTTTCGGCTGAAGGGCGCCACACTAAACCACCAGACTACCTGGGTTGATGAATCTAGCTTAATGCGTTACTTGTATTCTTGAGTAGGGCATAAATATAGGGAACACTACAATAAAAGAAAATTTCTATAATGCATAAGCATTAATTAAAAGTAGGTTTGCAATTTGGGTTTGGAATACTCAATCTTTAAGTTAAAATAAACAATATTCAGAAATCATATGGCATAGGTTTCTTTCTATATCAAGTTACCCAGATGAAAAGTGGTTAGTTTTTTCAACTCTCTCTTTTTCTTTTGCCGGTACCGACTGAAAAAGGATCTGATTAAAATTGACTTTTTTTATAATATTTCTTGTGTCTTTCATTCTAAACTAAACTTATACTATGGTAAAGCTTAACTTCTACAGTCAACAGTGATATTATGTTTCATATTATTTTTTGGCAGAAATCGGATGACTAAATCTGAATGACTTTGGTTGGTAAACATTACTTAATTAGGTTGAAACGGTTGTAAAACAAATAGGTTCTTACTGCACAAAGTAACAGAGGAAGCCAATGGCAAGAAGCAACAATGCGCTAGAGATCACTATCACAGCAATAAGCCATGGCTCAAATGGTGAGGGAACGCCTGAAAAATAATTTATCGCAATTTTTATTGTTGTTATTAGTGCATTATACACTAAAGTAACATGTACTGCATATGCAGTACAGTAATTATACTTGGTTGAAAAGTGTGACCATGGCCATTATGGTTGTGTCCATAGGGGTCATACCAAGAAATGCCTATTCATTAAGCAAAAGTTTTTTTCAGTTTCATACCAACTTAGGTGGGGGGAGGGCTTTGTTTAAATGCCCAACAGTTTGACCCATGTGAACTGGAGAAATCCAAATGTTGGGTAAATTTGGATTTGGTAAAACACAACCCATTACAACTTGGCTAAGATAAGGTTTTTAATTAAAGCCCTTATCAAACTGATTGAATTCATTGCAATTTAATTGGCTGAAGAAAATTGCAAGTTATCCAATTTTGTCATCATACAAAACACACTGTAATAGCTCAGAACTATGACTATGGTAACGTGGAACTATTACAAATACAATTAAAATACTGTAGTTTAGCTATTCTTGAACTAAAGAATTGTATTTAATGTAAAATCAACATTATAGGATAGGATAGGATAGGATATTCATCTTTATCCCAGTAAATGGGAAAACCAAGGGGGTTAACACACGGGCAATCGTTGCCCAAGGACACAACCGACTAGCTAGCGACCAGTTTCGCACCTTCAACCTTTCGATTAAAAGGCGCACTTAACCGTTAGACCAACGGGCCGGACAAATTATACCTTACCTGGAACAAACAATGGTATTTCACAAAAAGTTCCCCCAAAGGTTCCTGAGCAGTTGCAGTAGAAATGAGCACCACTACTAACACAGAGTCCATTGTTTAAACAAGGTGATGACATACAAGAGTCTTTACCATTAGCTGTAAAAATTTAAGTTAAGTCTCTTTAAACATAAAGTATTCGTGCCCAGGCTAAACTGTTAAAGATTAAAAAAATTAACAAACTTTTATTAAATTACCGGTGTGATAAAGCCGCCTATGTTTTACCATTCATGGTGGTAAACATGAATATCCAATCATATATTAATCAAAAGAAACAAGATATAACATCATGATCTGTTTTTTAAACTTAAAATTTGTTTACCATCGGACACTGTGGATGATCTTAAGGGCTAAGGTGGTTAAACTTTTGAAACTGCGTGTGCACAATTGCTTGCACAAGAATCATCTATGCTTTTTTTAAATTGTGATACTGTAATGCCATCTGTGCATGCAATAATATTGTTTGAATAAAAACACTTTCACCATGTTACCTGATTTTTCACACACGTATCCCAATTGTGCTTCACAATCCATAGGAATCCAATAAAATTCATCAATAAACACATCTCTGCAGGGATAAGCAATCCCCTGAATAATTTCGCAGATCAGGAGTCCATTTCTGGAAATCTCCTTCAAGAATCGTGCTGCCATCTAGCCAAACCCATTCTGTTGTTCAAAAAATAAATATAAACTAGTTTATGTTTTTTTGATTATGTTATTGACTGGTTAGTTCAGTGGTTTAGTGTGTTGCCTTTCCGCCGAAGGATTGGAGGTTCAAAACTGGTCGCTATCTAGTCGGTTGTGTCCTTGGGAAAGGCACTTAACGAACATTGACCGATCCCAGCAGCATAATTAATTCTACTAAATTAAAGGAATGCTTGAATCATACATAACATTGTTATGATAAAGCCACTAAACACATAGGCTGCCTTTGGTCAGTGGGTTCAAATGTATGGATAAAAAATATGTTAACATTATAAAAATCCATGCAATAGCTAACCAATATGACTGTGCACACAATATTATCTGATATTTAACAGAGTTATAACTCCTGTTTCAGGATAGGACATTCATGTTTTATCCCAGTTAATCCAAAGATGCAAGGGTGTTATCACATGGGCTATTATCTTATTAGCTTGCGCCCACTATTACCGGAGCTATTACAGTGTGTTGTATATGAATAAGACGTTTCTTTAATAAGACATTTCTTTTTACAATACTCCACTGTTTTCAGTCTGTATCTGCCATCTATCCAGCTGCTGGTTCAACCTTTTAGCAACTTGCACACCGCCGATGCTCTGATTGAATTAAATACCCAGACAAGCTGATTATCTTATACCAAAATAGTATAATTTTAAAATTTAAGTCAAATTACCGCCGGAGACATTTCTTGCGCCAATCCAGAATTTATTTCCATGTACATTTGAAATATAGGTTTCAATCAGGTCTTGAACCGTTGAATTCTTAACAATCGCGAGCCCACCATCAAGACCTATGCATTCCATACTTGACTTTTGAAAGTTGATGGACACATCTCCATTAACATGAATTGAATAACCAATTGTTGAGTTAACAAAGTTTTCTGAAAAATATATGAACAGTAAACTATTTAAACAGTGGAAAAGTAAACTAATACAACAATTTTCCTGCTTAGGAGCTATTGCAGTGTGTTATGTTTGATTCACACGTTTCTTCAATATAGTAGAACCCATTAATTCGCTGGGTTTAGGCAATGCCCGTTTCATGTCTTGCCCAAGGACACAGCTGACTAGCTATTGACCAGTTTTGTACCTTCAACCCTTGGGCTGAAAGGTGACGCACCTAACCACCAGACTAATTTGTGCATGAGAAATCCAAAGTGAAAGCAATACTTGAGTGTAATAAATATGGTTTTATAATGGGAAATAAATGGAAAACTTTGTTCATGACTCCATGTTATATAACATATAAGTAAGTTAGCTGTCTTAACAAGGGATGTATTAACCAATGGTTTATTTTCTGGATTCCACTGTAATCTTATTCAGGAATGCATATTAAAATCTGTTGATACAAATTTACAAACCTTTTGTGCAATTTTTGCCTGTGTAGCTAAAAGTGCAGTCACATGTGTAGGAGTTTCCACTCACATTGCAAATTCCCCCATTCTCACAAGGGTTTTGTGAGCAGCCATCTGGAAAACAGAAAGGAATATTACACTATTATTTAATCTACCACATATTTATATGTGTATATTGCTGGCTCAATAAGGAAGAGTTAGAATTCTTGGAAAAGGAAAAAATATGTATTTTCATCTTTGTAAGAATTTTAAATTTCAAATCAACAAAGCAGTGTTAAAAGTAGAAATTGAATAAAACTAGAAAAAGTTTATTTACCAAGTGAGCAATTCATCCCGAAGAACCCATCCCCACATTCGCACTCATAAGTTGCATTGTTTACGGTACAATTCCCGTTGTTTTCACACGGCTCTATTGAGCATGGATCTAATAGGAAAATAACAAGTTATAAAAGGTGATAATTAAAACAATTGATCTAACGAATATCAGGAATATATATAAAAAAGTTACTAAATTTTTAATATTTTGAGCAGTTCCCTTAAATCTTTATACATCTATGTGGTGTTTGGTATATAGTTAAATCTTGTTATTATTCCACCCCTCATTGCATATATATTAATATATATTTATGGGGACCTTGACTTTAGCATGTACAAAATCAATTTAAATCATGTAATAGTTTTCTAAGTTACCCAATGAGCAGTTTTTTCCATAATATCCATCATTACATGAGCATTGATAATCAGTTCCATTTGGAGTGCATGTTCCGTTGTTCAAGCATGGATTAGTGGTGCAAATATCTAAAACTAAGACATTAAACTAATATTTAACATATTTGGATACTCCAAGATTGGTAATAGTACAATTAGCAATTATGAGCTACTGGGACAATAAGTCCGACAGATTATTCTAGTGGTTTAGTGCGTCGCCTAGTCGCTAGCTAGTCGGTTGTTTCCTTGGGCAAGGTACTTAATGGATATTGCCCAGACATACTTAACGGACAAAACCCAGCGGATTAATAGGTTCTACGTTATTAAATGGTACATGTGAATCATACTCAACACACTGCAAACCGACGGTGGCCACGAGGTAATCTAACGATTGCCTGTGTGTTAACCCCCCTTGGTTTTCCCATTCACAGGGATAAACATAAATATCTTCAGCTAAATCCATTTAAGACATATAATGAAGTCCCAGCTAAACCATTTAAGACCTATAATTAGAGACAACTGCGAACATAATTAAACTTTTTTATTTAAGATCTACAATCTAGTTGTGACATAGCATACTTGTTTGAAAAATAATTATTTCACTTTGTTGGAATATGTCGGTTTTACAATGTTCTAATAAGTTTTGAAAATAGTGTAATTTATTAAATCTGCGAAACATAAATCGCAGGCACACCACACACTACAGAAGCACAGACTGATGATTTGAATGCAAATTGACTTACCAAGTGAACAATTCTTTCCAAAGAACCCATCCCCACATTCACATTTATAACTTGAATCATGCACAGTGCAATTCCCATTGTTTTCACATGGTACAATTGAGCACGGATCTATTGAAAAAATTACCAAGTTATAAAAAGCGGTAATTCAAAACAAAAAAGGAGTTTCAAGTTAGATATACAAATCAATTTAAATCCTAAAATAGTTTTCTAAATCCTAAATAAGTTACCCAATGAGCAGTTCTTTCCATAATAACCATCATAACATAAGCATTGATAGTTAGTTCCATTTGAAGTGCATGTTCCGTTGTTTAAGCATGGGTTGGTGGTGCAAATATCTAAAATAAATTTGAACTTAAATCATATGTATCAAAATAATCAAACAAAGACATCAAACAAAAATATTTCCATTTTTCTACAGCTTAACCTTTGAGGTGCAAACACTATTAACAACATAAATATCTATCCCTATCACATGCTTACCTCAGTTTTTTCTATAGTAACCAACATTACAAATGGGAATATATTAGTATAATTGCAGCCACTACTCTAACAAGGTACAATTATCTGCAATGTAACAACCACTCTACCACATTTTCTTCCTTCTTTTTAATAAAAAAAAATTAAATAAGTCATGAGAATTTAGCTGATAATAAAATGCGTAAAAAAGGATTTTTGGTGTACCCAATGAGCAGTTCTTTCCATAATAACCATCGTAACATGAGCATTGATAATCAGTTTCATTTGAAGTGCATGTTCCGTTGTTTAAGCATGGATTGGTGGTGCAAATATCTAAAACAAAACTGAATTTTGTATATGGGTTTGAAGTAGACATAGACATGTATTAGTCTAAGTCTGACTATTTAGTCTAGTGGGTTAGTGCATCGCCTTATAGACGGAGGGTTGCAACATCGAATCTTGCTAATCAGATGTATCACTGCAAGGCACTTGAACCCAGTAAAATGATGGGTTCCAACAAATTGAACAATGTTTTAATCATACACAACACACGGCAACACAACCTATATCGAAAGGCAAGGCAATCTACTTATAAGTTTATCTAATGAAAAAAAGTGGCCACTCAGAGCCTTTGCAAAGGCAGAATTAAGTAGGTAGCAACAAGTGTTATAGCTGAAAAAACAATAAACCATATGATCCGACCAAAATTATATTTTTTACAACAACCTAACCACAAATATGAAATTCACCTTCAGTACAATTAGTCCCAAAGAATCCTTCTCCACACAAGCACATGTATGTAATGTTTGTTTCCATACATTGATCTGTACCACTACCTTCTATTAAAAGTGAATATTAATATTTTGTTTAATTTATAAAGCTTTATATGGTACTTTTAGTTTAGTTTATTTTTGTCTCTATGATAAAAACACGCAGCAAGACCTTCTAGAAAATGTGGAAATAGGACAGCAAAACAACAGTCCGTAAAACACTTCTATAATTGAATAAATTAATTAGTGTGGGTATAGCCAGATGTGACCCCCACACCATTACATATAAAAATTAAAAACAAACCTTGAAAAGTGTTTAAATCAAAATTATTTCACATAAGCCTATAACAAAAGTGTGTGGTAAACTTAAAAATGCAATATGCAAATGGTTATACATATGTTATATTACAAAATTGGATTAAATGGGATAAACAGCAAAACAAAGATTTCTCAAGTTGATTATAAAATAAAAGTCTATTTTAACGCATCCAAGAATATTTAAAGTCGATTATTTTTGAAATAGTGTATACAGTATCAGTAACAACATCTAAAATTCATTACTTACCAATAATATTCGTTTCACATTCAGAATCCAGTGGCACACATGTCCCACCATTTTGACAAGGATTTATGGAGCAAGAATCTAACATCAAATAGAAAAAATTATGTTGTTTAGTTTAAACAATGGTCTAAATATGTAGAGACCACTTGCACGGCAAACACAAGAATGATTGTATGGCTGGTTAGTATGACGGTTAAGTGCGTCGCCTATCAATCGAAAGGTTTGCAGGTGCAAAACTGGTCGCTAGCTAGTCGGTTGTGTAATTTGTTACCAGACAGGGCCGGTTAGAAGTACATTTTAGAATAGGATAGTTATTTATGTTTATTCCTGTGAATAGGAAAACCAAGGGGGTTAACACACAGGCAATCGTCAGATCACCTCGCGCCCACCGTCGGGTTACCGTAGCTATTTCAATGTGTTGTGTATGATTGAGACGTTCCTTCAATTTAGTAAAACCCATTAATCTGCTGGGTTCAGTTAATGTCTGTTAAGTTCCTTGCCCAAGGACGCAACTGACTAGCTTGCGACCAGTTTCGAACCCTCAACCCTTCGGCTGAAAGGTAAATGTACATTTTAAGTTGCTGAGCCATCCTTTTATGCTTGTATGGGCATAAGCTAGCCACATAATAAATATGTGATTTTTACGGACTACTTTTTGCACCATAACTAAATTTTGGTTTACCATATTGACAGAAGTCCCCATAAAAGTCTTTTAAACATTCACATTCGTACAAAGTCTGTGTCAAGTTGAATTTTAACACACATGTTCCGGAATTTAAGCATGGCTGGCTTTCGCAGGGGTCGTACACTGAAATTAAAAGCGTAAATGTTTAGTGTAAACATTTTGTTTCCAAAAAATTTACATGAAAAAAAAGAGGAACTTAGTGTTATAGAACATCAAGCTATTATGTCATCGTTTAAAATTAACTTTTAAAAATCAACATGTCAGTTAGAAATAAGTTCCAACCTGATTCGATACCCCGTTCTACCCAAAAAACTGGATATGAATGTGTTTCTTTAATAATCAAATGAAACCCATAATAACATATACAACCACAAACCCCATATAAATAAAGACATCACAAGTTACATTTTTGGCAAATGAATCCTTTCTTTTCCCACATTAGCGCAGGAACCCACTTTCCAGTGTTATTAGTGTACGTTACATTGTTTTCATGGTCAAAGTAAGTGTCCAAGGATCTGATCTGAAGGGCATAGGAGGTGTTTTTGTTTGAATACAGATCGCCCAGCCAATTTTCATATGAAAATGGACCACTTGATGTCAGTATAAGTGTTGTTCCATCCAGCCAGAACCAATTTCCCTCGCTATTATCACCTGGAAACAATATATTTATAAAATTTCTTAAGACTTCTCAGTTTAAAACTGTATTTTATCAAAACTTGTACACAATATATTGAGAATTTCATTTTTGTAACACCTTCAGTTGTACAGTATCAAATCAAAATTTGCTTTACTGAGATTGGTGCACTGTTATACTCTATGCCTATCATACGTAGTCAACACGAATGTATTAAGAATATGATTATTAAATTCAGCTTTGGGATTTGTTGTGAAATGCATTAATGAGAACAAAAAAAACAGTTTAAGTATTTTTTAGTTTATGTAAAGTCAATGAAGAGCACAGAACTAATATTAAAATGTGAAATGCAGTTTGGTTGTTTTTTTCTTTTTCTGCCATTTTAATAACACTCATAGTGACCAATTTTATCCCTGTCATGGTTGCAAAACCTCTTATCATTTATTCTTAACGTACAAAATTCACTATTTTCTATCTAACCTCCAGCCCAATATCCAGCTTCCCAACTCCACTCCCAAGAATTTACGTCGAATTCATCATGCCAATGTCGAATCTGGTTATCAATGTCAGACTGGATAACTGAGCTGTTAACCTTCACCAAATGATAACCATTTCCTTGCTGGTTACATAGCTTTACTGCCTCTGAGTAATTTTGACGCGGCAGGTTGAAATATTTGTATTCGTACCTTTTTTGCTGAGTATCACTGACAGTTACAGTAATATTCGGTTCTGTGAATATTAAAAATTAGTTCAGCATATATTTAGATTAGATTGGGTATAGCTAGATTACGATAAAGGTAAACTCAAACACATAATCCAAACAATTGTTAGCACTTAAAAATGAAAAGAAAAAAATTATTCTTGTGTTCAAAGGTAAATATAAGATGAATAGCCAATTTTGCAATAGTATTGTTAACCCCTTATTGGGCACAAATTATTCTAATAAATTGTTTTTAATAGTAGTGTTTCCAATTAACCATCCATGAGCCAATCTATAGACATGATACCCACATTTGTTTAGACAATTTAATCTGTCAGGCGAAAGGGTGGTTAGTTGATTGTTTCCTTAGGCAAAAGCAATTTGCAAATATCACATAAAACCACTATTGAAAAGTTGGCATTCTTGAATTGCACCAGTTTTTTAAAACTGGCATTTTTTAAAACACCGGTTTTTTAATTAAAAAATGAAAATGTTTTGCTTTATGGTAAAGTAAAAAATACGACAACTAAAAGAAAAAGATATCAGATATTATTAAAAAAAATTAAAAATATATTAAAACTAAAAGACCGTCTTGGTTATTAAATACAAAACACTACCATAGCTGCGATAACATGGTCATGAAAAAATAAATGCCTTTGACATCTTCATTCACGGGACATGAATATCCCATTCTATAGAACAGTGGTTCTCAAACTATTTTTGGTTGCGGCGCCTTTCCAAAAGTTTGCTAAGCTTGCGACGCACCAGTCATTAATATATTGCTACCAAAGTTATATTTAGTGGTATCGCACACGTAATAAAGAAATGAAACACAATAAAAAACAATAGCCACGTCCTCGCCCGTTTGTAATTTATAGTTCAAATCTAATATGACGTCTGGGCTTGTTTATTTTTGCAAAGATCATGGAACCTTGGGAGAATCTTTGAAACTGCCACCTTTATTTCTCGTCTATTTGTGATGGATATTTTTTTATAATTAGTGCAGTTTCGAACGCAATGGCCATGCGACGCCCTACACGATTTCAAACGACGTACCAGGGCGTCGCGACGCACAGTTTGAGAACCTCTGCTATAGAATACCGACATGTTCAAAACCTATTACCGCATACCAGTATGATATTAAATACTTGCCAATTTTACAAGTCTTTCCGGAATAATTGTTGACACATGTGCAATATTGTGCTTGGGTATCGGGATCAATTTCGCATTTTCCTCCATTGTTGCAATGTATAGAACACGTGGATTCTGTTGATCAACATCGATCGTTTTAAACTGCTACTTTCGTGCTCATGTAAACTAGGGAAATTATCGGGTATTTCCCTAGTTGAGGGGATTCCCGGGAATCGTAATTTTATTACCATAGAGGTTTTAGTTCGATTAGGTTAAATATTGGGTTGCACGGTTATAAGGGTCGTAAGGTACGGTCATATGGCAAAATGGTTAAGATACATATACACACTCCTATAAAAAACGGCCCTAGGGACGAGCCCATCATGGGTTCAAAACTTGGGTGGGTAAAAAATAAAGGACGTGTGGCCGAATGGTTAACGTCAGTGTTACATTAAATTGTATACAAAAGCTGACCTAGTGACAAAGACCTTACTATGGGTTGGCAACATAGCCGTTAAAGAAATATTAAAGACGTGTGACCAATTAGTTATTGCAACCGATCCATTTATAACGCTCTTTTTAAAAAAACTATCTAAGTGACAATCCCAATAATGGTTTGAAATATGTTTTCATGAAAAGAGAAACATTGTTAAACTTACTTCTTTGACAAATAAAATTCTTTTTTTGATTGACATTGTCGTCTCCCCATTTCCCAAGCAGACCTTCGGTTTGCTCCACTTTTGATACCGGCATTACCTTCATTGCATAGTTCTTCGATATGTAATCACCATTAGGTTGGTTCACATACCAGTTAGAAAACTCAGTGTTATTGATAGGCGTGCCATCAAGCCAATCCCACTGACCATTATTTTCGACGGCCCCAACCCAGTATCCTAAATTCCAACACGTACTGCCACATAAACTTTCATTGACGGAATTTTCCAATAAGGCTAGTTGTTGAGTTACAACCGTTTGTGTAGCGTTGTCTTTTATTTGCAGCAGACTTCCATTTAGTGTTTGACAAAACTGCAAGGCCTTATTGAAGTTCAAAATATCTTCAGTGGTGTTATAAAATAAGATATCGATGTCTTTGTGTTGAATAATGACGTTTTGTCCTGCTGGATATTTAAATCAGATTAAAATGCAAACATACACTAAAAAGTGGTCACTATATACATTTCTATGTAACCCACTAGTATGGTAGGTTACGAGTGTAGTTTATGAGCTCAAATTGTGAGTATTGCAATAAAAACACACACTAAATGTCTACTGTGTATTTTTGCAACGCATTTATTAATATTATAATTAAAATGCATCACTTTATATTGAGCTTATTGGTTTTATGTCCGGCCGAATAGCTGGACGGGTTACTACATCGCCGTTTAGTCGAATTGCTGAAGGTGTTACCTACACCATTGCGGTTGTGTCTTGAATCAACGTATTTAGTGGACATCGCTTAAACCCAGTGTATTAATCGGTTCCACTA
>CH001352.1:493540-513623 GCA_000149265.1 Ciona savignyi | reverse complement strand
TCACTATTTGATGGTCTATTACCGTGTCTTAACAAATGCGCATGCATATATAATCTCTCGTAGTCCAACATTACAAGAAGTAAACTATACAATAGGCTACTTTACGTTAATTAATATGGATCTCTCTAAGAAAAAAAATAAGTAAAAAAAAGTTCAGGTTTTAACTTACCGTTTGCTTTCCTACTGCTTGCGGTAAACCAAATTAGACTAAAACAGAGGCACACAGTTGCTGAATTCATTACTAAAATTTTACCAAAGATACAGTTTGGAAACTAAAATTTGGAATGGTGAAAGCTATGCTTACATTTCTTTCCCTTTATCGCTTTACTATACATTGCAATCGGTCCCCTGTAACACATTAACTCAGTAAAGCCGCAAAAGCTTATGACTTAATAAGCTGTTAATATTTAAAATCACTTTAAAATGCGTTTGCGACAATGCTCAAAGGTCGTTGGCACGGTTGGGTATACTACTGAGATTACGATGGAATTAAATAAATAAAACACTTTCGTTTTATAAATTTTGCATATATAGTCATTGATATCAACATTTGATTTCGTACTAATGTGTAAATTATGTTTTGTAAAAAATATTATCATGTTAATAAAGCTAGAATTAAATTATTTAAAAAAATCTTATTTCGACAATTATCCCTAAATAAATAGAAGCTGTTATTGCGGTTTTAAATTCCTAAACACTTTCACAATAGACGGTAAACGACAGCAGTTTATAATATACGGAATTCGACAGCGGTTATTTATGCGGAATTCGGCTAAAGGGATTTTTTCTTGATTTTAATTTATTGGTTGTTCTAATTTATTCAGTCATTTTTAGTCTGCATATAACACTTACCCAACAGTAAAATGGCTCTTATGACATTTTTGTTTTTTTATTTATGTGATATCTTCTTCCTTTAGGATAGGATAGGATAGGATAGGATAGGATAGGATATTCATGTTTATCCCCGTGCAGGGAAAACCAAGGGGGTTATCACACGGGCAATCGTCAGATCACCTCGCGCCCATCGTCGGGTTACCGGAGCTATTGCAGTGTGTTGTATATGATAGACACGTTCCTTCAATTTGGTAGAACCCATTTATCCGCTGGGTTCAGGCAATGTCCGTAAAGTGCCTTGCCCAAGGACACAACCGACTAGCTAGCGACCAGTTTCGCACCTGCAACCTTTCGATTGAAAGGCGACGCACTTAACCGCTAGACCACCGGGCCGGACTTTAACCCCCTTACAGAAACTAGTCTGGTTAGATTCGTGTGCCTTAATCTTATTATCCATAAAACCGCTTTGACCAGTGGTTTTCTTTTTTGTGTGACGTCATACGGAATATCTGTGACGTCGAAAATATGTGGGTGACGTCACACTGTATGTGTTTGACGTCATACACATGTAGTTAGATTACGTCAGTAACAAGTTTGACACGTTTTTTATGGCAACAGCTGTGTTTGGGCACTATTTGTACATTGATTAATCGTGTCAAAAACATGGTTGATATTAACAACCTGTCTACTTAGCTGGTCTAATGGCGGTAAGTTATCAAGAAGGCATACACATATGTGATGTAGATACAAGATATACATTGTTTACCCAAAACATTGTTCAACATTACTGTGCTTTGACTAGAAAAGTGGGCTTGTGATGCGGCCTATTTCACGATGTTTTATCGATGAGAAAATAATGTTTTTTATTGCCTAATGTAGGCTTAATGTAGACCGTGTCTGATGTAGTCCGTGTTCGTGATAAATCATGTACGCCATCTCTGTAAATTCGTTACGGAATAAATGCTTGAATATAGTGAAGACAAGGGCGATTTAATATTTTTCGGGTTAAGTATTATCTTCCGCCTTGTAGAATATACGTTTTACCAACATTGGGAAAATAGCAACAAATAGACCTTATTTGAAATAAACTGTCAGGGGTCGATCAGTTTCTCGAAAGGCAGTTTGAGATCTTTTGGTAGCCAGGCATAACATTTCACTGGGATAAGTACCGAATCTCTGACGGGCCCGTCGCACAGACAATTTTTGTTTCGTAATCGGCATTTAAAGAGTCATTTTCTCATTAGTAAGAAATATCGTCATGCTTGTTTTGACTCACGTCGTACAAAGTCTGTAAAATCGCTTCTCGGGTTGTTTCTATCGACTTCAATGTACACTTTTGTCCATTTCGAAATCCTACCTTCCCAACTCGGGTTAACCATATGGCCATTTCCTTAAATAGCAAGTTGCGTTCATGTTATGTCTGGTACAAAGCAATATCTGATATACCGTGCGTATGTAGTTTGGACTGTTGGTGATATCTTTTCTTCGTATTTGACCTTATATGCGTGACAGTTTAGTTATTTTATTTATGATTAAGTATATTAATTGCACTTTCGACCGGTTATCCTATTTGTATCGCGTTAGCGGGTCAGCCGAAAGGCGGGTGGTTCAAAATCAGTTGCCACATGGCCGGTGCTTAGTTGTATCCCTGGGCAGAGATGACGTTAAACAAACACACTGCACTAACCAATAACGTAGCCGTCTGTTAGGGTATTAAAGCTATTGCTGTGTGAACTCAATAATTTACTTGGTTAAGACAATGTCCACTATGTGCCTTGCCCAAGGCCAAGGATACAACCATTTTTAATCTAGAAAGTGACTAATAAACTGACTGCAGTCTATTTCTACTTATACAGATTAAGCTAACCGACCATAGAACTTCTTAACATGAATGTATTTCTAGACTCCTTTGCAATGAATAATTATTAGGGATAGGCTAATTGTTTGGGTTTTGGAGATACAATCTAATTAATAAAGTACCGGGGGTAGCTATGAATGGAAGTCATGGAAAAGACAAATCCTGGAAACAAATTGCTGCCTCAAACATTTCAACTTCATGCTCAAATGGCTCCCGTGAAATAAAAAGGTATAAAAGCTATTTATTTTCTGTTTATAGTAAAAATTCTCCATACAAAAATGAAACCCAAATAGGTGGAAATGGAAATACTTGTAGTTTGTTTTTGTGCTTTACTACTTTTGGATGTTGGCAATTTCGCTGGTTGGCATAAAACTGGATTAGCTAAAAACAAAATTGGTGGGGGTAGACTTTACAGCAGGAACCTTATGGTTACTGGTTGAACTCGTTGGTTAAATGGGCCTAACTAAGTTTAAAGCCATTTCCATTCCTGTAAAACACACTGCAAGAGATGCGTGGTAACCTCACTGATCATGTGGGATGTGGTATTCTAACTAGTTACTTACGCTCCTTACTGCATTTTCCAGTTCTTGATGACAAACCTGAAAATCTTGCATGTATAACAATTTCTTTGAATAGACATGCTTTGGTTAATTTATATTATAATAGGTGAACTGACCAATTATTTGTTATGAATCTGTTGATACTCTCGGCATGGTGTTTCCTCTAGAATCAGTGTCACCAGGCATAGGTCAAACTGTGTATATGCCCCTCAACTAACCCCTACCCCCCAAAAATAGGGCTAAAAATTAAGAATGGAAAAGTTTTGCTCTTTATATCCCCTTATAGCATTAAGAGGTTTTTTGACTATTTTTTGTTTTTTGACTGTTGTTATGGACCTTAAAAAATGGTTGGGTGACATATACTTAGGGATGCACAATATAGGATAATTAGGTATTCTAGAATATTCTAGAATAGTGTATTTCGAATCTAGAATTTCGAATCCTATACTAGAATGTTTTACCATATATTTATATTTGCTATGCTCTGCATATATTTTCTCATTTGAAAAATAGATACCGGGTGGTAAATGATTGTATAATAGAGTGAACTAGCAAAATGCTTTTAAACTGTGATGAGAGCAATTTACAAAGTCAAACAATATTTTATCATTACATATTTTTTAATAATATGTAACTTCTCTAAACACTATTTGCCAGGAGGGAGGATAATAATCAA
Organism: Ciona savignyi; assembly: GCA_000149265.1. Lineage (NCBI taxonomy): Eukaryota > Metazoa > Chordata > Ascidiacea > Phlebobranchia > Cionidae > Ciona > Ciona savignyi. Next base: position 509,695 of record CH001352.1, on the reverse strand, counting down.
GGAGGTTTTTGTTGTAATGGATGACTGAATAAATGCTCCAAAACATCAGACAATTTTTGTTTTTCCAGTTTGGTATTAAAAGTGGCTTTTTTATGTCTTGGCAAAATTAAACATTAAAACCCGGCAAATGTACATTAAATTAATCACTATAAAATTAACTGAATAATGGGACACATGGGATATCATTCTTTGTTCTAATTAGAAACAGAGTTTCTTATCTGAAATATGTATTGCCCATATTAAACAGGTTTAGTCTCTAAAAAACTTTTCCGGCTATGAAATAAATTGCGTCATATTTAAAGGTGCAATAAACACGTAATTACAGCCTGACGAAAGTGACCTACTTTCTTGTTGCGTGGGTGCGTTTTAAGTGCGTCTGTCAACGATGCATGTGTATGTGGCTACTGATAAGACGATGTTGTTGTAATGCTATGATACAAGTTGTATTTTCGTGCCCCCGCTTTAAAAAAGTGTTCGGACGACTTCGCACGATAGATACGCTTGAGGTATGGAGAAACGCATTACGGGTTTTATGTACGAATGAAGAAGCCATTTTACAATTTTAAGATTGCGAATTTACTTCAATGACGTTTCACCAAAATTTTCTTATCCTGGTTATCTATTGTCGCACGCTTGCCAAGACGATTTGCTGACGTTTGCATAATCGGCATCACGCGTGTTGTTGGGCGATGGATCGCAGCCAATATTTTACATTTTTAATTTGAATCCTAACTATTCTTATTAAATTGTTTGTAAAGATCTAGAGATTCGAATCTCAAAGATTTTAAATTGTTTGTAAAGAATCTCTAGAGATTCGAAACTCAAAGATTCGAAATTCTATATTGTGCATCCCTACATATACTAAATTCATGCCCCACAGAAGTAACCCCTAGTTGTCCTTTTCCTCAGGTTTTTAGGAAAAGCGAAAGCATCCCGTCTTGCTGTTGTGTTCCTGTTGATACTGCTCACATTTCATTACATCACAACTCATCTTGGTTCACAACTTGGACAACTTTATGCAAAGACTGAAACTTCTCCAGATACAACATATAGGTAGATTGCATTTGAGTTAATCTTAAGAGTCCAGTGTAATGCTCACAAAATTTAGAGTTACCAATGCATGTTACAATTAGAGCTGTATATTTAGTTTAGTTTATCCTTTTTTGCCTTAATAATAAATAAAAGAAACTTAAAAAGATCATAATACAGGAACTAAAAAAGACTGCAACAAAAACAGTCGTTAAAATGTGCCATCAAAGTATAATATAAATATTAAATATAGCAGACCAAACCAATAATGCTTACATTCTGATATCGGTTAACTCAGACATGCGCAACATACGGCCTGCAGGTATGTTCCGAGCTGTGAAGCCATTTGTCCGGCCAACAGACTTTATCTAAACTGGGTTAACTGATGATTTTTTTCAAGACTACTTACACACAATGTTAGAGTTAAAAGTAACCTTGCGTTTACTTTTTTTTTAAATATTTCTTCAATTTTTTGTGGTTAATCGAAAACAAATGACCATTAAATGATGTATAGCCGTAGAAACAATGTTTTGACTTGATGGACAGTCACAGCACCATTATGAGCTAATTAACTAAATTTGGCTTTAAAATTATAAGTTAAAATGATAAACTTTAACTGCCACTTCCCAGGTTAACAGACTTAAAACACATTGATGAGTTAAAAAGAATTAAACGTTCAATTTCTACTGAGCTCAGAGAACTGGAGAGTAGACGAAATCATATTCAGGTTTTTCATTCATTTTTGAGATTTGTTCTTGTAAAAGATAGATAATAATGTGTATCACTAGAGTCTCTATATAAATACCACAAAACTAAAAGTATTGTCACAAAACTAATCTATTGACATTGTCAAATGTCAATATACCCAATCTCTAGGGTCTAACATCAATATACTGGTTTTAAAGAGTGATTTACTGATTCTTGTAGTTTTTAAAAAGTGAATTGCTGTTCCTTAAAGCTTCTTCTAAAATAAAGGCAATTACTGATTCCTATAAGCCAAACTGTGTAATAGGATGACATATCTCTGCAACAAGGGAGGTATATCGCACTGGAACAAAGTGTAAAGAAGGCTGAAGGAGAGGTGCAGTTTCTAAAAAGTCGCATTCAACAGGTTCCAAAATTTATGAATTGATTTTTATGCCATTATTTTAAGGTTAAACCTGTGAACAGTAACGGTAAACGGATAAGTGTATATATATAAAATCAATACGTCTAGTCGTATTTATTTTAATATGAGATTAAACATGTCCTTCTTTGGTAAAAATATTTTGGTCTGAATGTGGGCGGAAGGTAAACCTGCTTCCGGTATCTACTTACTTGAACGTGATAATTATGTGTGGGCGGGATAAGATAATGCCACCTAATTACAGTATTTACATATTTTTGTTATAAAACCAAGAATTATTAAACTGTATTGATGCCACAATAGCAACATTGAAAACAAAACTGTCATTATTTTCCGTACTCTAAATTATAATTAGTAGCTAAATAAATTAATTTTACATACTTAAAAAAAATGATTTTTTATACTTAAATACAATTAATTTTATGTACTGCAAAATTTTTGTTAACATTCTTTTTGTTATGACACCAGTTGAAAACAGAACAAAAAGAAGTGGAGAAGCCAAAATTGGCAGCTCCAGCAAGATTATTGGCTTCAGAAGACTTGAATGTGGATTTGACCCCCACGTCTTTGCATTATAAGTAAGTTCCCTTTATATCTGTTATATATACAACACAATGTAAACTACACAAGTAATCATATCCCAATTTCAAATCCTTTTCTAAGGACTTATTTAAAGAAAAACAAAATGTGTTTTGTGAACAAAAAACAAAATAAGAAAACTATTGATTGATGATTGTTTTATTGTAAACATATCTCCTATTTTAAGCCTATATATGTAAATGAACAACCAGCACAATACAAGACACACTAAATTAAAAATAAGGCTAAGGCTAATTTAAATCTTCAGTAAACGGAACAACCTGAATTTGTTTAATACATAACAAGGCTACAAAATTATAAATTCATGTATCTATGGTAATTACACCATTTTACCTCTCCCAGATGCCAAATGCACAGTTGCTTCGATTATTCCAGGTGTTCCCTCACATCCCAATTCCCAGTGTACGTCTATCCACTTAACACAGGTTGGCCATTTATGTTATTTCTTTGATTTTATGATTAAAGGTGTGGTTAACTGCTAGCAGCACTTGAGCAGTTTTCACAAGCAGTGCTTGAAGAAAATGGGAAATTATGTGTGTGTTACGCATAGGGATGCACAAACTAGAATATCTTGGTATTCTAGAATAGTTATTTCGAATCCAGAATATCGAATCCTATTCTATATTAAAAAGCAAACTCGAGTTAAAGTGGCAAGATCGTCAAAAATTTCTGCTGGCGCTGACTACCTCTATGGCCAGTGTGATCACATACTTATAATCATAGGCGGCGACTTCAGTAAAATTAAACCTTTGCGCGAAAATTTATGACGTCACAATCGGCCCTATGTCTCGAACTAACTCGGATAGAACTATAATACTAACGATTTACAATGCTAAAAGATTAAGCCAGGAGTTTAAGTGTTTAATCTAACTACTTCCCCCGCTGAAATATTGCATGGTCGTTAATACGCAGCTCAGCGTCAACAATACGGAAAGAATATACCAAATATTTATGTGTCTGCGAGGGCTGTGCAAGAATCCAGATTCTTATAACGGTTAACTGATCAAAGAAAAAAAACGTTAACCGTTAACCGATGTTAGCCTACTGTTCTCTCTAGCTAATACTTAGTAATGGCAAGAACATGGGAAAAAACGGGAGTGCGTCAGTGGTCCTGTATTGAATCTAGGTCAACGTAACCCTAGGTCAAACCGCCGATCAAAGGAATAAACACCGCTGGAAAAAGCGGCGCTGCGGTTAGACGATTTAATGTGATAATTATTACACTGGGAATTTTTTGCGTAATTATAAAACAGATATTATGGCGAATTTACAACGTAAGTCGGCGCCCATGCTTATAATATCCATTATAATCAACGCTGCTGCAACATGTACAATGGAAATAAAAAAAGAACTCCATGCAATTATAGTTTCTTAATGTGCAATGTATATTATTTCGAATCCAAATATTCGAAATAAACGTAATATTTGGATTCGAATCCCGTAGGATTCGAATCCGGAAGATTCGATATTCTAGTTTGTGCATCCCTAGTTACGCAATGGGTTGTTTTTGGATTAAAAAAAGCTTTTTAGTGTAAATTAAAAAAAAAGCCTTTTTAGTGTGAAAGCCTGTGCCCTGTTTTGTTTTAGTTTTAATAATACAACACAGGCATCGATTTTGCTTGGCACCAACGTTTACAGAGACATCTCTGCTTCTATGTTTGACAATGTCCATTAGCAGTGCACAAAAAGTGCAACTAGAACTAATAAATAGCAGTTAGCCCAGACTGTACTGTTAGTTTCAAAGTAAATAAAATAGTTTTAATACAGCAAATGTTCATGCAATTAACAAATAACATCACATTTTGCCAAGTTATTTAGTGAATTGTCACAGTGGTTAATTTAGGGTCTTGACTTTTATCATGGAAGCAATGTGTTGGATATTAAATATACCCTAAGTAAGAACCAAATTGTATATAATGTGACCAAAGACGATGACCTTAAAGCATTCTTTAAATCTAGCCCTGTTTTGGCACCAATATTATTAGCTGGTTACCCGAAAAAATGTCTGATTTTTACCCCTGTGATCTGAGACACAAGTTTAAACCACACGAGTTTACATTACTCTATATACATTGACATATCACACATAGTTTTATCCTGATTTAGATAATTCACCATTCGACGTGACTTCATTTGTTCAAGAAGCGATAAGAATATCGTTTTCAACGAACAGATACATCACGAATGACCCAAGTACGGCGTGTCTTTACGTGGTGGTGGTTGGGGAGGTGGAGGCCTCTGCTGGAGGTGAGACCTTTTGTCGTGCGTATTACACAACTTGCAGTTTGGGAGACCACTTGTCATGCGTATTTAATGACTTGAAGTGTATGAGACCACTTGTCATGCGTATTTAATGACTTAAAGTCTATGAGACCACTTGTTGTGCAAATTGAACGACTTGCAGTCTATGAGACCTCTTGGTGTGGGTATTAAACGACATGCAGTAGATATTAAAACAGTCTTTTGTAGCTTTTACCTTGCTTGTGGTATGTCTTTAACTGCCTACAGTAGCAATTAAACTGTCTTCATAGTGTATGTGTTGTTTTTATGAGCTATTTGCATTAATTTCGGTTTTTCTGTTTTAAAATTACCATCCGTTTTTAAAATTCGCGATTTGGGGTCCTCATTTTCTATTTCGCCCACTTGCTACGCCTACTATCTTTAAACTATGTGCAAATACCAATATTTGTAATACATATAGTTCTAATTAATCCCAATTTATAAGTTTCTGCCCCATTTAAAAAGTCACATTCAATGCCAGTTGACTCAAAACCGGTCATATCACCTGATGCGATATCAAGTTGGCTCCGTTCGCTTGCGTACTGGCGAGGGGATGGTAGGAACCATCTACTGGTGTATTTCTCGCACCAAACAACCACGCAGAACCCACTAAAGGGGGTAGACACAGGACGTGCAATAGTAGGACAAACTAATTTTGAAGCAAGCCAATTTCGCACGGGCTTTGATGCAGTGCTTCCTAATCTTCCTTCGTTTAAAACAAGTAAGTTAATAAAAGTCATTTTTATAAACGCAATCGATAAAATCATAATACTTTCGTTTTAAAATTATTATGTTTGGAATTTTTTGGATACAACTTGTTGTAATAGCAATGTGCATACACTAATTTCTTTTCAAGTGCTGGTATTTTGTATAAAACGTTTTTAATTCATTTTTATAAACTCAATCGTTAAAATCACAATGTTTTGTTTGGAGAATTCTTACATCTGGAAGTTTTTAATTGCTACATCTTCTTTAAAATAGCTATGTCTATTTGTAATTTTGTGCTAGTTTTATGTATTAATTCTTTTTATTACTGAGTTTTTAAGAATGCAGCTTGTATTTATTTTCTTATTTCTTTTTTATGTCATGATCAAGTCTTAATAAATAGAAAAAAAATGTATCTAAATTTCCATCTTTTCTTTTAAATTGCTCTTTTTACTCAAGAGCTGCCTCCAATTGTCAAGGAAGTTGATTCTAACCCGGATGAAAAAGATGTAGATGGTGATGAAAAATATATTGAGGAGCAGAATTTAGAAGATTATCTACCTCCCATGGTGAGTCGATCGATTCATAGTCTAGTTACATAACATTTTTGTGGACAATATGCCTGTTTATTTAATTATATATATTAGCTAAAAAGGGCGCTGTACTTCAATGTAATATTAGTATAAAAAGATTTGGATAAAATACAATTTTATTTGCTCAAGAGTTGTTTAGTTTATTGTTAGTAGTTAGTACTTATACATTATGCGTCAATCTAAGCAAAAAACTTAAAAGCCAACACAAAGCATCATTTTTAGTTGTTTAAGAAAGTTCCTTATTCTATTTTAAATTAAACACAGTTTCCAAAATGTCTTAAAAAATAAAATCGCCTTTTTATATGATTCCAAGTTTTTTTGCTTAAACTAAGATAACAAATGCATTAGCCTTTGACTTCTGCGTGAAGCTTTTTTTAAGATCTCATGATTAAGTTTACTTTAAAAATTAATCACTTGTAAGGGTTAAACATTATTGTTTTTAAATGATATTGTGGATGATTTAGCTCACATAGAATGGTATTAATGGCACATTGGATCTTATTCAGTCAACTAATCCCTTCTAAAAAACCAAGGCTGATCCTGTACTGAAGAGAGATAGAGGCACACAGTAATGTAACATTTTTAATCAAATTGTTTTAGGTGCCTGCGCTGAGAGATTACGCTTTATCATTTCAAGGACAGTGGCCATCTAATTATCATGCTGAAGCAGACGGCGGTATGTATTTTTGGCTTGTTTAACCAGTTATTTTAGTTGGTTAAAGCGTTAGCCATCTGCCGAAACGATAGGTTGTTGTATCGAGACTTTAATTATTCAGGTATATCTTGACAATTAACCAAGGTTTTCTAAACCTAGTGGATTAATGTGTAGAACTAAAATAAATAAAAACATCTTCTAAATTAAATAACTCTCCAGTCATTTTCTATCCCTGAGAATGAAACCTGAAAATAATCCTTCTGTTTCTAATAAAATCAGATGCTGCTTTGCCCCCAGACAGCGAATTTCATCAAATTCTCCTTGAAAACATGAATTTAATGAGGGAATCTGTCATCCATGGGAACTTCATGCTGCAAGTGCAATGTCAGGAAGAACGAATTGTGACTCCGGGTTTCAGGTGATTGCTCGGTTCAAAATGTGTACAAGAACCTTTTTTTTCAATTTTGATTGATAAATTCAAAATGTGTAGAATAACTGTTTATTTGATTTTCAAAGTTTCTTTAAATACACCTAGTTTGGGTACCAGTTGAGAGCATTCATTGGTCTATAAATATTATTGGAGAAAACTAAAATAAGGGAAAGAAGAAAGGAGGGAAACCTCTCACTAAAATATTGAGTATGGTGTTACTGTTAGGGTTGAGGTTAGGGTTGTTGTCTCTTCCTTTGAGATTGGTATTTGGGACAATTTGAATTAGTTTCTATAATTTTATTAAGTGATATCCCTCTTTCTTTTATTCCTTTTTCCTTTTAGTATTTTACCGCCAAGCAGCAAAATCTTTAATGGGGTGTTCAACCAGCTTTTAAACCACAGCTAGCATCCGATCATTTAAGGTTAACTGGGATTCAAATCTAAATAATTAGATCCTCCCTTTCATCCTTTCAGCTCGGAATGGTCTCTGTGCGGGTCGGAAGGAGACAGACTCGCAGTTTTATCGCGATCCACATTCGCGCTGATCCTCCCAGCTGAGGATCGCAACCTCCTCTTCACCCCTCTCTTCTCCACCCGCCTCGTCGAAGCGTTGCAGTCGGGTGCCATCCCCGTGCTACTCGGCACGCACACGAGGCTGCCGTTCAGCGAGTTTATCTCGTGGGAGAAAGCAGCTATTGTTTTACCGCAGGTAAAAGTCCAGCATTCATAATAACTCATTCAGATTTTTTTGCATGCCGGGTTCAGTCCGAGAAGAGACTTTGACCGTCCCGCAGACTATATCTAACCACACTCTGTCATTAACATATTGAATACTATTCATGTAATAATCCGGCCCACCAAGAACTTCATTTTCCCACATCTGGCCCGTCATTTAAAGAAGTTGCGCACCCATGTTTTAATTTTAACCCCTCCCCTCCATCAGGCAAGAGTAACAGAGCTTCCCTTTCTTCTCTCCAACATCCCGCACGCCGAGATCATATCGATGCGCAGACAGGGGAGGTTCTTGTACGACACATACCTCTCCACCCCTCCACAGGTGGTGGAGTCCACGCTTGCTCTGCTAAGAACTCGACTCCAAATTCCAGCTCTTCCAGTGAATGATGTTCTCAGGTTTGTGAATTAAGGGAAACGCAAGAACTAGGTTACCAACGATAACAAAAAACACACGCCAAAAATTATACTTTTATTAAGACATTTTAAAAAATTTTGTTAAATAATGAGGATTGTAAAATGCAATTTCTTTCCTTCGAATTTTTTTATTTAACCCCATCATTGAAATTAATCCAAAATCTTAAAATTCAGTTTTCTTGTTTGTGACTATTTAGTGTTGTATTTTTGAGAAAATCGCATTTTTTTGGTAAAATGCAATTTTTTTAAATATTTTCTTTCCACCTCCAAAATTACCCTAGCATTTTTGTAAAATGCAATTTTCTTTAATATTTTCTTTCAACCTCCATAACCACCCCAGCAATGTCATTCCCCACCGGAGCTACCCCGTCGTGGAGCACGTAGTATCACCCGGGGACGCGCAGAGCGAATTTGGGATTCCCCCAATCGAAGAAAGCACCAGCTCCCCCCAGTTTACCCGGAACTACACGTCTGTCACCCTCGATTCACGTGATACATGGAATAACATCCCCGGCCCCTTCAATCTTTACCCCTTCACCCCGAAGGACCGATTGCTGCCCTCCGATGCCCAGTTTATAGGTGGGTTTCATTTTTACAGTGAATTTTGTAACACCAATCTACGCAAACACGATATAATATTTTGTTATCTCATTAACAGTAACACTCACACACATTTGAACAAAATTGAAAATTAAATGGAAAATATATTAAAATATAACTCTTTTTTTCAACCCTAAAGTCTAACCCCAATTATACTAATTCGAATTAAATTCAACCCTAAACTCCAACCCCAAACTAAAACACTAACTAACCCTAACCCCAACCCTAAAGTCTAACCCCAATTATAAAACGTTTAATTTAAATTAACCCTAAACCCTAACCCCAACCCTAAAGTCTAACCCCAATTATAAAACGTTTAATTTAAATTAACCCTAAACTCTAACTCCAACCTAAAAAACACTAAACACGCCTAACCCTAAAACACTAACTAAAACAATGACCTAACTTTGGTTTAGTATGATGCAGTTTATCTCCTTTTTTTTAACTTCCCCTTGCAAACCCCCCAACCCCTGTTACAGGCTCTAGCAACGGATTCCGCCCCATAGGGGGTGGGGAAGGGGGCACGGGTAAGGTGTACCAGGAGTCGTTGGGAGGGAATTCCCCTTGGGAGCAGTTCACTATGGTGATGCTGACTTACAAGCGAGAAGAAGTGTTATTGCAAGCTGTGGAAAGGCTGATTGGTCTACCTCATTTAAATAAAGTAAGTTATTTCATCACGTCTTTTTTTTTCTGGTGCATTAGTAGTTACTTTTTGCCTGTTAAAAAATAAATAGTAACTTAAAATATTGAAAGATGGACGGTAAAACCTTAAAAACTACATTTATAACAGAAAAGCATGTGTGTTAGCATTTTATGAGTGTTTAGTTTGTTATGTTTTTGGTTCATTACAAATAATAATAAATACGAAACTGCACATTCGTTTTCATTCTAAATTGTCTCTTAGCAATCCATCGGTAGAATAATTAATTAAACAAGCTGCAACATGTCATGGTAATGTTAAGTAATGCAAATAAAAACTAAGGTAGCCTAGGTTTGCTGAACCACTGATTTAGCCTAAACGTGATAATTAAACCTTATTCTAATTCAGGCTTACATAATGCTACCTGAATGATAAGTTTTATTTTTTATTATTCATTTACATCGAACTTAGTCGCTAGCTAGAAGGTTGTATCCTTGGGCAAGGCACTTCACGGACATTGCCTGAACCCAGCGAAATAATGGGTTCTACCAAATTCAAGGATTGTGTCTATCATATACAACACACTGCAATAGCTTGGTAACCTGACGGTGGTCGCGAGGTGATCTGTTGATTGCCCGTGTGTTAATCCCATTGGTTTTTCCATTTACAGGGATAAACATGAATATCCTATCCTATCAATTATTTCTCAGATCATTGGTTTGGAATTCCCCTGAACCCCCTGGGGCTGAACTCAGGTGGCCTGACGTCGGAGTTAAGGTCGTGGTCATTCACCCCGGAGAAAAACTCCCTAAACAATCGTTTCCTCCCATGGTCCGAGATCAACACGGAAGCTGTGCTTTCGATAGATGACGACGCTCATCTTCGCCATGATGAGATCTTGTTCGGATTCCGGAAGAAATTTTTTTCTTCTTCTGGTTACTTGTTAACGTTGGATGTATTTCAGTATTTGAATGATTGCAAATGTATTCAGATTATTGCAAAAGTATTCAGATTATTCCAAACATATTCAGGTTATTGCAAAGTATTTAGATTATTGCAAAAGTATTTAGCTTATAGAAAGGATTCAGATTATTGCAAAAGTATTCAGCTTATTGCAAAGTATTTAGATTATTGCAAAAGTATTTAGATTTATTAAAACTAATAAAATTAGTTAACTAAATTGTTTTCTTGTGTGTTATCCTTTTTGCAGTCCTTTTATATGCATAATCTTATTTGCTGTTGAATATATGGGTATACAAGCTTAGTTATACAATATACATCTGTTTGCTTAATATAAATACAAATTTAAGCTAACACTCATAAACATCAGTTTATTTAACCCTTCAAAATTTCCCATTGACCCCTTTAAAAATCCCCGTTTTCAGGGTTTGGCGTGAATCTCGACACCGCGTAGTTGGGTTCCCGGGTCGGTTCCACGCGTGGGACCCCCGACACGGGGGGTGGTCGTACAACTCCAACCACACGTGCGAACTATCCATGGTGTTGACCGGGGCAGCGTTTCTGCACAAGGTGAGGTCCACGAACTTGAGTCTACCAGTATTTTTGGAACACAATTTTACTTTTTGGAATTCCTACAACCATATTGAAATTCCAAATTCCAGTTTGGAATTGTTACAACCATGTTGAAAATGCAATCCTGTATCATACAGGATTGCATTTTCATGTACAGGCTGCATGTGGAAAGGAGACTTATGTGGATTCTACCTACAATTCATCACATTGTTCCACTCATATTTCTAAAATTATTTTTTTTTGTTCATCGCATTAATCTATTGGGTTCAGAAAGTGCCTGTTTAAAGACAAAGTAAATAAATACTTATGAAATTAAAAACGGTCATGTAAAGCGACTCACAGCCCACTACTGCTTGTATATTGAAGTTAAGGGCATTAGTCAAATTACCTCATGTTTATGCCAAATTACAATAGCTTTTACTGTATGTTGAATTCATTAGAGTTTTTAGTTTTTTTGAACCCATAAAACCACTGTTTTCAGGAAACGTTCATTTCAAGTTATCTTTCCGCAGTACTACCTGTACCTGTACAGTAATTGGATGCCCCCAGCTGTGCGTGCTATAGTGGATCAGCATATGAACTGTGAGGACATTGCCATGAACTTTCTTGTATCTCATGTCACTAGACAATCGCCAGTTAAGGTAAGGAGAAGATATACATGTTTTATCAACGTGAGTAATGGGCGTTAAAACATGGGCAATCGTCAGATCACCTCGCGTCCATCGTCGGGTTACCAGAGCTTTTGCAATGTGTTGTATATGATAGACACGTTCCTTCAATTTTACTGGAATCCATTATTTTGCTGGGTTTAGGCGATATCTACTAAATGCGTTGCTCAAAGACACAACCGATTATCTATGGACAAGTTTCGATCCTATCACCCTTGTGCTGAAAGGAAACGCTCTAACCCACTGTGCTAATTGCCAAAAGGTAGATTGGCAAGCTCACAACCTCGTCCGGTTAAATACGAATCCAAAAGTTACGATTGTAATAGTTTATTACGTAATAAGGTGTTTTTGTTCAGTAATTGGGGTTTTAATAGTCGTAATGTATGGGAGACATGATTTTTAATTGAAAATCTGCGTCTTGTATACGTTTTTGCTACGTACCTGTTACCATCTTCATTGCAAATGACAGAATTCTAACATGATGCTTGCATTATGGGAATAAAATACGTCACCAATATATATGTATGTATGCAAAATGTAATCTTTTAAATTTGTATCATCTTCAATAATAAATTATTGTCCCTAGCTATGTCTTCATGACCTTAAACTGTGCTCTGCTATTTACGCTTGCGATATTACTTAAAAATATTGGTAAAAAGGCATTGCTTAAAAGTAGTCCGACCGGTTAGTCTGGTGGTTTAGTGCGACGCCTTTCAACCGAAAGGTTAAAGGTTCGAATCTGGTCGCAAGCTAGTTGTTTGTGACGTTGGACAAGGCACTCAAATATCAAATTAAAGGAACGTGTAAATCATACACAACACACTGCAATAGCTCCGGTGAACGCGAAGTGATCTGACGATTGCCCGTGTGTTACTGTTAATCCCTTTGGATATCCCATCCTGGTGATAAAATGACAATCTGTAAAAAATGAAAAGTCTTTAAACAGTCAACGTGTGCGTTTCAGGTGACTTCTCGCTGGACGTTTCGTTGCCCGGGCTGCCCTGTCGCGCTGTCACAGTCCCAAGAACACTTCGACGAACGCCACCTTTGCATCAACGCGTTCGTAAAGATATTCGGCTACATGCCGCTCGTTTACACGCAGCTTCGCGTCGACTCCATTTTGTTTAAAACCAGACTTCCGCATGATAAGCAGAAATGCTTTAAATTTATATAGCCCAGTGTTTGGCTGCTTTATAACGCGAACATCATCCTTTAAAGTTCATAAAATTATATAACTTTGTCATAAGCTGCTGGCGTTCGTCGCAAACGGATTATCCTTCCCGCAAACGGAATATCCTTTCCGCAAATGTAATATCCTTTCCGCAAACGGAATATCTTTTCCGCAAACGGAATATTCTTTCTGCAAACGGATTATATTTTCCGTGAACGAAATATACTTCCCGTGAACGGTATATTCCTTTCGTAAACGGGATTATACTTTTCGTGAAGCGGAATACCCCCCCCCCCGTTCCAGCACACACCATACTCATGTTGTGGAAATCAGCTTCAACGACGATACCTGTACCCCCCCATTGCCATTGTACATGTGCCACTGTGTTTTATATCATTGAATCCTTTTTTTCCGCGCTTTCAAATACTACGGCGGCCCACACAGTTTAAAGCTGTTTTATTTAACTCTTTTTAGTTCTGCTTACCCTACTGTATAAGTTTCTGTACTCTTGTATTAGCCAATCATCGTTTTATAGTGGACCGAATTTTCCGCCATCTTTGATATTTATCCCAATAGATTAACGCACTATGTGTGATTCATTAGTTCCCAAGGGCCATTACGTTAAAATTCTTAATTATTGGTGCTTTTTACGTTTATAATAATTATGTGACGTGAAATCACGTCGGTGACTGTCAATCAACCGTAGGTGCGCTGAAAAAATGACGTTTCGATTTTTGTTTTATTTCGATTCATTTTTATCTATCTAGTATTATAGCAGTGCATTGTGTTTATCTGAATATTGCTTCCTGGCATTAAAATGGTTCTCTATACGCGTCGTTTCGCATGCAATACGCGCAGAAAACGCGGAGTTAGCGGAAATGCGTCTGCAGCACAGTGAAATACATCTGCAGTTTCCTGTCTTTACCAAAACGCAACGAAAGGCTTAGGTTTGGGTATTAGACTGTAGGATAGGCTGTAGGAGGTACAGCTGCTATGAATTCGCCGAAAAGGCCGCGAAGTTTGTCAGACGAAGCGGTTCAGAAATCCGAACCGGTAAGGAAGTTGTTAAAATACGAAAAAGTGGAATTAGAGTTCCCGGACATAGAGGAAAACTTCGATGATAAGGACCCTGGTTATGACGATAACAGGGTTAATGTGGGGCAGTTTAAAGATGAAAATAAGGCCACAGGCAAGGATGTTTACTGCGGGGATGAAGAGGTAATCGTCCACGATGATGTACCAGAGCAGAAGTTACCTTGGTGCGTTGATGTATCGCTGTCAGCGTCCACCACCGAGTCTCCGGACGCTGAGTACGAGGATGGAAGCGATGACGACTTTTCTGACGTCACGCTGACACCGGATATGTACGATGACGATCTGCTGGACAACTACAAATCACTGATCGATAAATTCGATCCAGGAACTCCGGAGGACGAAGAAAGTACAACAGACGAAGAGAGCATCCGAAAAAGCAACCTAAACGAAACCCTAGAGTGTACAGATAGATTTGGTCGTAGAAAAAAGAGGGTGAGTTTCCGAGATCCGCTGGATGATAGTAAGGGTATTGAGGACGATGGTAAGGTTTTCTCTAATTATACAATCGAAGAATCGACTGGCGAAAGTCGGGTTGATTTTGTAACCGAGCTGCAGGAGGACGGGTTAAGTCCTGAGGAGGATTGTTTCAAGTATCTTGATGATGCAATCGGAGAGGAGCAAGAGAATGAAACTATGGATTTCAGCGACGGGAACAAAGACACTGACAGTGAGAATGAGGATTATAAACCGTGTCTGGACAACGTCATTTCCGTTGAGGATGTCGTAGATGAAGATGGTAGAAACGTCATTGATAATGACGTAGTGGATGGTAGAAACGTCATTGATAATGACGTAGTGAATGGTGAAAACGTCATTGATGATGACGTTAAGGGTGATGAAAACGTCATTGATAATGACGTACAGCAGTGCTCGAATGGGGATTCTGAGGTGATGAATTACGGAGCTGACCTGGATTTCCTTGCGGACCGAATTGATGAGGAACAAAGAGAAAAGGAAGAGGAACAATGGAAAGAGAACCTTTTGTCCAAGTTCCGGAAGAACATTATCAGCCCAAGACGTCGGATTTCGCCGAGAATGAGGAAAGCGCTTCAGTGCGAGTCATCAGACGAAGAAGACACTACGGAACAGGGAAAGGTTTTCAGCCGCAGAAAAGAGAGAAAACGCCAGACGTTGGAAGATTTTGTCAACTTCTATACAGACCACGCTAAAAAAGAGCTCACTGGCGGCCAGAGGTTCCAGGGCGTGGACAAATATGGCGACCAGGTTTTTATCGACGATGTTAGCGAACAGGACGAGAAAGAAACCGACGAAGGGGAACAAACTTTTTCGGATGATGTTTCAACCCCTGGAAGCGAATGTGTGGTGGTTGATTTGTTGGATAATGGAGTTTACGTTCCTGAAGAAAAAACGGACGTATCGGATACGGTGGAAGGAGATAGCTACGACCTTTCCCAGCAAGCACAAGAAATTGATCAAAATAGCGATTTAGAAACACCTGCTGTTGAAAATCAGAGCATACGGACGAATCGGACAGAACAAACGGATACGACGGAAGAAGAATGCTACGAAATTTCTCAGGAAGCACCAGAAATTGATCAAGATAGCTCTTCAGCGACACCTGGTGCTGAAAATTGTGGTAACATATCCCCAGTTAATGGTTCACCAGAAATACCGAAAAATAGAGGGCAGAAAAACGACCGATCCAAGAAAAGTAAAAACGGAATTATTAAGTTTTTAAGCACCCTTGCTTGCTGTTTCATGTGTCCCTCTTCGTATTTCGTGCAATACAATTAGCTTCTACTGGTAATTTAAAACATCCAGCAAAAGATTTATTTCACTGTTGTTTTTGTACTTCTATTAAACGTTTTCAATTTGATGGTGTTTTTTTGTAAATTTCCCTTTTCTTCGATTCGGTGAGAA
>CH001352.1:475116-489385 GCA_000149265.1 Ciona savignyi | reverse complement strand
TGCACTACTGGTATGTGACTGAAATACACTCTTATATTTTATGAACTTACTGGCTCGAAAATACTGGTGTAGCATGATCTACCGCCATTTGCTGAAGAAGTGAGTAGATCTCAGTGTAAGCATTAGATATTCCTGAAAAGAAAAATTAAACTACATATGCGCTAAAAGTAAAGTTGCTGTTTTGTCGACGATGGCATATCCCTTCAATATGCAATTTGGTTGGATTATACAGAATTTTAGTACAAAATTGGAGTGCAAAAATCAAAATTAAAAAGGCAGAGTTGCCAACCATTCAGTTTGTGTTTGGCCTTATTCGAATCAGTTTAATTTCTAGAATTTTCCAGCATCCTTTAGTCTGTAGTTAACTGTCAATGCAAATACAAAACCCATTACGATTGAGATAGAATGAACAGTTGCTTACTGTGCTGAGTGTCGACAATCTTCTGGAAAGAGCTTGCAGCTTGTTTCATGTCTTTAATATTCTCTTCGTTACTGACTCTGGTTTGTTGGAAGTCTTGATTGCTGTCTTTGAAGTTTGAAACCCGTATGTCGTCCACTACCTTCGTAAGTACCCCAAATATGCCTCGTCGGACTTTCACCCTTGGTGGGGCCTACAGATAAATATGGTACAGGTAACTGTACTATTTCGATGATAATGTATTCTAGTTGACTATGTGTGAGACAACAATATTCATTATTGTAAGGGTAATTGTTGCCGATAATTTAAAAGGTATTGTCATAGTTTTGTCATGCGCAGTATGTCAAAAATTAAAAACATTTGTAGATATATATATATATACAATTTTTTAACAATTTTTTGACAAAAGTACCTCTTTTTCACGAATAAACTTCTGCAGAACTGATGAATTTCCAAGTCGTGGGTGACTGAGCAACAGATTTAGGAATTTTTCATTTGCTTTGCAGTTAACCCCATAATCATCGCCCACCAATATGCTGGGTTTGCCACCAACTTGCTTTTTCGTCTTTTTTTCGGCCGCTTGAAGACTGGTCATTGGACGGTCGGGTAAAGGTGGAAACTGGTGAAAACAGATTAATTCGTCCGACAGATTAGTCTAGTGGTTAAGTGCGTCACCTTTCAGCCAAAGGCTTGCACGGTTCGAAACTGGTCGCTAGCTAGTCAGTTGTGCCCTTGGGCAAGGCACTTTACTGACATTGCCTGAACCTAGCAGCTTAATGGGTTCTACTAAATTGAAGAACCGTGTGAATCATACATAACACACTGCAATAGCTCTGGTAGCCCGACGGTGTGCGCAATGTAATCTGACGATTGCCCTTGAATTGATTTCTGACGATTGCCCCCTTGGTTTTCCCATTCACGAGGATAAACATGAATATCCTATTCTATTTTAAAGTTGTAAAGAAGTGGTCTTCGAATACGTATAGCCAACAATAGTTAGATAACTTGTTGGGCAGTACTAAAATTAATTTTATTCCCAGTCTTTAGGTAATAATGTATTTTACTAAAATACAAATTGTCGCCTGATATTGTTTTAACCTATGTGGTTCAATAATAGGATAGGACAGGATATTCATCTTTATCCAAATGAATGGGAAAACCAAGGGGGTTAACACACGGGCAATCGTCACATCACCTCGCGCCCATCGTCGAGTTAACGGAGCCATTGCAGTGTGTTGTATATGATAGACACGTTCCTTCAATTTAGTAGAACCCATTAATCCGCTGGGTTCAAGCAATGTCCAGAAAGTGCCTTGCCCAAGGACACAACCGACTAGCTAGCGACCAGTTTCGCACCGTCAACCTTGCGATTGAAAGGCGACGCACTTAACCGTTAGACCAACGGGCAGGATTTTATTACAAAAATATACCATATATTAAAGACATAATAATAATAATAAATATTTTACGGCTCTTACAATCACACTTGTGACGTTTTCCATAGTTTGCAAGCAATGTAGGAGCCAAACAAAGTCTTCATGTTGGCGGATCACTACATTAGCTCTCTCTTCTGCAATCTGGGTCACAAATTATAAAAATGGGGAGAAACTAAAAGTTCTGGGGTTGATATTAGTTTTTAAGGCGGGTTAAAATTAGTTTCCATAGTTTTAGTGAAAAGTTTGCGTACTTCCTTAAGCTCAGCCTTTTGGTGTTTTCCATGAAAATTAAATATAAAAACAATGGATATAAGTTAGTATGAAAAACATGACTTGACGACATCTTGGCACAATATAAAAAATACACGCCCAAACTCAAAATAATTAATAAAAATTAACAAAAACTTTAAAAAAGTATAAATTAGCAAATAATTTAAAAAAATTCCATGTCAAATTTTTCACTGTTGTTGACATAAGATCTTTTTAAACACTGCCATGATTTTTTCATCGTTACCATATACTCTGTAAACATCCACACATGTTAAACCAGAAAATCTAGTCTGCAGAATGGATCTCAACCATACCTTTGTAGACTCGACAAAAAACTCAACAACTTCTCCATTTTTAGCAGCACTAAGCACCTTTACAGTAAATGGCGGCTGAAATTGCTTTGCAATACCATTGGCATCGGCCTAAAAATTAAAACAATGCCAAATTATGCACGGTGCATTAAGTTTTTGGGTAGGCATTGTTTAAAAAAAGAATTTGGGATATGTTTTAACCCCATGAATGGAAAAACGTGGTTGAGTTAAAACAGGTAATTATCAGATTAGCCTCTGGCTACAATCTGGGTTTCTGAAACTATTGCAGTATGATATATGATTATGACGTTCCATAAAATTTAGAAGAACCCATAAATCCTGTATTTGGTGTCCTGCTGTAGGACTTAACCATGTTGCCAGCGGCTGTTTAGAACCCACAACCGTTGGCTGTCTGTAGACCAGGGATACACTTACTGATCAAGCTAACCAGTCAGACAGATGAAACACCAAATCAGGGAAAGGCATAACAAATGTAGGTAAAAACGTCATGATAACAAACTATGTTTCAAGGGTAGGAATTGAATTAAAAAGTGCGTTGTTAAGTATACGCAAAAGCCCTGGGTCCTAATTTAACGTAAAAATATTACCAAAAGTTTAAAAACATACCATTGCTCCTGAAGTCGCTGCACAATTCTATTTCCCACGAATATAATTTCCTAGTGGTATGCTTGAATTTTCAGTTTCACGAAACTTTACTCAGAAAAACGTCAAAACAAACAAATTCTTCTACAACCATAGAAATGCTGCAACGCCTCTTCTGCTACAAAACGTTACGAAAGTTGATTTATTCATCGTCCCCAGTGGTTATCCACGAACAAGTTTATATATATACTTAAAAACTTAAAAGATCATAGCTACTTAGGTACCGGCAGTTAAAATATATTTCTGGGAGTCTTTTATTTTATTATAAAACGTCTTAATAAATTCTTCATGCATATAAAGGCCAATGTTAAAGAACATTTTACTAGTAGTACAGTTTCGGGTATAAGACTTTTGCAAGTTGTTTTAAATGAATGGGCTGATTACTAATCTGGTAAAATGGAAAACTAATTTCGGACAAATGTGGTAGGGTGACCGAGTGGATATCAACCGCAATTATCGTAAACTTCTACAGAAGTAAAACATGTATCTCCAACTGCTACCACCACCAGAGAAAGGTAATTTTTAAAGTCAATGCATATGAATCCCGCATTGAGTAGCTTTCTAAGCGAATTTTTTATACGGCCGAATCGCTTCGTAGTTGGTGGTCAGTGTGTCGCCTTTCAGTTGAAGGGCTGCAGATTCGAAAATCGTCTTAAGACGGTTTGGTTCGTTGGGTGTTCAGAGACGTCGCCTGGACCGAGTGGATTGATGGGTTCTACTTGAACTGAAGATACACGTCTTAATCATATTAACGCACACTGCAATAGCTCCGGACGAAGACGCGACGCGACGGTTTTTCTGACGATTGCCCGTGGGTTACGCCGATTGCGTTTAAGAATTGCAGGAATAAACATGAATATTCTATTGTAATTTTTGTTTAATTGTTTTGTTTTTAAAGTGTATTTAGTAGGCTAATTCATGTGTTAGTTTTAATTATTTTAAATACGTTATTTAATATAAACAGACTTATCAGCCCGTCATATTCTCGTTCCAGTGCTCGTTAAAGCATTACAAAGTTCGAGTATTGCCAATTACAATTAACACAAAAATGCCTACTGTAGCATACTTAACCAAATCTAGATGAAGGCTATAGTCAGTCGCATCTTAATGTAATGGGGAGTAGCGGCAGAGAGTGGTGTTATCTTAAGTTTCGTCTGATTGGAATACTGCTTTTTATAGTTCATTATCGGTTCCTCTCGATTCCATAGGGAACCACATTTTGATTATTTTAAATAGGAAAATTAATACGGTTATTTTATTTTCCGAGTATTTTTGTAATGTAGGTAAAAAGGGCCAACTTTGCTACATGTTTCACAGCCAGGTTTGTTTTATTAGTGCAAATGCGGCCTTACGTTACGGGTACTACCTGAGTATTAGCATTTTGTCGTTTGTGTGGTCTTGTGTCAATGACGTAATTAGAAAGTGAATGATTATGATTTCTATGAAGCCGGATTGCTGAGTCCGATAAAAAGGTGATAAAAACGGATTGGTTGTAGCTTAAACTTAGTTTTTAGTCCGGCCGTGTAGATTACTCCCTAAGAGCGCTGACGGTCTGGCAACCCAGAAGCTGTCGATGTTTCAACGGTCGTATTCCAAGGCAAACCACTTAGAATACATCACCTGAAGCAAGTGATTTCATGGGTTCTACTAAAACTACAGAAAACATTTGTCACAATACCACAAGCTTTATTTCTACAGACATAAATACTGTTAATGCATATATATATAAGCAAACACATAAAAGCAGTGGAACTGTAAAACAACAAATGGCTTAAAAAACGTTGGCGACGGTACAATCATCTAAAGCAATATACGACGGTTACGTATAAGCAAAAAAACAAAGTTCCTTTCCCATTAACATAGGCTACCACCATGTCTAGCGTCTATTCTGCCAAAGTCGGGCCGCTGCCTTTCGTTACTGAAGTGCTTAGCAAGGATGCTGGTACGGTTGTGCAATAACCCCCTTGTTATAAACAGTACGATTGTGTGACCCGTTTACGGCATTCTTCACACTTAACCTGACAGCACCATTTAAAAACGCAATTGCATCCGTATGGTCGCATGAACGTCTCCGTTCTGTACCCTCTATCACAGCACATTAGCGCGCAGTGATCGGTTGCTGCTATATTGGAGTCGTTGCACACGCGTCCTCTTGTGCCGAAGGACCCGCGTTTTAGGTTCTCCTCACAAAAGTCGGTTTGACTTGGTTTTGCGTAAACAAGGTCGCGCGGCGTTGGGTTGTTGTGTCTTTTGTTTTTCGCCTTAAGGCCACCTTTTCGAATTCTTTTGGCCTGTACAGCGCCGTCGTAACGTTGCTTTATGGTGTCGCTGATGTATCTTAATGTCGGCATTGATCTCCAGCAAACAGTTTGAGCACATGACGCAGTTATGCCGTGGCATTTGCAGATCCTTCTCATATTGTTCGTAACAACCTAAAAATACCAGTCCGTCAGTCAGTTGACGATAATACTTGGCCGCAAGACGGCTCGACAGAGCTGACCAGACAAAACACATTCGTTTGAAATGAGCTGTGTTAGGCATAATAAGCCTAAACAGCAAAGGATGGGGCATGGACAGACATCACATAAAAATAAATAAAATTAGTGAAAGTTTTAGGGGTGCTTTGTCCAAGCCAAGGTCAGGTAAAACAAAAAAAAAGTCCATGGTGGTCTTTAAACCCGTTTTTATATATGAATCGGTCGTGTTAACAATTCGGCTAAAACTATGTTCGCTCGTACCCTCTTATTGGGTTGCTGTAGACTCAGTATATACTTCAAGCACCCCAAATATAGTCCCCAAGAAGTAACACACAAATTTAAACTAAATAAATATAGTCCCCGAAAAGTAACACTCAAATTTAAACATAATAAATATAGCCCCTTAAAAGTAACGCACAAATTCAAACTTAATAAATTTAGTCCCGGAAAAATAACACACAAATTTAAACTCAATACATATATTGCCCGAAAATTAACGCACAAATTCAAACTCAATAATTATCGTCCCCGGAAAAGTAACACTCAAATTTAAACCTAATAAATATCGTCCCCGAAAAGTAACACACAAATACAAACTTAATAAATTTAGTCCCGGTAAAATAACACACAAATTTAAACTGAATAAATAAAGCCCCGGAAAAGTAACACACAAATTTAAACTCAATAAATATAGTCCCCGAAAAGTAACTCACAAATTCAAACTCAATAAATTTACCCATTAAACTTACCGATCTTCCCGCTTCGCTGTTATGTTGGCGCAGTTTCTTTTTCATCGACTTCGGTGAGTCGAGATCGCCGTCCAGGAATGATCTCGAAACTTCGTCACCGAATTTGACGTCATCGGAACATCCTCCCCACAGGAAACGCTGCTGAATGGCGGGAAAATTCAAAATTTGAAACTTTCAGCAAAAATACATAAATTTAAACTTGGGAATAATGTTCAAAAAATTCCAGCAGAAATTTTCATGCACTTCAGAATTTATTTAAAATTTTCAGCAAAAAAATGAGAAGCTTCGAAAAAAAGTGTTTATTTCATTTCCGAAACCTCTCGTTAAGATCAAATTTATTTTTTGGGCTTTATGTTTTTGCCAAGTCAATCGTACAAATCTTTAATATTGTTTTCCTAAAACCAGTCGAAATTGTAATCTTTTGATACGTACATGCATTTAATTTGGGGTGTAAAACATACGTAAGACTCTATCGATTACCTAAAATGAAGTTTCTTCTAAATTGTACAAAAATCAGGACCATCAAATATATAATTCCACTTACCCGATGCATATTTATCTTGGCGCAGCCACATTCGGTCGGAAGCGCTTCATTGCTGCAAGCTCGTGTTATTTCGTATGACACCGCGGCTGATAAGATGGCGTAGACGAACGCCTTTTCTCTTCCACCTGGTCAAAACGAAACATTAAGATTACTCACAAAGGGGTTACGCTATTTATTTTATATGGGTGTTAACGGATTTCTGGTTGAAAAGATACCAGGCAATTCTGAGCCAAGATCATTAATCTGCGAGGACAAGTATAAAACTTTACGTCAGCTCGTTCAGTTTGCGGTTTTTATCCGGATGCATTTGATAAGTGCATGACAAACACGAACTTAACCTATTAAGATGTTTACCGCATTCCAAACTGAACGAATCAAATACCAGGTGTGGAATTGACCAATACTGCAGCAGGCCAATGCTGTAAGGTCCCAGCACTGGGAACCAGAATGCCGATCGGCGTAAGTCATTACACGGGTGAAATCCAATAGTTTTGGGGTCGCCGATTATCTGAGTATCGATCGCGTCCAACTGTATTTTCGGGCGCCCATAAAGTAGTTAATCAGCGAAAAAAAGGCTGCGACGAAAAACTTATTTATTTTTTATTATTATTAATTAAATATTTATTTTTGTGCAACGACGGTAGAACAGCTGCGTAAATCGGAAGGCTGGTCGCACAAATAATTTTTTTAGCCGAATTGGACGGAAAATCGTACGGCCGTGTGACCAAATAGTTAACGCGACCGATACATATGCCGATTCCCATACAAAAACGGTCCTAGTTACGAGCCCAATATAGGTTCGGACCTTAATCGTTAAAAAATTGGACGAAAAACGAGACTACAAAGAATCGGGAATAAAATGGCGGACATTGCTCTCTTTATTTGGGGGCAGTAGAGGAAAGGGGGCCCAAAACGCTAACCCAAGATTCCGGCGCACTGAAAGTGGTAGAGATAAGTCGTTAAGCTTCTTAGGGTAACTGGATACGAATGGGGAATTTTCTCTTCCCCGTGGGTAGCGATCGCACCCCATATTCGACCGCAGGGTAGGCGGGGAGTTAACCTTTGTTCCCTTCCTCGGCTATTCGCACCTGGTCTGCAGTACAACGGGGCTGCTTGAACTCATAGCAGTGTTGCCAGTTTTAAAACGATATCTACAGCGTTCGTGCCAAAACGGCTGTAGGCGTCCTCATTAATTCGCAGAACTGGTAGAACTGAACAATCATTTGCGTATTTTATTACTTCGCGTTTTACTTGCTACCCTTCCTAGTATATCCAAGTTTAGTTATAATGTTTTCGGACATTACCCTGATATTCACTGTCGGATTTTTTTCGAAATACCCGTCTGTCCGCGCTGTAATCCATCTCTTTGCCCTCTAACCCCGCCGCCAGTTAAGGTTTCAGATTAGGCAAACGATAGCTGTGGTTTCAAAGGAGGCATATCAAAGTACTTTTGTTGACAATCGAACGTCTTTCTACCACTGCCCCGAACTGACCAGTTTGTTTTGCTAATGATTATGTTGCCCGTTTTCGTCTGGGCGCATTTTAACCTTACAAAGTTTTTATAGCAAAATTGCCACAGATTTAGTTAATAATGTGTCGTTCATTGGTCGTGTGATAATGTTACACATTTTCTAGTGGTTTAGGACGCTGTATTAACGGGCCTTTGCTTTAATAAAAACAGGACGGGTAAAGACGACACAAAACTTGTATAAAAGTTTATAAGATAGTGCACGGCAAACGAGGCGCAAGCACGTTACATTAACACGTCCCACAAAAATCTTGTATAATAATAATATATGCAACTAGAAGACAAGTTGACTGCATATAGCCATAATATATATGTTGAATAGCAAGATATTTGCGGTTAGGGCGAAGTTAAAAAAAGTAATTCCCCGGGAACCCGTTATTTATACTGTTTACATTGAACTCCCATGTAAGGGTTATAATCGCTTATTAAAAGCTTGGACCGGACGCAATTTGGCAGGGTGCCACAAAGAAAACGAGATCGGCCGAGCGATGAGGTCCGGCGGTGATTGATTGCTCAATTCCCGCCGATGTTAGGTGGCCCCCCGATCCCGTGTCGCGGCCTGACAGCGGAACTATTTGCTCGCGCCGCCGCTTTCCTTTCATGTGGTCACAGGGCTGTATTGTTGCGGCCACCACCGTAGCAAGATAAAGGCGCTGACATGAACACCAAATAAAAGTGAAGAATGACACGAAACGAAATGACTTTGAGAGAAATCGAAAGAGCAGCATTTTGCATTCGAGCCATTGGGCGTGCGTGATGTTTATTTGATACGTTATGGCCGAATTCTGGAGCAAAGGAATTGATTAAACACCGGCAGGGGTTATTTTTGGAAAAAAATCATCAGCGTTAACCTTTATGTTTGGGGCAATTCCGTATTACTAAGAGAATAACAAAGTCTATATAACGAGGTCTATTTCGGGTTACAAATGCCAAATCAATGGTTATTCTATATAGATTGATGATGTGGGCTTTTGTCTTTCTCGCCTGGAAGTCATTGAGCACAGTGACGCAAGTTATTTACGTAAGGTCGTACGCGACGACGCTCCCGCGACCAGGCGTGAGCAAACGCGGCGTCAATTGTGAGGTCCCATTGTGAAATCACAAGCTTCCGTGTGACGAAACAATGCTGCTAAAAATGGGAGGGCAAGGGTTGGATAAGGGAGGCTATTTGGAATATTGAAGTATTTAATGCCGGTTACTTTGAGACAAAGTTAGGTTGGAGGTTTTTACAATCACCACGATTAGGAGCAGAGCAAACGCAAAATATCGCTGTATTAATGCGGTCGTGTGGCCGTTAACGCAACCGATACATATACCGACTCTTATAAAAAAACGGTCCTGATGACGAGCCCATCATGGGTTAGAAACTTGGGTCGCTAAAAAAATACGGTTGTGTGGCCAAATGGTTAATGCGACCGATACATATACCTACTACAACTCAAAAACGGTCCAAATTCGAAATTTGGCTCGGTTATAAAAAAACGTAGGCGTTTCGGTTCGATTCAAAGAATTGTTTTCGGATAGCTCTAGTGACTCGGAGTATAACTCTGTGACCCATCACATCACAAAGATGCGCATCGAAGTTTTCATATATCGTCTCCCGGTGTGGCCGTTGCGGCGACTTTCAAATTTTTATTTGGTGTAAAAACCGAGCTTTTCTCTTGGCGTCCGGTTTACCACTTCAAAGTATCCTTCTTCGGATTCTAATGAAACCATTCAGTCATGTAGCGCTATAGTAGTAAGCAATCGTAAGCAATTAAAGGCGTTGTTTCTCCACTGCTTGCCAACCTGCATATGCCCTGCCGGCGGGCGACGCCGAATTACCGTAGTATCGCTTATGTCAACTAGCTGCCCCAAATTAGGAAACGCCTTTTAATTTTGGTCTCGAACTTTAGGGGTTGCGCTCGAAACTAAGCAAAGTGAACTTTGGGCTTTAAGCCAATGCAAATTGGGCGATTTCGTGAGAAAGTCAAGCGCCGTTATGTCCGAGAGTGGATCTCCGTAGCAACTTTATTCCGCAACTCAATCCGAAAGTCAATTTTATCGATTTCGATTCGGATATTTTTGAATACAACCGGTCACGTGTATGCGTATTTTGTTAATGTTTATGGTGTTAAGTTTCTCAGCCTCTTTGGCAGGCCCTCACGCTCAAGGATTAGTAAGAAACGCGATACTGTAACGAGCTCGGGACTCATAAACACACGCCAACACTTGGGCGCAGCTGAGCTGTTCAAGTGCAGGAAGCGAACTTGTGAGCTTTAGCGGCGGTTTGTAAACA
Source organism: Ciona savignyi (assembly GCA_000149265.1). Classification (NCBI taxonomy): domain Eukaryota; kingdom Metazoa; phylum Chordata; class Ascidiacea; order Phlebobranchia; family Cionidae; genus Ciona; species Ciona savignyi. Next base: position 478,711 of record CH001352.1, on the reverse strand, counting down.
TAGGAACTCTAATGCCAAAACAAGCTTGCGTCACGGAAGCCCCAAACATATCAGATCGAGTGTTTAAAGATGGGGTGGTTAAAGCGCAAATAATACCGGTCAAACAACAAAAACTTACGGCCTTCAGGAACTTAACATCTGACCAGAATGGAAACACATTGTGCAACGAAACATTTCCTCAATTATACTTGGACCAGAAAACTTTATCTCGAATCAGGTGTTTAAGGCAGTGATGGTAAACCTTTTTTAAAATCATGCATAGTTTCAAGTTTTACTTTTTACACCGCGGTCTTAACAATACAACACGCTTGCAGCTACAATAAGCTTAAAATGTTTGTGTGGTCACTCGTGTATAGAGAGGCTTCCTTCACAGTAAATTTACTGTAGTACAATCAGGTTAGAATCATAGTTGTGCCAATTCATAATGATAAACTGACACCTGGTATAAAATTAAATTTACTATATTGTTTTATGGTATGTTGCACACTCGAGTACACACTAATATAGTGGTAAACCCTTTAAAAATTGTGTACACCCTTGGGTACAATACACATGGTTACAAAGCAATGGTTTACCGGGTGGTTTTTGTTTTGAAAACTGGAGGCCCTTTATAATACATCTGAATGGTGTTAAATGCTTAGGAAAACTAAATCTGTTACACGGTTTATACCCATGGCCTAGATCTATGTCCGGTGGTGACATTCCTGAATAATTAAAGTTCCTTGTGGATGCAATTTTCCCATTAATCAAGTTGAGTTAGCATCCCTACCACGGACGCCTGGTACACAGCTATGTTAATAAGTCAATATCTAGTTGAACACGCAAAGCGAAAACACGAGTTTCTCCCATGCTCATTAAATGTGTCTTAGCGGACAACCTTTTTCCTAGTATGAAGCGAGTTGGCGTTTTGGTTTTGTGCGGCGGTTTTTAGCGTTCAGCGAATGCGATAAACGATTAGACTGGGTTGGTAAGTCCCAAAACATAAACCCACAACTCAAAATTGGTATTTTATATCATTAATATAGAAAAGTTAAATGTAAAACATTTTGCGTTTATAGTTTCAGTTTTCCTCCATTTGTAATACTTTAAGTTTTCTTAATTAATTCTTAAACATATCAGTATGTAGTGTACTAAATAGCATATTGCTATATTGTAATCGACAATACATTTCTCTTCGCGTTCATATAACAAACGCAAAAAAAACATACATACGTGCTTTTAGAATGGGTTCAAAGGCGTGTTTCCTTGGTGGGCCTGGGTAGATAGAGCAGTTCCACTTGCTGTTTCTGTAAACATTATAGATTTTTTCAGATATTGTATGGTGGTGTGATCAAACGATTAACGCGATTGATTCATATATACCGATTTCTATTTTAAAGCGGTCTTAGTTACAGCCCATACTGGGTTCGAAACTTGGGCCGGTAGTAAAAGCATATTTATGATTGTAGGTTAAAACCCAATGATCGTTACACCCTACAGATATAGTAAGTATCCAAACCTTTTTTTTTAATTACTCCAACGCCAAATATAGTTTAAATATTTGGTATAATGCATCGATAAGGTAGACCAATGGTAACAACATTGCATTTGGATATCACTCGACATTATAGTAATTATGTAGGGGATTAATAACGAAAAATATATATGTTTCATGGCCATCATAAGCATAGATTCAACTACACCTAATATTCGTCAGTTATTTGTGTGGCCGAGTGGTTAACGCTTCCGGCTTATATTATAACAACATACAAAAGCGAGTCTAGGTGATAAAGAACCAGTCAAAAAGTGGTTTCATATTTGGGCGAATCCCTAAAACATATTTATCAGACAATAAAGATAACGCTGTGCATTTGTCCACTGCATAACAGGAGAAATGTTTCATGGGGAGATAAATTCGATTCTTTTTATTCGCTTGAATTAGAAGAGCATTAAAATCATTAACAAACCTGAACTGGTACTGGCATTCTCGAATCCCTGATTTCACTCCGTCGCTGATCTTCGCCATAAGTGCAGGCTGGCGCAGACATCGCTGGTACTGGTGAGGTTTCAGGTAGCGGAGCGAGTCACAATACAATTTCGCACCTTGGTCGCTCGTGTTCTCGTACCTTTCACTCATGGGGCTTACAGTCAACAGCCTGGTAAACGGGATTCGGTATTGACAATGCTCCGATAAATTATGGGGAAAATAAGTGTATCATATATGAGCGGCCAAGAGATGAACTTGAACTTTTTGTTAGGGAAATATCTACAGGAAATGAAATTTTTTGCCATTATCGATTGGTTATATGCTTGTGTTTAATTCCCGTGAAAAGAAAAACGAATTAAAAATTTCATTCAGGCAATAGTTAGATTACATAGCGCCCACAGCAACGGGTTACTGTAAATAATGTATTGAGTTTTTATGCGATTTCTTTGGACACAATAATGCAGCAAGCGGCTGGTTTTGGACCAATAGATAGATTACCGTGCACCCACATTCGAGTTATCGGAACAAGTGCAGTTTGTTGTATAGCCTATGTCGAAGACATTGCCATTGTTATTAATCTACTAACTTAAAACCCATTTTAAAAGTGCATTTCTGAATGATATAGCCGAATAAAATCTGGGCAATGACGTCACTTTTTCCTTACCACCAGCCAAACAACCTGACGTCACAACGTTCACACAGTGCATAATGATTTCAATTCATCTTCCAGATTAACGACAAGATAACCTGATAATACCCGGTCAAAATGACGGAAAACAAAGTTGCTAATGAATAGAAACACATTGTGCAACGAAACATTGTCCTAACCATACTTTACCCGCCTGCTTGTTTCGGAAACGTATAAGCTTAATAATAAACATAATCTTCGGAGGGATTAGTGACACGGACCGGATTTGCAAGCAACCGAATCGAGTCGATCAACATGTTATATGCGGTTATCGCAAGTTATCAGCAAGACTATAATAAATTTGGAGTGTTTGTGGGAAATTGTGGGATTAACTTAATATGCGGTTATCAGTAATTGTGGTTATCGCAAGCTTTAGGCACGGTGACAATTTTGGGAAAAACTCAAAGCAGGGAAAAAGGGAAGGTGGGAACAGGAAAACTGCTCACTAAAACTATGGAAACTAAATCTTACTCTGCCCTAAATACTCTCAACCCAAGAAATAGCCTTATCTAAAACTTCAGACCTTACAATAACCGTAATATAATAAGCTATATTTTAGTGTACAGTTTTTCCCCTTCCATACTTCCTTTTTTCTTTTAGGTTTTCTCTAGATAAAGCAGCTAAATTTAACCTATTTGCGGGAAAATGTCGGTTAAACTACTCACTATAATTCTTTACATGATTGACAGCCCAAATGAGCGTCAGCGAGACTTGGGTATAAGATCCCCCTTATACCGGATGCTCCTATTTATTTGCACACCAAATAAATGCACTAACCATGCAGCATATTCGGTCGATTACGTCACTGATTTTGATGTTTATATGTCGTCTAGGTAGTGTTGTTATTTAGATGTTTTAATGTTGTTATGGTTTGACTTGGAAGACAGATAATAATAGCTACGCGTTGTTTAAAAATATTATGATTGGTTTTGTTTCGACAA
>CH001352.1:463815-475016 GCA_000149265.1 Ciona savignyi | reverse complement strand
GTAATGGATTGGTTGATGTGTAGCAGCGCTCTTTACTTTAGACGGGTGATAACCAGGGTAAGACAAGAAGTGAACAGAGGTTAAGTATTTATTAGGTATTTACGCAAGGTGCAGCCAGTTGTACACAGGGTCTCTAGATAAGGCAGGTAAATTTAACCTATTTGCGGGAAAATGTCGGTTAAACTACTCACTATAATTCTTTACATGATTGACAGCCCAAATGAGCGTCAGCGAGACTTGGGTATAAGATCCCCCTTATACCGGATGCTCCTATTTATTTGCACACCAAATAAATGCACTAACCATGCAGCATATTCGGTCGATTACGTCACTGATTTTGATGTTTATATGTCGTCTAGGTAGTGTTGTTATTTAGATGTTTTAATGTTGTTATGGTTTGACTTGGAAGACAGATAATAATAGCTACGCGTTGTTTAAAAATATTATGATTGGTTTTGTTTCGACAATTTTGGGAGCTTAATCGAAAAAAAAAGCAAGCTCTTGTAGCGTGCTTGAGGGCTGGTTTTCCGCGCACTTTTCTATCCCCTTTATCACAAACCTTGTAATTTTTGAAACACCCTCTTTATGCCTAATTATTTGTTTACTTTTATATCACATTTAGGTGATTTTGGCACTTTTATGTTTGTTATTATTAAATCTCTCTTTTACACTCGTGTTTTTATTATCTCTTGGGGTAAAGTCATTAACGCTCGGTGCTGTTCTGGTTTACATGCTTGTGATTTCCACGCAATTAATTTATGTAGTTTAGTGCAGTTTTCTAATGGCTTTTTTACTATTAAGACTTGTATTTATTATACAAACTTTGACACTTTTCATATGTATTTTCAACAGTCGTGATTTGAATAAAGCAAAAACGCATCAAGCCCTAGTAATTGGTGCAACAGTAGCGCATTAAGGCAGCGACCTGAACCATAGAGAACATGTAACAGTCTTTCGGCAAATAACATTTTGCGCTGCGTGTGTTCGCGTGAGTCAGTTCGGGGTCCATAAATTCGGCGAGCGTTTCCGCCTTTGTAGCCGGCTTGATTGCGACGCCGTTTGATCTCACGGGTGTAAATCGCTGCCGGATAAACAATCGGCTTCCCGAATTTATTTCTTGTCAGTCGAGTCGATCGATCCGGCGAATTACGAGCTGCCCGCAGTGTACCCTGTACCATAGCGATCTGCGCGACTTGTTTTATGTGGCGCACTGCTCAAAGAAAATGCCGCCAATTACGCCTCCAAGTCGCACATTCGCGTTTCATTGCCGGAACTCACGACCGAACCAGACAGCTCTGAAATTTCCGTATTTCCCACGACGGCAGTAAATACTTAGTATTCAAATTGTTCCAGGTTTGGAATGTTAAACGACGTAGATTTCCAAAGTAACTCTGCCTATTTGATCAACCTTTATTACCATATACCCAGCAGTTAAACGCATTCAGGTGAAATAGAAAGTTATGATAACTTTTATTGGATTTTAGCTCGAGCTATAAAGTCCGAATCGACTTTCCTGCCATCGAATCATGTGTTATCCTGGCATGACCTAACTTTATTTTATTTATGGCCGCTATATAACGCGACAACGTTCTAGACCAAGGCGAAGAAAGGAATTTGCAATTATTGCTTTCCTTGACAACTTAATAGACGATAAATCATAACCGCTTCGCGCAGTCAGTTAGTTGTAAATTCAACTGCTTCATCGTATAGAAGTTGTGACTATATGTTTAATCAGCGGGAATGGCATAAATGCAATGGAGTTTAGTTTAGTTTGTCTACTTTTTCTTTTTTAAATCACTAAATTAAAGGAACACACACTTTAAATATTTCAAATCGAAAGCGAAAAAACGGCAAAATGACAGTCGTTATGGCACTTTACGGCAAAAACAAAATTAAAAAAATGTTGGAAAATATTCGAAAGGGCCCTAAAATTTACACAAAATCCTGATAAAAAAATTGTAAACTAAAGAAAATAAATCTCACAAGTTTTTGCATAGCAAAGGTGTCTACAGAGTTCTTGCTCATGCGAGCGATTCTAACATCACGTTTTGCATCGATCAATCACTCGATGATCTATGGTCTCCCATAGTGATTCATTGTTAGGCTGTATGACGTATATTTAAGTTGATGACGTCGTTTAGCGGTGATGGATTGGTGGTAACCGGTCACTGATCCCGACTATCAAACGGAAGTGACGAGGGGTTTGTATGCCGTCACAATGACAGTTCGAATAACCGACGCTTTTCAAATGTAGGTGAAAATCACCAGCTGATCAAAGCTAGATGTTCAGTTTCCACGTGTCGAAGCGACCGCGATCGATAAATATGACGTAATCGAATGCCGGATTACGCATTACGGACGTAGTAGCAACGTCCGTCGACCCTAATGTTTAACTTTTGTTTTAGATACATGTCCGTTTTTTTCTGGTCCATTTTCGTTTAAGATTTCATCACACTTTTTATTCGCTCATAAAAATACCAGACAGTCGACATCGTAAGGGCAAACAGCGGACCGAATATTATGCCTTGGTCAAACACATTACGCTACCTTAAAAGAACACCCACGTACAGTAAGATGACAACTGCGACGGGGCTTTAAAATTTACAGTGGTTCCCCCAAAGAGACTTTAAAATCAATCGGCTTGAAGTAACAGGTCAGTCTGTCTTATCCGGCAAAATTGCCTTCAAAGTTGAATGACCGAACGATTTGATTGACGTTTCGTAAAAATAAGCACTTAGAACTGGGCGCTGCTTAGAATAAAACTCAGGGAAATTTATACTACTTCCTATACACATCCAAACGGAACTGAGCAAAACTAATACGCGAATATGGACATTTTTTCACAATTCGCCGCCAAATAATCCAAAAAGGACTTAAGATTTTAACCATATAGCTTTGTATTGTTTCAGTACTTTATTCAATATTGGAATATATTTGGCCGTTCTAGAATTAAAGCATATACATATATATTTTTTACCGAGTTTAGTTCCGAACCCTATATGGTTTTAAGATCGTTTTTTCGAAGTTGGTGTATGTATTGGTCGCGTTAACCATTCTGCCACACGACCGGACTCAAGTTAAAATATTCACTAGTCTTATTACAAATTTAATGGGGGTCTTCTTCAGGTGTATTTCTTGCGTTTGACACCGATTATCTCTCGTGTTAAATAGTTCAAAAATGTTGAGATAATTGATCTTTAAGATTTTGTATTGTTTCTATGAATACCCGCCGCTAAGCTTAACGCAGCTTACACCGTTGGAGTTATTGCCTTTGGTCTGCTAAGCTGATTTGAAAGGTGATGATAAGAACCGTTTAGCGTGCCGCGCATACCTGAGGTGCGAGGGAGGCCGAGACACGACTGCGTGACGGGGCGGCGAAAGACGGCTCCAAATCCGGCCGCTTGTTGCTCTATCGCCGGCGTTGCAAGCGAGGGTTCGAGTTAATGAGGCGAAACTTAACCGTCCGCGGACGAGATTTAGGGTAAGGTGCAGAGGTGGTGACATGTTTCACCGCATAGAAGTTGCACTAGGTGTGTAAAGACAGCTTAAGTGTACCGGTTAACCACCGACAATAACGAAAGTCATTCAATGTGTGAAAAGAAGATGGAACAAACAAGCGTGCCCAGCAATTAATAACCTCCTCAAATTAATTCGAAACACCTGTCGCCGCAGCACCCCCCTGCTTCACCCAAGCTCTTTAGTTGTCGGTAAGCACGCACCCCAACCCCCTAACTCGATTAGACGAAGCCAACCCCATATTTGGGTCGGTTGGGGCAGCTGGGACGCGGTTGCACCGCTAATGGCCGTCAGGGAGGTGGGGACAGGTGGTCGAGGCCGGTACGTGCCTTCTCATGGGTTGGGGGTTCTATAAGACGGACCCAGACCCGTATCCATTGTCCAGCGGCTGGATGACCGCATAGAAGACGCGTCTTCGCCTTTGAACTTTGTTTAGATGCGCCAGCAATTTGCTGGGAAACTACAAGACCCAGCAACGGTTCTCTGAAGTTATGGGAAAGAATGCGGCGTGTTTTGCGGCGCGCAGGCTGACAACCGCACATGGCGCGTATTTTAAGCCTCTAAAGCCACGTCTGTCAGCTTGTGTGCTTTAAGAGTTTTACACATTTGCTGCAAAGACGAATTTTCACTTTATGTTACTTTAATTTTGACGTGACTTAGTGCTTATGACTTCACAATTTGTTTTATTTGTGATGAAATTAAAGTCACCGTGACAGTGAGAGATATTACACATTCTAAACCGTTTTCTATTGTACTATGCAGTTTCGTGTATTCGTGTTTATTCTCGTATGCTTAGTCTATTACAACTGCACGGCAATTCAAAAATGTTAAAAAAGTCAAAAATCCACCGCTCCAAAGTCCAAACGTACAGGCCAAGAACGGACTAACCCGGCTACGTATGATTGACATGTCATTAGCGCTGGTAATGATAATTTCAGGCACTTTTTGTTGTGGTCCCCATAAAACAAAAATGATCTATGAAGGATGTTTACAAGCGAAATCGGTTCTGGGAATTGCTTTTTACAAATTCACCTAAAACGGAATTTCATTTTCTTGCCAGACATTACTTGCCTGGGAGAAATGCCAAGAAGAAATATTTTACAAAGTAATTTTACGATCGCCTGGGTTAACAGTAAACTTTTTAGAGAAAAAAAACGGAGCATAATTTAATCGAAAAGGCATATATATATATATATATATATATATATATATACATATTCTTTTTTTGGAAGCAATGTAATTCATCGTTATAAAAAATGTTTAAAATTTATTGGAAACTTGTCTAGGTTTGGCGGTTGCGTCCGCAATATACTTAAAGTTTAAATCCTTTTTTAATGACGTGTTTTAACGACTGTTCGTTTTGCCGTCTTTTCTGGTTTCTGTACCGTGATTTGATTCGTGTGCCGTTATTTTATACCGGGGCAAAAAATGAATAAACTAATTTAAACTAATAGATATCCCATATACTCACCACCAAGCGGCACTAGCGAGCAGAGCGCTCCAGCTCCACAGAAAGTAAGCAGCAAGAAAACTGATCCTTGAACGACTTGTCAGCCTCATGATTCTAACCTTCGGACGTTGGGATTATTCCTTGCATGCAGTAAATCTGATATTAATACACGACCTGGCACGACATGCCTGTAATTGGAGACAGTTTAACAAACAACAAGGAAAACGTGAAGATGTTATCAGGTTAGATGCGCAACTGAACCCTTGTTGGACTTTATGCCTCGGATATAAAGACTCCGATTTAATTTTACGCGTTTTTCAGCGCGTGCGGGTTGCGGCTAGCCAACAATGTTGTCTCGAATAACCAGCGGTTTGTAATATCGACCATACGTTTCTCAAAACGCATTGCGTTAAATGTCTATCTGCACCTGTTCGTTGGCTCTATTTTCGCTGGATACCCAATAAGAACTCGACTTTGTATTTACCAGCTGATGATTTGCTATTTAAAATCAAATGATCTCTTTACGAAGAGAATTCCGTTCAATCGTTAAATCCAAGTACACAGACTAGACCTTGCCATAGGACGCCACAATATATGCACAGCAGTAAAATTGAGGCAAACCCCTAACTTTTCTACTGCACCTGGCCCTTTTAGTTGTCATCAGATAAAACGACTGGAATTACATTTTATATTAACACTTGAGATATATTTGTAAGGATTTAAAATTCTTTGGAGCCTTGCTTTCTAAAATGAATCAAAACACGTTACTTGCAACAGTAGTCGCCGGTAGTCGATTTTTAATGGGGGGTACATAGCAACTAGCAGATTTTTAATATCCGCGCAATACTTGTTTAGCTTTTCAGTGTTGCCCCGATTAACTTAGAATCAGGCCTTCTGTGTCCACGTCCTGGCCTGGTCTTACTTTTCGTTGATAAACACTGTCCAATCAATTGAATACTCGGGAAAGGACCTACGGAGTCCAGAATCGAAAATTTAGTTAAAGCATGCTGACTATATACACATGACTGTGGTTGAATTTGTACAACTGTACTAAAAATGCCTTGTCATACTTGCAGATACGGAAACAGAAAGCTCTCGTGTCAGAGTTGACGTAAAAAATTTTTTCGTGTCGACTATGACTCTATTCGATCTGCTATAACATTAAGTGCATAATTTTAATATACAGGATTGATAGCCTTCTTATGTTTACACTTCTTGTAAAGTGACTCGTATAAATTGCGAAACAACGCGTTGTCTGACATCGGACAAATAAAGCAAATTTCCTACAATCCAATTAGCTTTATATATATATACGTATTGTAAAAACGTCTTCATCATGCATAGATCTACGTTTTTTAGCCAATTTGAAATTATTGTCTTACTTTTTAATATTGTGTTTAAAATGGATTCGTTTTATGTACAACGTATGTACTTAAATACGCATAAAAAGTACTAAGTCAACTGCACAGCTCTCGACCTGAACTACGCTCATCGACATTTTCAAGGAAACCTTCCCCGAAATTCGTAGCCTTTTCCGGCCGATGCGAAATCCGTTTATCGTTCTTCGCGTCGCCTGGGCCTCGGTGTTCCCGATCACGACTCAGCTAAACAGACAGCCTTGGCGTTTTTGCGACCCCATTAAATATCCCGACGAAACACTTTCATGACGATATCATTTTTTCCTCGCCATTTTTACGGCGCGCCACTGCCGCGGCACCAGCAGCTTGCTTTATACTGTTTAAACAAGGGGAATGTGAAATTTATATCTTTGTTAAATGATCAATACACTGAGGAGCGAGTGACGAATGACTAAACACAGTTACAGCGGTTATATGGTTACGCTGAAAAGTACAAATAGAAATGGAATGTAGCGGTCAACCCTAGTTAAAGGTGGGCGGAGAAAATCGTTTTTAAAGTTGATGCATAAGCGGATAATAAAAGATTCCCCGAACTATTATTGTATATACGCGAAATCAATATTATTCTTAGTTTTGTCATCATAAACATTGCAAATAAAAACAATAATGCGGTCTTTTCCCAGTGGTACAAATTTTATTTCTTTTAATTTTTTTACCGGGCTCAGGTTCGAACTAATGATGGGCTGGTCGTCAAGACCGTCAGTGGTAAATGCATAGCTGGCATCAACTATTTGGCCACACGACGGTACGGTACGAATTCTATTTTTTCAGTGCTAGAGCACACTAGCACTCCACGCGGTCATAATATTTTGCATTACCTTCCGCGTGGTGTTTTGGTGGAAACAAAACGCCCTCGAGAGTATGTCGCTTGGTTTACAAAAAAACGGTGGTTTTGTCGAATGCTTAATGCCACCGAAACATACACCGATTTCTATGCAAAAACAGTGATAGTAACGTGCACATCGTGGCTCCGAAACATAACCCAGTAAAAAGGGCTGGTTGAATAGCAAAGGCGACCGACCCATATACAGCATCTTATTCAAAAACGGAGTAAAAAATAAGACAAAGATGGCATCGACGCCGATCCAGCAAAAATATTGAAAAAAAGTTCCAAACTTTGGAACTTTGCAAAGAATAAAAGTTGTCTGACGAAACGGTGTCCATCCGACTGATACGTAATCAGCAAACAAACTTGGACCTAGTCAACTTGGGTTCAAAACTATATGCACAAAAAAAACGAAAAAACTCAGAACGGCGGGTTGTATAGTTATAGCGACCGACTCATTTTAACGCGCATGAGGTATATAAACGCAGCGAGTTTGAATTACTTGATCTTGGGTGAAACACCTGTCGATTTTCAAGTCGATTGGGTCCTGTCAGTTTTCAAAGAAACCATAAAACTATATATTGAGGATAAAACAAGTTATGTTACATAACACTAACAACAGTTCAAAGAGTTGTATAACTGGTATTTACAGCAAATTAAAAGATCGTAAACTTGACGTCGCTCCAACAATGACGTTTACGTGTCCGTGCTCTCGTTGAATTATAGATCCAAGTCACGCAAAAGCCGATGTAATAGTTTAATAGTTACAAATTAGAGCGTCGTCTTTGGCACAACGCTGTATAGGATTAGCTATATCCCATCTAATGAGTGCGTGACTATAAAGAGGAAAGCTACGTAACGTTCAACGCAGGTGCTGGTAATGTATTTATCGAATGACGTCGCACCTCATAGAGGTCTCAAAAGATCACGTTGAAGGTCAGGACAAATATACTTATTGGGATAAACGGTTGGTGAATGGTCGGGTCTGCACATACCCTTTGTTGCAATGACGTACCTCAGAAACCGATTATGTGGTTTTTAAAACATTATGAACGAGAGGCGGACAAAGACACCGCGCGAGCCAGCGATTGTGACGTCATAATGGTGCGACGTGGGTCGCGTGGTTCCATTGGCGATGGCCTTTCACTTGACATCTGCAGTTTCGCTATGGAGGACTGATGGCGCTTGAAAGTGGCCCTGTCGTCTTGCTTACTGCGGTTGCACAGTGAATTAGCTCTGAAATAACACAGAGGTGACCGTATATGAAAATGCGTTTGGAACGCTCTTTCCAAAAGACCCATTATGTGTCCCGCGCTGCCTTTGTTTCTAATGGAGGTGTAAATGTTGTAAGTAGTGCAAATCCGGACTTGTCGTTTTAATGACATTACGTCTTAAACAAGACCGCGAACGGATTTTCCCACGTTTAAGTGGGAAGTTAAACACGAATATATGCGGGCAACAAGACTAACGGGCTTCGACCCGTGTCCTAGCTCTATAAAGGACATGCCGTTTATCATGAAATTGACGCTTATGTAAATGAACAAGGCTGTATTGTTTGTTCATGCCAAGAACTTAGTCGCGACACCGTTTAGCATAACATGTCGGAATTAATCACGACCCGAAACGGGGTGCTTATAGTTTGTTTTTATTTCTATTTACATGCTGACAAAGAACGTAGTTACAGATCCTTTTATACGAATGCCAGCAAGGGGACAGAAAATGAATACAAGGCATTGTTCATAGCTTTGATCAATAGAAGTGTCGTAAAGAGTACGAAGTGGCTACACTTCTGCAGCAATTTATCACGGCCAGTTGTCAGGCTAGTGCAACCCGAAATGTTGGCATTTCGAGCGTCCTGCTTTTCGCTTTCACGTCAATTCGGCTGTGCCATCAAAGGAGAATGTTTGTGAGAAGACACAATAACTCGGTAGACTGAAAGCGACCCGTACTCTCACCCACAACAATTGCAGGAAATTGGCGACTCTGTTACTTCGCGGGCTTAATAACTTCCCACGACTGGAGAGTAAACATAAATAGCCAAATAAGCTTTAAATGATCAGAAGAGGCGTTTGAAAGGAATAGGCGGTCGGTAAGCTCAATCGGTAGGTACGGTCATGTGGCCGAATGGATATCGAGACCGATACACATACCCTGTTCTATACAAAACACGGTGTTAGAAAAAAAGTCACCATAATGGGTTCAATACTAAGCCCGATAAAGATTGCTCAATTGTTAAATTTACCATCGGTCGAGATCGGGTTTTTTTAAATTTGGCCCAGGAGGCCATCCAAACCTAGCCCGATTAAAAAAAGTAATTTCGGCGGACTCCGACTGGAAAGGACAGTTTGCCTTAACGATTGGTGCGACCGATTCGTACACAGAATTCTTTTTAAAAATTACGAGTCAAGCGTCTCCTGTGGGTTCAATACCTGGCCAAGTTTAAAAAAATGAATAAGAGGGAAAAGGGAGTAGGGAAACTCTTCACTAAAAGAATGGGAACGAATTCGAACTATAAACCTTCCTTCGTCATGACCAACCACGTTATACTCTGCACTAGTTGGCTTATGATGGGGATAACCCCAATATGATACCTTTAGTTTGCAAGACCAGAAAGTGATCAATAACGCAGGCAGAGTTACCACAAGGGCAGTTTATATTTTTTGTTTCCACGATGAAAACACGCAGCAAGGCCTTCTATAAAAATGGAAACGGAACGACGACAAATTGACCGTCGCTAAAACACCTATGTAATCCAATTAACTTAACTAATGTAGGTATGTTTAGTCATGGCCGCCAAACCCAAAGATTCCCTCACGAACACGCAATGAAGCTTTATTATGCGGTATCTCGCGCCTACTGTCATGTTATCAGAGCTGTTGAAGTATTTAGTATATGCTCAAAACATTTCTTATTTCTAGTAAAACGACGAGTACCTGTCCCAAATACACCATCGTCTAATTAAGAGTTCACAACCTTTCGGCTTCTAGGAATCAAACATTTACTGATTGAGCTGCTTCAAAAAACTTTTAGTTTATCACCATCATATTTATTTCCCCGACATTCGCAGGCGTGCACGATACAAATGTACTATGGTTGAACGCGCAGTTCAAAAACTTGCATTTTAAACACTATTGCACTTGTCCGTTATACAAATTTTCCGCCCTTCATATAGTCATAAACCTTAAAGCACCGCAGGTATGATACGCAAAAATGTAGCACTTTGACAATGCCGTTATCTTGGTTTCGGAAAAAATCGAATAAAAACGATCATGGTTAAGAAAGTGGCGCACACAACTGCCAATGAGATCCATAGCCACCAGTTTGTGCCTTTGCGCAGGTGCGCCTCCAAGCGGTTGGACTCGTGCTCAAGTTGGCTGATGTTGGAATCCGCCTTTTTCACGGACTGCTGTATCACCTGTTGGGTAGTTTAAACGTATGTTATGCCGAAGCAATCGTGTAGCGGCAGTATTACATAAAAACTTTTTTAATTAAAGAAGAAAAGGTGTTTTGCTCCGTGAATAGAAATTAGCGTTATTACACGGAAAATTGTGAGGTTGCCTTGCCTTGGGTTAAGGGTGCTATTACATTGTGTGTAATTGAGACATTTTTTCAAGTCGAACCCGTTAATCTACTGGGTTACCGGTTAGTCTAGTGGTTTAGTGAGACGCCTTTAATCGAAGGGTTGCAGGTTCGAAACTGGTCTCTAGCTAGTCGGTTGTATCCTTGGGCATAAGGCACTTAACGGACATTGCCTGAACCCAGCAGATTAATGGGTTCTACAAAATTGAAGGAATATGTGTATCATATACAACACACTGGATGGGAAAAAAGGTGTGAACACATGGGCAACCTTGCGCCAACCGTCGGGTTACCAGGGCTTTTTTAGTTGATGTTCGCTAATTGCCCAAAGACACAGACTAAGCCACTGACTGATTTTAATCAAACTTTCAGCAGAAAGGCAACTAATAGTTATCAGGTGAAACAAATAAAG
>CH001352.1:433796-463715 GCA_000149265.1 Ciona savignyi | reverse complement strand
ACCTTGGTATCATCTCTTATAATGTTACCGGACACCGTGATATTATGACGAAGGTTTCTCGTGAGGGAGATAATCTCCTCTGCAATGTTTTCATGAACATTCTGCTGATGTTTCACTTCTTCGTCCACATTTCGTGTTCCTATGCGTGGAAAGTCACATGGAATGTTGTAAAATAAAATATACGATAAGATATTCATATTTATCCCCGTAAATGGAAAAACCAAGGTGGTTAACACAGGGGAAAATCGTCAGATAAAGTCTTGCACCGTCGAGTTACCGGAGCTATTGTAGTGTGTTTGTGTATAATTCACATGTTCCTTTAATCTAGCAGAATCCATTAATTCACTGGGTTCAAGTAATGTCCGTTTGCCCAAGGACACAACTGACTAGTTTCGAACCAGCAACCTTTCGGTTGAAAGCACTAAACCACCAGACTAATCTGTCGAAATTGTTCAATCGGTAATGGAAATCGATATATTTTTAACTCCAGATCTCTTAATACTTACTTCCTATGACGAAGAGTTGTATCATCAGATGTGACACCATCACTCTGAAACATGATCAAATGATAAGACGATTACAAAACATTGAGCAAAACTATACATGAAGTGTCAGTATAACTAAAATTTGAAGTGGTATTGTTTCCTACCTTTGCAAAAAGCTCCTTTTTCATTTGAGACTGATACTTGAACGCAGCGTTTTGCTTGATTTGTTTACCTGATGCAAATGAGAAAAAATATTTTAATGAATAATTAAAAATGCCAAAGAACTGTCCTGAGAAGGTCCTAATTGTTATTCCTACCTACTTTGTTAACAGTTTTACAGACACGGACGTTGCCTTGGTTCAGTGTGTTGAAATGTGGTGTTTTAATATTAAGGTAATGTCAAATACCCAACGCACTAAGGTGGCTTCGAAAATTGACTGAAGGCACAAGCTAATCCGACAGTCACACTGTCCTTTATTGCCGAAAAAGACATGGACACTTCCAGTAAAATGACAGAAAACAGCCAGTCGTGCAGGGCAAATTGAGCAAAAAAACACAAAGTTATAGTAAACGAAAAAAATACTATTTGCTTGATTTCTACAAGAGAACACCTTTTTTAAATGTTTTGATATTAGAAGACCCTTTTTGACATTTTGACAAGGAAAGACCATAACAGAGAATTAGATTTTGTTATCATTTTAGGATAAAATGACAACTCAAGACGGGTTTTACAGCCCTTCTTTATTTCCCCCCTCCATAAGGAATAATTATAACCTAGCTATACTAAATGTTAAGCAAAGATACTGGAAAGCATATAATCATTGGCGCACTTTTTTTACTTGAATAGTTTGGTAGTTAAGTGTGTCACCGGTTGTGTTCTTGGGCAAAGCACTTACTTACATGACTTTTCTCTAACCCAGTGTATTAATTGGTACCGTACCTAAACTAAAAACAACGTCTCAATCACAAACTAAAATAAGGTAGGCCGATGGTGTGAGCTAGGTAAACTAACAATTGACTGTGTGATAATGCCCTCTGCACTGTCACAATCAAGGATTACAAGAATATCCTTCTATAAAAGAGTTAAAAACTTGCCTGTTGGGGAACCAACCAAACCTGGAATGGTTTGTTTATCTGATGGAATAAGGAGTTGATTTGCAAGTGCTTTTTCGGCAGCAGTTGGCTGTAGATATAAATAGTTTGATCACATACTTGTCTCCTTTAAACTTATACTTTCGCATACTATAAACTTCTTTTAACTCACACTTTAAACTCATAACATAGTTGTTTCCTTTAAATTAAATACATACTATACTACAAACACAGGTTGATTACCCACCAAGTTTCTGGTGTTCAAAAAGTCCTTTAGAAATGCAATCTTCTTGGCATATTCTTTCAGCGCTTCTTCACTGGGCTTCCTTGTTTAAATGGAACAAAAAATAATAAAGCAATATGATCAACACAATATGCATGGTTTTATCAATTTTTTAAAGATTTAAAAAAATTACTTTTGTGTATCTTTCTTTAGTTCTTCCAGGTATGTCTCCAAGCACTCAACGTACTAAAAAAGAAATAGCATTAATGTATCCCCGTATTACTTTTTTCAGTTGATATTGTATGCATATAAAAATAGGATATATAGGTTTAATGTTTATACCCGTGAATGAAAACATGCAAGAGTTATCACACAGGCAATTATCAGATTATCTCATGTCTACTATCAGGTTACTGAAGCTATTGCAGTGTGTTGTATATTGATTGTGCCGTTGTTTTAATTTTAGTACAACCCTAAGTCCACTGTTTTAGGATCAACCCAACAAAGCTATTTGAGTAAACAAATATCTGACCGTTTAGTCTGGTGGTTTAGTGCGGCGCCTTTCAGTCGAAAGGCTGCGGGTTCGATTCTGGTCACTAGCTAGTCAGCTGTGTCCTTGGGAAAGGTAATTAACGGACATTGCTTGAACCCAGTGGATTAATGGGTTCTACCAAGTTGAAGGAGAGTGTCTATCATACACAACGCACTGCAATAGCTTGGGCAACCCGACGGTGATCTGACGCTTGCCCGTGTGTTAACCCCCTTGGTTTTCCCATTCACAGGGATTAACATGAATATTCTATCCTATCCCCCTAAATATATTTAATAGTTTTTCACATCATTTTAAAAACATCATTCTCACCTGTTCCAGCCTCCAGTCATCTTTAACATTGTCTGCAGCCTTTACTTCACACCGAGCCAACAACCGGATCAGGTTAATCTCCGTTTTGCTTTTCAACACCGGCATCATGTACTGGTCGTGAATTACATAATAACAATCACCTTAATACTGTGAGCAAGAATGCAACGTAAAACGAAGCAACAGACAATTCGGTGGGCCCATGTACATGACACATGGATTCAATAAACCAATACAACAATGTAAACCAGCATATCTTACATACGGAAGTCGAACAGTGGGGGAAAACTAAATGAATTAAATAGTGAAGGAGGGAAACTGACAAAAATAAAGATAAAGGCGTAAGGATCAGTATTATGGGTAGTGCCTAGAGTTACGTTTAAGTTTAAAATTAGAGTTTGGGGCATAGTTAAAATTAGCCCAGTTATTCTCCTCCGCGCCTATAAATTTTCCTTGGAACAGTGTGGTGATTTGAAACTGTAGAGGATAATATTTATAGCACAGTTAAATAGTAACTGTAAATTCATTTTCCCTCATTTTTAGTGTATCATTTTTAATGGCATTTTCATTGGTATAAACTACTCGTAGACAACATATCAGAAACTAATATTCTGTACTTAAACATAAAGAAAATGAAAGAAAAGAGCAGACTGTAAAGGCCATCTACATATGAAAAAATGGAATTAATTCGAACAATTAAGCAGAACAATGACAAATAAATATAAATACATTAGTAGCTGCACAAATAGAGAAACATGTCTTATGTAAAAGAGTTTTATTTAATTTCAATGTATTTATTTCTGTTTATAGTCAAGCTATTAAAAGAAGGTGTTCATATAAAGGAAATGGTTTCGATGTTTAAATATTTTTGTTTTTCTTTTTTCTCAGCTGTTGCCCTTTTCCTGTGAACGCTTCAAAGTTAGAGGAAGAGTCAGCGTCATCTGCTTGTTTCTTTGGTTCGTTATTCCGAATGAAAGTGAGCTGGCCAAACCTCCACTTGTAATTGGGTACCCCTCTCTGAACATTGCTCATGTCAATCTCACTTTTCTTTTGCCGTGTTCGTTTCTTTTTCCCGTCGAGTCGATTTCCAGTTCCGTCAAACGCGGAGAACCCAGAGGTTTCCTTAATGTACTCTTGTATCGCTTGTTTCATGTCCGGAGTTCCAATCACCATGTCCGACTCTGTTTTTCTCGGCTGTGGAATTGGCGCGACGTAACCGACCGGGGCGTCGAACTCTAGACTTACATCACATTCGATAATGCAGACAGCGTTTTCTGGTCGCACCTCTTGAACGCATAGCTCATATTGCCTGCTATTGTACTGAATTGCTATCATATCCGATTTGGTTAGGCACGCGAAGTTTCGAAGTGCGTTTTCCAACACCGCTTTCGGGTTCGAAATGTCATGGAAGTCCATAGTCTGTGGTTGAAATCGCGCGTATGTCGCAACCGGTAAAGTGCAGTTTTCAAGCTGAACCAGATCACCTTCTCCAAGCAGCATATTTTGCATCATCCAGTACGGCAGATAGATCACACCTTCCTCTGCTACAAATTCCAACACCCCACAATGTGTTGATCGGTTCTTAGACAGGTTGACCAACTTAAACAACATCGGGTAGGAAATATTCAACCGACTAAGCTGATCCAGTGCAGAAGGAGGCATTATAATTTTGCCTCCTTTTTGAATGTCACGGCTCTTTTGATCGGAAAGCGCACCGAAACTGCTCGAGTAACATCTGTAATTATTGCTGAACTTGTTGTTCCTCGGTCCAAGACCAAAATCATTATCATAGATATTCCGAAACATGGTGCAGCACTAAATAAAATAAAAAATATGTTTATTTCTCCCACAAAATTAAATATTTATCAATCAAAATAAAATACTAC
Source organism: Ciona savignyi (assembly GCA_000149265.1). Classification (NCBI taxonomy): domain Eukaryota; kingdom Metazoa; phylum Chordata; class Ascidiacea; order Phlebobranchia; family Cionidae; genus Ciona; species Ciona savignyi. Next base: position 459,170 of record CH001352.1, on the reverse strand, counting down.
CAGGGAAGGTACAGCGAAAGACATTAGGCTGTTCAAAACTATGTCTATACTACAAATAAAACAGTTCTGTGACCACACTGTGGGATGGTTGAAAGGCCGTGCCTGGTTTCTCCCATACAATTATTTTGCAAGGTTGTGTCAATGGTCACCGATTCAAAAAGTATGAAAATAAAAAAGCGGCGTATCACCTTGAAAATAGTGGGGAGTACACTCCTGAAATTTCTTTGGTCTGATTTAATAATTTGTGTGTATTTGTTTTTAAAAATTTACTGATTGTATTTATTGAATATATTTTATTATTTAAAATAAATTAAATTTTAGTTATTAAGTTAAGTGAAAAAGAAGCAACAAGGCCGATCACATTTAAAATAGCTGTTCACACCATTTCAATGTTATAAAAAAAAAATTTAGTGATTTAAAGCTTCATGTTTTTTCATAGGTGGATTTTTTCATACATCCTTTAGTAAAAACAATTAAATTGGTTGGTTATAATGTTTCAAGTTTAATTTAATAAGATTTCAAGCCATTTTATGGATTCTTTTAGTTAACATTCGCAGTGCCCGGAAGAAGGACAACTTAAGTTAAGGTTTCTGTTTATACATTTGGCATGGTTACCCTAACTGTATGACTATATGCTGTAATTGGATATAACTGTGTGATATTAACACTCTTATAAAAGCTTCAGTTTTAGCTATTTTTTAAATAGTTCCTACAATACATCTTTATTGTAATGAACAAAAATATACATTAATCTAATTTTAAATAATTTTCACACATGCAGGTATGTAGATACCAATTATTCCATATTTACAAATTGCAAACCATGGATTATTAAAATACATTTAAACCAATATAATTACATGGCCACGTCAGTGTTCAGCACAGCCTTGGCGAAGTATTTAATGCACTAAATTTTACAGCCCAAATGGGATCACTATTGGGCCTTTTTGTATAAAAATCCGTGTCTAATTCGGTCCCGCTATCCTATCACCCAAACTACCGTTCAACATTTTAACAATTACAATCTTTGGTTCCCCTCAAAATATTATTTCTATGTATCTTTTGCTGTTTCAAATTAGGGGATTTTATTAGAATGAAACTGGTGTGAGGTGAAATTTGCTGCGTAATTTAAAATAATAAAAATAAAATAAACAGGGATTTTCTATTCACTTCTGGTCTCCAAGGATAAATCATAAGAAAATTAATAACCATGTCGTCACAGTCTGGTGTTGATACGTTGGTCGAAATGGGATTTTTAAGAAACAGGGCGTAAGTATTGTTTTAAATATTAAGCTGTGTTCAATAAGGAAAACTAAAAGAAGGGAAACTGCAGATTAAAATAAAGATTAGAGCATTAGAGTTAGTTTTAAACATGGGGTTGGAGTTAGGGTTCTGGGGTTGAGTGTGATAACATCAATTGCAGTTTCCCATTCACGCGAATGACATGGACTATCCTATCCTATGGCAAAATATTATCTAATCAAATATATATCTGTATTTTAGGTATCTGTATTTTTTAGTAAAAGTATCCCCTTTTATCATTTTGAAACAATACAGGCTCATATATAGCTTATATTTTTTCACTATCCAATAAAGAAAAGGGATGTACTAGGGCCAGTATGGAAAGCATGGCAAGTGCACCCGCGATATTTTTTAAACTATCATAAATGCACCCGAAAAATCGTAAAATGCACCCCTGCTAACCTGCACTTGCTATATAAAAACAAACCATTCGTCAACGATTAACGCATTTAACGCAGCCCTACGACTAATCGTACGCATTCAATGAAAAGCACAGTAAATAAGCTTTCCCTTAACCCAGGAAACGTCGATTAAGCATTCGATGCGGTCAGATTGAATCGCACAAATAGTCTCGAACACTGATACGTACGGTACTTTATTAATCCTAAACCTGAAACTCTAATTTAATTTTATCTGTTAGGACTGGATTAAATCGATTGAATAGTAATGGGTACGATATGGGAATTCACATTTCAAAAAAATATGGAACATTAAGTGCTTTCCAGAGTTGATTAATTGAGGCAAACTTAAAGTCCAAAACAGAAAAATATTATTTATTGTACCGTGTATTTCTATTTCAGCCGTTTCTATAGGTTTACGAAAGTTCCAACAGAGAATTGGCGATATGTAACATAATTGCTTGGTATAGCTGCACCACGCATTAGGATCGTGCACCCGGCTGTCGGGATCGTGCACCCGCGAGATCTCGTCGAGATCTGCCATACTTTCCAGACTGGTACTAGGGTGCCTCTGCATATACTAGGGTGCCTCTAATTACTACAGGATCACTTGGAAAATTTATACATAAATTTGTATGAAATCTTTTATGGGAAATTTGTATGAAATCAGTTACTATGTCAGCAAACCATGGTCACTCCGCCAATTGGCTAATGTTTATTTCCATTGCTTTTTTATACCATTCATTGATTTATTTGGTCAGCAGGTTATATTAATTTAATACAGCATTAACAATGTATACAAAGAAAGCAGAAACATAGAAAGCAGGAATTAAAATAATATATTAAAATAACATAATTTTAATAATGATAAATGTGTCATTGTAATTCCAGTGAAAAGGCTTGGTTGAAGATGGGGGACCGTGGAGTGCAGGCAGCGATGGAATGGCTTCTGGAACATAATGAAGATCCTGACATTGATGAACCTTACCAACCTCCGCAGGGTTACCGCCTCGACTCAAAAAGCAATCCAGGTGAACTTGCATTTCAGAGCTTATATTTCCAAAAGGGATATTCTTGTTACTGTAGTCATTTAGCTGGTTAGCTCATCTAGGGCAACAGGAATCTGCAGGCAAGTTTGAAATATATTTATTAGAGGTATCAGTTGTATTTAAGCCAATTAGCTCATTTATTCATTGATCTGCACACATCTGAAATGTTGTAAGAAGTCGGGTGTGTCCTTAAACAGCAAACATTGCATGGACCTAGTGAATTAATAGGTGTAAGTTAACATTATATAACACCTACATCTGCATTACCTCCAGTAAATCTGCAGCAGGCATAAGATATTGTAACTATTACCATGTGGAAGGATATATTGCTTGCATGGTATTGCATAGTATGATCTCCGGTAACTGAGATATTGTAGTGTGTGTTGAAATACTGAGAAATTACTTTAATCTGGTAGAACCAATCAATCCACTGAGTTCAGACAATATCCGCTAAGTGCTTTGCCCAAGGACTCAACTGACTGGATAGCGACCAGTTTTCAGACCTGCAACCCTTCGGCTAAAGGTGACAGACTCACCCACGCGGCTTCTTGGTCAGACTTTATTCCCTTTATGTGTAGCCATAAGAACTACATCATTTTCTCTCCTTTCAGCTGCTGCAGAGGAACCACCTGCTGAAAGGGAATCAAGCCAAGGAGACTTGGCTGCAGAAACAAAGCAAGTTCTCACTGAAGAAGAAAAGGCTGAAAAACTAAGAAAGTTAGATATTTTTATTGTTTGCTAGTTTTTATATTTATTCTTTTTTATTCTTTTTATACTCCGTAAACTTTAATACTCTATCAGATAATGCTAAAAGTAAAATAAAGATACTCATGTTTATGTCCATGGAAACACAGTGTCATTATAAAACATGAAATCATCAGATTATCTTGTGCTCATAGTTTTTTTCCATTAAACTGTTCTACAAGTTTGGAACAAATTTGAATTAGTAGATTAATGATCTGGAACTTAACTTTTTGTAAGTGTTTATGATTTTTTAAGTTACTTATGAAGAGATCAATTAATATAAAAGACTAAAATAATGCAGTGTTTTAAATAGTTTGAATTGTCTTTGCAACAGAATTCAAGAAAAAATAAAGCAACGAAGACAAGAACAAGAAGCAGAGGACAAGAAACGACAAATCGAAGCTGAAATTCAACGCAGGAAAAGTGGGCAAGATATCAACAAAATTAAAGCGGAGTACGAATTTTATTTGAATTTATTCTAGAATAGATATGTTCTACCAGTTTGATCAATAGTAAAAGTCTAAATTTCGACACATCACCTCAGAGATTAAACTGTACTAGAATTTACCTTATATATGAAGTACCATTCTTATTCATGGCAATTGTTTGACAGTCGATTAGAACCACATCATCTTACGCATATTATTAGTTGATTTGTATCAACATGTCAGTGTAATATATCTCTGCCTTGTTAATTCATAGAATAACCAAAGTGTAAGCATTCTATGGTGTGGTTTGCAAAGTATGTACCAACTTATTCACTGCATCCATGTTATGTCCGTGTTTCTTGCAGAAAACACAATTGATTAGTTTTTGATCCTATAACCCTTTTGACTAAAAGGCGACGCTCTAACCCACCAAGCTATACAGATGAAAATAATGTTTATTGATAATTGTGCAATGCTTATGCTACAGCATACAATGGAAAGAGGCGCAGAGGCAAGCTGAAATACGAAGACGGGAAAAACTCGACGATCATAAAGCCCGGCAACGGGTGAAAGAGCAAATTGCAAGAGATCGTGCAGATAAAAAAGCAAGGGAAGAAAGAGAAAAAGAAGAAAAGCGGCTTGGAGCCTCTCTTCCCATTGCGACCACAAGTGCAACCACTGCAACTTCTCCTGTTAAAAAGGAACATACACATGCGAGGTTGCAGGTATGAGAGTGGGCTTTTTTTAACTAATGTTTAGAATAGGATATTCAGGTTTATCCTGTGGCTGGATAAACACAAAGGGCGTTATCACACGAGTAATCATCAGATCACCTCACATGATCTGACGACTGTTGGGTTGCCGGAGTTATTGAAGCGTGGTGTATATGATTGAGATGTTCCATTAATTTAGTACAACCTATTAATTCACTTGGTTTAGGCAATGTCTGCTAAAAGCCTTGCGCAAAGCAAAATAAAGAGCCAAGCACAAAAATAAATATTTTAGATAGATTTTATAAAATATTCCACCCAAAAGAATTATTTTGTTTTGCTTCTGTTATATAGGCAGTTTGTATAAGCAGATAAACGTTGTGAATGATGCAAAGTAAATATATAGTACGTCTATACAGCTGAGGTTACCAAACGGTTCTGCTCTGGTGCAACAATTCTCTGCCAAAGAGCCACTTGCCGCGGTTAAGTTGTTTATCGAAATAAATCGCAAAGATGGCAACACTGGCCCTTTTGATTTGATAACTGCGTTTCCGAAACGACATTTTAGCGATGAAGAAATGAACATGTCCCTTCAAAGCCTAGGTACGTGTGTTGTTATGTTATACCTAGTGTTAAAAGTATAACAGTTATACAACTTGAGCCAGAAAATGTTAAGTTCAAAACTAATCCTGTACTTACATGATCAGTGCTTCCAACAGTTCTTACTTCAACTAAGTAAATTTGTGGCTGAATCAAAACTGCTACAGCCAGTTTTAGCTCATTTCTAGTGTATTGGGCCATCAGCTGTTGCATCGTAACTAGTCGCTTTGTGTTTTGTTATGACCTTGGGCAAGGTACTTAATAGACGTTGCTTAAACGCAGTGAATTAATATGTAAAACGTAAACTTAATCAGATATATAAACATAGGTATTCTTTCATTTTTTGTAATCCAATATTTTGTAGCGAACTTAGCAGGCAAATATAAAATTATGTCAAATATCCTATTATTTCTGTAGTGTCACTTATTTTTGTTTCAGATTTGACGCCTTCAGCAGTTTTAACTGTTGTTAACAAGTTGCAACAGTAAAGCGCGGCAATGTAGACGAATAAACTTATTTTCCATTTTATCATATAAGTCGTTATAGCTGCTGTCAATAACCCATGACTTGTAACATTCGATTGAAGACTCATACACTATTTGAATGTCAGCAACCTTTTGCAGTAATGGTACTTACCCATTAATCATACGATTACCCGTGCCACAAACAGATATATTCTATATACACACAGTCTTAGAATACTGTTTCGTCGCAGATTTAAAATTTCTTGTTGTGGAATATATGTCAATCGGTGGGTTTAATTTTTTACGCTGGGGTTAATTTATTTTGACTTTTTGCGTGATATATATTGGTGTTCACTGTTCAATAATATCTTCTAAAGACTTTCCGGCAAAATACAACAATATCGCGTCTATGCATGATCTTTAAAAATTCTTTGTTTTTGTTTTCCATTAGCAAAGGTACAAGTTACGTGTTCGGTTGTTATTTGTAACTTATTCTGAAGTTACGGATTACTTTTTAGGAATATTATTTGTTCCGTATTCAGGTGATGCGCATGAACTCGCACCTAGGTAGTTTATTTATTAACAATGTTATTCTTTAAAATACCTTCTGCCATATGTTGTTTTACTGGAGATATATCACTGTGTTTTATACGGTAAGGACGTGGCTTTATTTATGCAACACATTAATTAGGACAATACTAATACACAAGAACGACGAAAACACGAAAATTAATAGTAAACTATAACCCACCTTACTACGTGTGTGGAAATTGATGATAATCAATAATCCAGGCCGAACAGTAAAATTATATTTGATTTCCGTTTAATATTTTCTTCCTTTAGTCTTAATCCAATATTCAGGGCTTAGAGCAAAGTGCATTAAGTGTCTTTTCAATAACCCCACTAACTCGCAATCGACTTGGTATTCTATGCTAACATTTGCGGTGACAACCAGGCGCAGTACAAATGAGGGAAATGCCCACAGCCTATGCTCAATATTAATAGGCACTTTGCTGGTTTATTATACAAAGATAGGCAATGAATTATTCTACTTTTTTGTACAATGTACAGTATATATATTAAAAAAACCGTGAATGTACGGACGACTTGTATGTATTAAAACAAGTATGTAACCCGATTATAAAACGATAATGATCTAATTTAAAGTTCACAGTGTGATTGAAAACATTTAAAATACAACCACTAAAAACAACGACTAACAGCAATCGACGAAACACCAAATAACTTCAGCACTTCCATATAATATAATCAGTAGGCTTTTACATGCTTTTGGATCGTAAATGCTTCACTTTTGAGTTTACCCAGGGTTTTAAACTGAAGCGTTTGTGTGTCCTGGCAGCTTGTCTTTTCAGCTGCTCCCTTTTCTCGTCTGTCACTAGTTCTATAAATTCATTAAAGTGTTTGAATATTTTGTCAAAGTCCACCGCCGCTGAGACTTCGCCAGACATTATCGGGACATTGTAGCGAAGAATTGCTTGTAGAACCTCGGTAGGCGAAATTTCTCTTCCACTCTGGTTAAAAAATAGGTTTTAAAGACAACTAAGGCTCGCGACACACTTGGCTTTATAAAGAAATAAAAATAAACAAAAAAATAGAATACAACATAAAAGATGTTTAATTTACTAGCATTTGAAAAACCTGGTTTAACCGAGTAGATTCTTGTTTGTAGGGTACAAGAACTGTTATCTGAATTAAATAACAAATTGTAAGGCTTCGCATCTGAACAGTGAAAAAAAGACTTAACCAAAGATGACCACGTATAAGACCTAATAGCTTTGTGGATTACTAAATCGCCTTTCAGCCTAGCCTATGGATTACAGATTCGGAGTATATCGATGGCTAGTTGGTTGTGTCATTGTCCAAAGCACTTCGGGTACAAGGCCTGAACTCAGTGGATTATGGGTTCTACCAAATTTAAAGGAACGTTTCAACCATATAACAACGCATTGTAATAGCGCCTGTGGTAGGTGCGAGTAAATATGACGATTACCCTTGTGATAACGTTCGGCCCGTTGGTCTAACGGTTAAGTGCGTCGCCTTTCAATCGAAAGGTTGAAGGTGCGAAACTGGTCGCTAGCTAGTCGGTTGTGTCCTTGGGCAAAAAGCACTTTACGGACATTGCCTGAACCCAGCGGATCAATGGGTTCTACCAAATTGAAGGAACGTGTCTATCATATACAACACACTGCAATAGCTCCGGTAACCCGACGATGAGCGCGAGGTGATCTGCTTAACCCCCTTGGTTTTCCCATTCACGGGGATAAAGATGAATATGCTATCCTACCCCTTGCATGTTACATTTACGAGGATAAACCTAAATGTTCTATCTTTCAATACGAAAAGCCCACATGCCTGGATTTAAAGCGCTTGGAAGCATTATACCCATTAAACATTAAAAAGAACACACTGGTGACCATAACAATAACATAAGGCCATTTTGTGGTACACCATTTTAAATTGTATGACTATAAACCTCCATGTCCACTTTATTCCCCAGCAATATTACTGGAATTTGTTTGCACTTTTTTCTTAGTAATAAACTGTTGCTGATGGTCGTTATAAAGTTGTTGGCGTATTCAAATGAAGATCGGTCACAAATAGCATACACCATCACTATGCCGTCACAATGCGCGATCAAATCCATGTCGTTGATGACCTGTGTTTCAGCATGGTTCTGTACAGTAAAACATTTTGAATTCCGAATAAAAATAGGACAGGATATTCGTGTTTTTTTCACCGTGATTGAGAAAAGGGGGCGATGTTATCGCGTGTGCAGTCAGAATTATTTGCGAATGTGCGACCGGTTAGTCTGACGGTTTAGTGCAAAGCCTTTCAACCGAAAGGTTCAGGTTCTAAACTGGTCGCTATCTGGTCGATTGTGTCCTTGGGCAAGGCACTTAACGGACATTGCCTGAACCCAGCAAATTAATGGGTTCTACCAAATTGATGAAACGTGTGAATCATACACAACAAACTGCAATAGCTCTGGTAACCCGACGGTGTGCGCGAGGTGATCTGACCATTGCCCGTGTGTTAACCCCATTGGTTTTCCCATTCACGGGGATAAACATGAATATCCTATAATATCCTAATGCGTAAGAATGCGTTCTCACACAGGTAATTGTCATAATATCTTGCACCCGCCGTCGGAGATATTGCAGTGACTTTTTTTAAGTGAACCCCTTAATCCACTGAGTTTAGGTGACGTCTGCTAAATACCTTACCCAAGGAATCAGCCGAGCCATTCGACCGAACATGTTTGACTTATTGTTTTGAGGTAAACCTAATTGGTTGTATGAAAAGACTGCTATTTATACAGCAGAAAAATATTCAGTCATAAGCCGTGGGTGGCTTATTTGACACAATTTAGTTTAAAGAATAGAGCGGCTTAATATTGATTTTGCCCTTTTCGTTTTTCAATTACCAAGATTTTAATCAGAATACCGGCAGGTGCTTTTTAATCTTCTTTAGCCTAACTATTTGTGCGATGCGCAACTGTACTTACGTCTATAGGCCAGGAGTCGGCCACCTGCGGCTCTTTTATCCTTCTAATAAAGCTCTTATTAATTTTATTGCTAGTGTAGCAAGCGCTTAAAAAAGTTTTATACCCATACAAGTAAAACAAACAGAAGGACACTCGCGTCTTTATCTCACATATAGGTTGTTTTCGTTTTATTGCGAAAATACTACTAATTTTGGTGCTCCCAGTCGTTTTTATTTTTTGGAATATCGATTAAAATGTTTTTTTTTAGGTGCAAAAGGTTACAGGTCCCTGGCCAAGGCAGCATTATATTACAATTTCGTACGAAGCTCTCACCGACCGAGTTAACAATTGGGTTTACTATATACCGGACCAATACATTAAACCAACGTCCAAAATAGCATCACGAAAGCACGATGTGTGCATATTATCAGGATGGCCCGAACCAATTGGCTATACCATATTAATTCAAAATAGTGATTTAGACAGCTTACCACAGGGGAACTGGTGTCATGGAATGTTACCTCCTGCTTCGACAAGGTTGTGAGTTTGTAAGTAATATTTTCACCCGTTATGTATTCTCCTATGAAGCGTCGGGTAAGAAAGCGCACAAGCAGAGCTAAAAGAAAATATTCACTTACGCTTGGGTAATATTTATAAATGTAGTTGATGTAAATAATCTACAACAAATTAAGGAAAGGATAGGATATTCATGTTTATCCCCTAGAATAAAAAAAACACAATAAACATTATCACACTAGCTATCGTCAACGTCATACGACAGGTTACCGAAGCTTTTTCATTGTCCTTTTCGACTGAGGTGTTTCGTTATAGTTTTTTGTGAAACCCGTTAATCTGAAGCTTTTACCACAACAAATTCGCAATTTCAGGCTATAGTTTAGTTTAGTTATGGGTCCCATTTGAAAAAATGGGACACATATTGTTTTTGTCCGTTTTTTTTTTTTCTTTTTTTTTTTTTCTTTTTTTTCTTTTTTTTTTTTCTTCGTCAAACGCTTGACAGGCATGGCATGGCGCCCCGACATCTACCAAAAGGAATAATGGAATCGCAATGAAACTTGGTGATTTTTTAGACAACATGGCCTAGATATACAGAAACCAAAATTTGGGGTAATAAATTTAGGGGAATTCCCCTTGGACGTTAAAAACCAAAACGGTCATTTTTTTATAAAAAATGAGCTTTTTAGGCCATAGCGCTTGAACGGCTGCTCCAATTTAAATCAAATTTGGTGGAATGTTAGTGCACTAGTCACTGATTTAACAAAAAAAATTACCTAGGGAAATACCCTAAAAATTAAACTTTTGCTGTTAAATGATAATTGTGACAGGCATGCTATGGCGCCCCGACATCTACCAGAAGGAATAATGGAATCGCAATGAAACTTGGTGATTTTTTGGACAACATGGCCTAGATATGCAGAAACTAAAATTTAGGGTAATAAATTTAGGGGAATTCCCCTTGGACGTTAAAAACCAAAACGGTCATTTTTTTCTAAAAAAATAGCTTTTTAGGCCATAGCGCTTGAATGGCTGCTCCAATTTGAATCAAATTTGGTGGAATGTTAGTGCACTAGTCACTGATTTAACACCTAAAAGAAATAAAAAAATTACTTAGGGAAATACCCTAAAAATCGAATTTTGTTCTCTAATTATGATTGTGACAAGCATGCCATGTTGCCCCGAAATCTAGCAAAAGGAGTAATAAAATCGCAATAAAAATTTGACATTTGTAACAGAACATGGTCTAGATAAGCAGAAACCAAAATTTTGGGTAATGAATCTAGGGAAATTCCCCTGAGACGTTAAATACCAAAACATTTTTTTTCTAAAAAATTAGATTTTTTGGGCAATAGCGCTTGAACGGCTGCTCTAATTTTGATCAGATTTGGTTAAATGTTAGACCATTAGACACTTTAGGCAATTAAAAGAAAGAAAACATTTGCTTAGAGTAATTCCCCTAAAAACGAAGATATGTTCCTGAATTATGATTGTGACAGGCATGCCATATCGCACTGACATCTCCAACAAGGAGTCGACAAATCACATTAAAACTTTAAGAATTGTTACATGACATGGCCAACATATGTAAAAACAGAAACTCATCTACTAAACCTAGGGGAATTTCCTTTATTTCATTACAGCGCTTAAAAAGGTTTAATTTCAAACATTTAAGGTAAAATGTTCGTAAATTAAGATGTTTATTCTTTTTTTAACTACACATTGAAAGGAAGTTTGGTTGGACAACTATGGGACCCATGCGTTTATGCTTGCAGAAACAAACTACATACTCAGTGTATAAAATACAAATTGTGGTTAGGGACCCTGTAGCATGAATATATGGCATACAAAATGTGTTTTACAAATGGTGGTGGTTAAACACGTGGTTGACACTCTCTAGTTTTAGTTATTTTTTTGTTTTCACGCGGAAAACACGAAGCAAGACCTTTGATAAAAAAAAATAATAAAAAACGAGAAAAACGGCAAAACTGCAGTCGTTGAAACACTTCTAAATATCAATCAATTATTTACTTGATAGTATAATTCGACGTTGCCGCCAAACCTAATGTATAAAAAATGATTAAAACTGGAAAAATAAGGTTTTCTATCAAAATATTACACTGCATTTGATGGTAAACTATCGAGTCACTAGCGACTGGTTTGACCCCAGAATATAGTTACGAGTGGTTAACGTGTATGGTTTACAAAACACACTGTTTACTATGTTTTAATTATTTTCTTCATATTAAACCAATCTTTTAATAAATGTACCTGTTTTGCCCACATTCCCCGCTCCAGCCACATATATATTTAACGATGGGTTGTTGCTGGTTAAACACTTTAATTTAATCTTTGACAACCTGTCAAAAAAATGGAAAAGTAAAAAAATATTAGGCCTTTCTGAATTGAAAAACATGTTGAACCAACAAGTGTAAAAACAACTTGTTTAAGAACTAGTTAAAACCAGGATAGGATATTCATGATCACCGTGAATGGAAAACACAAGGGAAGATATAAAAATCTTTATCGTACGTCGCGGATACGTGCGTTCCCACTCCGGAAATCCTCAGATTATTTCGTGGCCGTAACATCAAGCCATATTTTAAAATACAGAACTAGACGTATTTTCATCTCCGATACAGGGTCAAAAATGTGTATAAATCCGGCCCGATGGTCTAGCGGTTAAGTGCGTCACCTTTTAACCGAAAGGTTACAGGTGCGAAACTGGTGGCTAGCTAGTCGGTTGTGTCCTTGGGCCAGGCACTTTACGGACATTGCCTGAATCCAGCGGATAAATGGGTTCTACCAAATTGAAGGAACGTGTCTATCATATACAACACACTGCAATAGCTCCGGTAACCCGACGATGGGCGCGAGGTGATCTGACGATTGCCCGTGTGATAACCCCCTTGGTTTTCCCATTCACGGGGATAAACATGAATATCCTATCCTATCCTATCCTAAATACACTTAAAGTTAATCTACTTTAGTTTTTGAAAATAAACCAGCGGGATAAAGCTGAAGCGACTCTTAAAGGATATTAACCCCCAAAAGAGAATAATAAAATGCAAAATTACACATTTTTATTGCAGTAATTTTTTTAACCCCCCCCCCATAAAAAAGGTTTTCCTAAACCTTAAACATAATTCTGATATACTTACAGTGTCCCGCTCTGTTGTTTTTCATCCTGCCGATTGCTAGCCGGATGCAAGATCATGCGTGCTTTGCCAGCTGATAACATGTTGCTCGACATAAGATCTCCTGATTGTTGGGATGTTGAAAAAGTTGTCCTCTTTGACAATGACTAGTTGCTTGGTTGTGAAAAAATACAGTTCTAATAACGCGTCGACAGACATTTCGAATTTATTTTAAAAAGACAAAGGGGCCGAATTAATACTTTTGCAGCTGGAACTCTTTAGGAAAGACGTAAAATCGATATTTTAGTTTAACTGAATAAATAGAGTTAAACAAATATCACTTTTGGTTGCACATTTTCTGTTTAATAAATTCATTTCGAAATAACAACACTTGGTAAGTGTCTATAAAGTCTGATTGTAACTTTTCTTTAGCTGGGTTTGGACGATTTCGGCTGGTTTGGAGAATCTTCCGGTTGCCCACAGACCGGCGGCGATCTCTACATATTGTCCGGCAAGTTAGCCTGGCGGTTAAGTGTGTCGCTTTTCAATCAAAAGGTTGCAGTTGCGAAACTGGTCGCTAGCTAGACGGTTGTGTCCTTGGGCAATGCACTTTACGGACATTTCCTAAACCCGGCGGTTTATGGGTTCTATACCAAATTAAAGGAACGTGTCTATCATAGGCCTACACAACACATTGTAATTGCTCCGGTAACGCGACGGTGGGCGCGAGGTGATCTGACGACTGTCCGTGTTTTAACCCCCTTGGTTTTCCGATTCACGGGGATAAACATGAATATCTCATCCTATCCTATCCTATCCTATCCTATCCTATCCTATCCTATCCTATCCTATCCTATCCTATCCTATCCTATCCTATCCTATCCTATCCTATCCTATCCTATCCTATCCTATCATATCCTATCCTATTCACACAAACATAGGCCTACAGGGGTTTCTTGGCCGTATAAAATATACAACATGCGCCTTTTAAACGAATCGAAATATCTTGTCCAGCCCGGTGGTCTAGCGGTTAAGTGCGTCGCCTTTCAATCGAAAGGTTGCAGGTGCGAAACTGGTCGCTAGCTAGTCGGTTGTGTCCTTGGGCAAGGCACTTTACGGACATTGCCTGAACCCAGCGGATTAATGGGTTCTACCAAATTGAAGGAACGTGTCTATCATATACAACACACTGCAATAGCTCCGGTAACCCGACGATGGGCGCGAGGTGATCTGACGATTGCCCGTGTAATAACCCCCTAGGTTTTCCCATTCACGGGGATAAACATGAATATCCTATCCTATCCTATCCTATCTTATTGTACAGAATGTTTATGATATGCACACAGCAGAACTGTAAGGCGTATGTAGAAAGATGTAACAACGTGCTTTAACTTCATCAATAACACATTCTGGTTTCCGTGTTTTCTGTAACAAGCAACATAGGAAATATCCAAGAAATGGCCGACCGGACAGGGGACGTGTTTTCATTACTTTTAGCAATTAAAACAATTTTCGTGTTTTCCACTTTTCTGTGACACGTCACAAGTAGTATTCATATTGTGACAAATAGAAATCCTACTTTCTAATTTTTTCCCTTTATTTTTCCCTTGTATTCTGGTTTTAGGATTTCTTTTCCGGGTTTCCCCTTTCCTGGTTTTAGTTTATCATTTAAGTTAGAAGAAACGCTGTTTTAAGTAGGTAGGTTGGTACGGCAACTGGATACTGTTTGCTAAACTTTTATCTTAGCGGAGGGGAATTTAAAATGAGAAGGCTCGACAGCGAAAGTTCAGAAACTACAAAACTACTGGATGAGAGAATAAACAATAATACTCCAGAGCATTTTGCAGTACCACCAAAAGAAGGTGATATAAATGTTACGTCGTATTGGAAAGAATATGTATGTTTTTCTTGAATGAGAAAACGCAAAGGGCGTAAAGCGTAATCACATAGTTAATTAAGAGATTATCGTAGGATAGCATATTCATGTTTATCCTCGTGAATGGTAAAACCAAGGGTGTTAACACACGAAATCGTCATTACCTAGCACCCTCCGTCGGGATATGGGAGCTATTGCATTGTGTATCATTCACATGTTCCTTTAATTAAGTAGAACCCATTAATCTGCTTGGTTCAGGCAATGTTTGTTAAGTGCCTTGCCCCAGGACACAGCTGGCTAGCTAGCGACCTGTTTCACACCTGCAACCCTTCGGCTGAAAGGCATCCCACTAAACCACCAGACTAACCCGTCGGACGAATCTTGCACCCAGCGCCAGTATACCTGAGCTTTTCCAGTGTGTTGTATAGGATTGATACATTCCTTCAATTTGCTAGAACATATTAATCTACTGGGTATCTACTAGGCGACTGCGATAAGTGTATTGCGCAAGAGCACAACGGAGTAGATAGCAATCAGTTTTGATCCTAAGCCTCCAATTACTACATCATCCCTTGGACTGCTTAGAACCCAAACTTTAACCCTAACCCTCAAAGCGTTCCAAGTGATCCAAGCAATCCTGTAGTAAGTAGAGGTACCGGAGCTAAAGCACCCTATTCTATCCTAGTGTCAGTATATTTGTAATCCCACTGTACTAGCTACCATCTAGTTTATACTAAATTAGTAATTCTTTTTTAGTTGGGACATGGCTCTCCACTCGTTTCTCCCTTGCCTACTTGGCATTTTTCGGCTTCATGAATGTATATGCACTCAGAGTAAATCTCAGTGTCGCTATCTTGTCGATGGTTAACTCGACATATATGGCAAGCCACAACAACAGCAATATATCTGGAGATGTTTGCCCGTCCTCACAAGCCCATAAGACCTTAGAGGTTGTACATGCTTCTTTTTTATAACATTAACCAGATTTGGTGCGTCAAAAGTATGTTACAAATTACTCTTACATTACTCTAAACTTAATTGATTACGAAGTATACTTTTATCTTTTCGTATTATAAACCATTTTCTTTGTATTACTATAATTCTTTTTCTGCCTGCTTAAAACTAAATCACCAACTTAAAACTTTTTTCAGGCTGGTGAATTTAATTGGGATGCGCATAAGCGATCTTTGGTGTTGGGAGCTTTCTTTTATGGATATATTCTCACGCAGTTGCCAGGTGGTTACCTTGCTAGTAGGTTCGTCATCTGTATTTTTCATCATCTTAGATATACCGGGGATACTCTTTTGCCAGGGGTTCAAACTAAACAAACCAATCTGACTTTGATAGATTTGGAGGGAAATGGTTATTTGGTGGAGGTGTTTTGTGTACATCCGTATTAACTTTGCTAACTCCCATCGCTGCAAGAACCAGTTTCGCTCTTCTTATCGTTGTTCGTGTTTTGGAAGGCATAGGAGAGGTGGGATAAAGTCCGTCTGTTTTGTTTTTAGGGAGAGAAATCTTTAAATTTTTGAGAAGCAAACCTAAAATATTTGGGTTACGAACCCCACATTTAAGTAACAATTCCCACATTTAAGTAGAAACCTTTTTTTAGTAGAAAACTCCATATTTTTGTGCAACAAATCCCACGCACACTTTTTGCTATAATTATTGATCCTCACATTTAAAGTGCATTTAAGCAGGTGTTGTTTTATCTATGTTTAGTAGTAGTACGGTCCCTTTTCGGTCCCAGTATTGTAAAGAAATGCTTGTGAAAGTAGCTTTGACTAAATAAATAGTGCTCATGAAACTGTTTCCCTAAGTATTGCATGTTACTACAAATTACAACTTAAGATATTAGAATGGCTACAGGGTAATTTGATGATTGTGTTAAAAATTCTCGATTCTCCACCCAGGGTGTTACGTTCCCCGCAATGCATGCAATGTGGGGATCTTGGGCTCCTCCAGTGGATCGTAGCCGGCTTGTATCGGTCACATATGCAGGTTCACAGTTCGGTACGGTGGTGGCACAGCCCATATCCGGAATCCTATGTGCTTCGACATTTCTTGGCGGGTGGCCTTCTGTGTTCTATGTGTTTGGTAAGAAAACTAACTTTAGGAATTCACACTGTTTTTAAGGCATAAAAACAAAGCAGTGCTATATCTAATTATTTTTTTAAACTCAGTTCCACAAAATAAAAATAGTGCTTTTAGCTTATTTATAAAGATTTCATTATCTAAAAAACTTCCATTTTTTACATTTATGAATTAAATAATTAATTATAACAGTGGTTTAACTCATGGCATTATTATCCCAGGTTCATTAGGTGTATTATGGTGCATCGTTTGGTTTATTTTTGCTCACAGCACACCAGATAAGCATCCAAGAATCTCCCCAGCAGAACTGCACTTCATTCAATCTAATGTTGAACCGGTATTTAGTAGTTTTGATTGTGTTTTTCTTACGAAAACCACAATTAATTTGCATTGATCGAAATACACTAATTTCAGAAAGATGAAGTATTATCAGTTCCTTGGTGGGAAATAGCTACCAGCAAGAGAGTGTGGGCAATAAGTATTGCACATTTCTGCAATAATTGGGGATTTTACACATTGCTTACCTGCCTTCCTACTTACCTAAAAGATGTTTTAAAATTCGACATACAACAGGTATACAGTAGCCTTAGTAGCCTGTAGTGTATTATATAATTTTGTTTCCTTGTTTTGTATAGGTTGATAATATGTATTTGACACCTAAATTTATAGTCAATCATCTTATTCATTTTTCATAGATGTATTCATTTTTCATATTTGTTATTTTTATAACTTTTTTCAAAACGGTATTTATTACCCTACTAACTGCATATTTATGTTTTTGTTTACGCTTCTAACATTACTGGTTCCAGGATGGCTTTATGTCCGCACTACCCTACCTTGTTATGTGGATCACCATCAATTTATTCGGATTACTGGCTGACTACTTGAGACAGCATAATATCCTCAACACCACC
Source organism: Ciona savignyi (assembly GCA_000149265.1). Classification (NCBI taxonomy): domain Eukaryota; kingdom Metazoa; phylum Chordata; class Ascidiacea; order Phlebobranchia; family Cionidae; genus Ciona; species Ciona savignyi. The sequence continues at coordinate 441,436 of CH001352.1, read as the reverse complement.
CAGACCAGAAAGACAATGAACGCAATCGGTTTGTCTTTCCCCTTTTGCTGTTATTGTTCATATGATTTTACTTAACATTTTGTATCATTGTAATTTGACAATTTATATATCATTTTAATTTGACAATTTTTATATATTTTAATTTAACAATTTTAATATATTTACATTTGACAATTTATATATATTTTAATTTAACAATAACTTAGTGGTTTATTATGCAATAACAAGTTTAAAAGCAAATTAAGCTTTTAAATATGAAAACCCCATGACTGGTTCAGAGGTTGTAAATATTTGCTTTAGCTGGTTAACAATAACTTGCACGATAGATACATTGCACAGGATATTGCACAAAAGGTATTTGCTGAATCAACAGGCCTGTCATTGCAAAATGTTTATAATCAATATCAAATGCTTAAACAGGTAGTGGCTTTGTGGTTATTTGCTGAATAGCCATGATACATTGATTGTAATTTTTATTCTCTAAAATGAGTTTTTAGGTTAACAAAACTCATTGTACCAGGTTTTTAAAACTTGTATATAACATGTATTATAGAATCATAATATTACAAATTTTACATGGTTTTTTTTTTTCCATGGTATAAGTAAAGTTCCAGGTTTAGTTGACGGCATTTGTTTAACCAATGTGGATTAATATAAAATGGCCCAATATTACGAAAATCTCGTGTTTTCTGGTATATTAGGCACAATCTTATTTAAAGCTTTTTTTAACCATTGTTCGTATGGTTCTGCGCTAAGGCGAGTGTTTTTTTCAAAGTTGGCAAGAATCAAGATAAATAACAAACTTTTTCAGCTTTTATTGGTCCAGCCATCTTTCTCGTAGCAACTGGTTACATTGGGTTGCAATAAAGCCGCCGCAATCAGCATGATTTGCCTCGCAACAGCATTTAGTGGAGCAGCGTTCTCGGGTTTTAACACAAATCATGTTGACATTGGATCAAGGTAGGAAATTTCGAATGTGCAAATAGATGAGAGAATATTGTAAAACTGAATAAGTGCATATGTGTAGAAAAATTGTATGAGTGCATATGCATGGTAAAAATTGCCGGGATGGTAGAGGTGGAATTTCATGCTTTACCTGTGTATAAAATGCTTGGCAGCATCATACAAAATAGACTTAGTAATAAGGATGTCCATTACACTACAAAATCAAGTTTAAATTGGATTTGATTCCAGCAATTAGGGATTCAGTACTCTTAGTGAAACAAAATTAGTTTTATTTATATAATTTTGATTAAAAATTATGTATGACGACTAGTTACAATTAAAATTGGCAGTTATTAAACATACATCAATTCTATTTTTCTTTATCAAATGCGTTGGTATTTGCTTGTTCTTCAAAAAATGGTTTTTGCTTGCTCTATAAGTCTGTTGAGCGGTTTAAAGTTCCAGATTATTGGTTTTACTATATTGGTAGTAAACAAACTGATTCAGATAAGGAAATTACCAATATGCCATACCTATATTCTTAGTATACAGCCTGTATAATATGTAAATGTCAGCAGAATGAATTTGCGATATATAGCTTATCTTGGTAAAGTTTCTGCTTTTGCTAAATTTACGATATTTTAAACATTTTGCAATTAAAGAATGTTGTGCCACCACCTCAGTTTTCATTTACAAAGTAAAAAAATAACATTGGTCTGGTGGATTAGTGCGACACCTTTCAGCCGAAGGGTTTGAGGCACAAAATGGCCGCTAGCTAGTCATTTGTGTACCGGTACTTGGGCAGAGGACTTCACAAACATTGCCTGAACTGAGCGGATCAATGGGTTCCACTAAATTAAAGAAACATGAGAATCATACACAACACACTGCAATAGCTCCAGTAACCCGACGGTGGGCGCGAGGTGATCTGCTGATTGTCCGTGTGTTAACCCCCTTGATTTTCCCATTCATGAGGATAAACATGAATATCCTATCATAATAAATTGTATGTTAAAAAATGCACCATAATGTAATATTATGCATGTTACGGTGTTAGAATGGTTATAATGAGTCAAGTTCAGTTTAAATCGCTTTGTATAATTCCAATACTTAGGCCTACAGTGTTCTCCAAATCAAAGATATTATTTCATAATGGCTGATAAAATAAGCATTCGCTTGCCAAATTAGATTACTGCACTGGCTTAAGATTTTGAATGTAGTAACCATATGTGTTATACATATTTCCTAGAACTTTCATCTTGTATACAGGAATTGTATTGGCGATTTACTGCAAATATTAACCATATGCATAATACCTTTCTATTATTTACTGGAGAGTTTTAAACATTTATATGACACATATTATCTATTTACTATAAATATAAACTGTTTACATTCTACATATTTTTACTGCAAGTATTGAATATATACATATTATGTGTTTAATGTCTGCTAAAAGTATTAAACATCTACATAACTTCTATCGACTATATACTGCAAGTATTAACCATATATAAATTATACGAATTTAATATTCACTAAAATCATTAACCATATATAAGTGATACGCATTTACTATATACACGAGGTATTAACAATATATGTTAATGTTAGGTATGCTGGTATTCTGATGGGCATAACAAATACTTGGGCCACGATACCAGGATTTGCTGGGCCTGCCGTTGTGGGACTTCTTACAGAACACAATGTAAGTAAGGGGTGAGATGCTATTGATATTGGACAGCTCCTGTTTTTAAAATCTTGGTTTAAGTTTTGGTTCATTTGATATTGAAGAAGATAATTTATTAGGATCGGATATTCAAGTTTATCCCATTAATAAAAAAATGAAAGGGGTGTTATCACATGTGCAATTGTCACATCCCATCGCGCCCACTGTCGGGTTACAGAAGCTATTGTAGTGTGTATGATCAGTTCGTCAATTTTAGTAGAAGCCGTTTTTCTAACAGGTTAAGGCAATGTCTTCTAAGTGTTTTGCCATAGAGACACAACAAACTACTTAACAACCGATTTCGATTCTATAACCCCTGGGCTTAAAGACAACACTTAAACCCAACAAGCAAAGTGATTAATTTTAATGTAGGAGCAGAAAAATACGACTAAAACACTTTCAGATAACTTGAATGTCCACCACCTATTGCTATTGTTTTATGATACCATGTTTGAAGATTAATCTGTGGTTGATTTGTTTTTGTTATAATATGAAAAATACACTATTACTATAGGATAGGATATTAAGGTTTATCTCCGTGAATGGAAAAACCAAGAGGTTTAACACACGGGCAATTGTCAGATCACCTCGCGCCCACCGTCGGGTTGCCGGAGCTATTGTAGTATGTTGTATATGATAAACACGTTCCTTTAATTTAGTAGAACCCATTAATGTGCTGGGTTCAGGCAATGTCCGTTAAGTGCTTTGGTCAATTACACAACCAACTAGCTAGCGACCAGTTTCAAACCTACAACCTTTCTATTGAAAAGCGTTGCACTAAGCCACCAGATTAACTAGTCGGACCATAAGCTAGAAATGTTGCTTAAACCCAGTAAAATACACAATCCCCAACATAACTTACGCACCCCATGGCGCACACTATTGCTGCAACTCAACACACCTTTCTCCTATAATCGCTTTCTTTCTTTAGCCGGGCAAGAGTCAATGGCAGATCGTATTCTACATCTCAGCAGCAGTCTATCTTTTCGGAGTAGTGGCGTACACGCTATTAGGGACTGGTAAGGAGCAGCCCTGGAATAAAAGAAACAAAATGGAAGAAATTGGCAAAAAATTGATTGAATGATTTTGATTTAAGTTATGGCTTAGTTTTTATGGGTGCTGTTATTTGTTTTTTGTTTTTTTGTAATTGCTTAATCATGTGCAATGTTGTGTTTTAAACTTTTTCCTTAAGTGCCTTTTGATTACTTCCGCCAGTTTTATATGGATTTTGTTGTGTCAAAAATAAGCTAATTGTAAATATTCCCTTGTTCAGTGCCTTTACAGTGTTTTTAAAAGACCAAAAGTGTATATTTTCAGGTATACCTGATTGCCTTTAGAAAAATTTAAGTAATGTATGAATTTCATATTAACTTAACACATTGATTGAACTTTCCTGATCGTTTGATTTTCGGATTTAGATATCTTGTGATTATTGCATTAAATATACAGCATTAAATATGGACTTTAAAAATGTTGAAGTTGTTTTTGACGTGGATTTCAATATCGTACTTTGCCAACTCTAAGGATAGGAGAAAATAGGATATTCCTGTTTGTAAGATTTATCGTCGCAATTATTGTTTATATTATATCGATGTCACTAGGGAATAAGATCGGTATTGTATTCCGTTTTTCCCACAATTTCACCGAACTATAAAACGCTCGTTATTTACCGCATGAGCATTGAGGTAATCGATCTTTTGGTAGTATGTTTTGGAATTAACGGTTATAAAGAAGATGTGTATGACGTGCTTTGGCTCCTGTTCAGCCACAATTTGGTAAATATTGGTTTTATTTCTCAAACTAGTAATTTTTGTGATAATTAAATTGTACATATATTTTTCCTTAGAAAACCGTCATTTCAAGACCTTTCGTTTCCGCCATTATTCAATTTCGCATAAAATCACAAGTTTTGGACAATGACGCGTTATTTCAAACTCTGAATAAAGGACGCCGTCTATAAGCATACTGCAACCTCTCACTAAGACAGGTGTTAGGAGCCAGCACCTTGTCCGGAAGTTACACTGTTTTTCCCCGTCATAGGGAAAACCAAGGGGTTAACACAGGGGAAATCGTCAGATCACCTCGCGCCCACCATCGGGTTACCGGAGCTATTGCAGTGTGTTGTTTATGATTCGCACATTACTTTAATTTGGTAGAACCCATTTATCCGCGAGGTTTAGAAAATATCCGTTAAGTGCCTTGCCCAAACCAGTTTTGTAGCTACAACCTTTCGGCTGAAAGGCGACGCACTAAAACACCAGACTAATCTGTCGGACATAAATTGTTTTAATAGCTATTTGACCCGCCATGCACATAGTTGAAATCAGCGTCTTCATTTAGTTATGGGTCCCATTTGGAAAAATGGGACACATATTGTGTTTTTGTCCGTTTTTTTTCGCCAAAGGTTTGACAGGCATGGCTTGTGGCTTCGACATCTACCAGAAGGGGTAATGTAATCGTAATGAAACTTTGACATTTGTTAGCGCATATGTGAAAAAACAAAACGGCATTTTTTTATAAAAAAATTAGCTTTTTTTGGGCGTAGCGTTTGAACGGCTACTCCAATTTTAATTAGGTTCGGTAAAATGTAAAAACATTAGCCAATGATATAACACTTTGAAGAAATAAAAAATTACCTAGGGAAATACCCTAAAAAATAATATTTTGTTCTCAAATCATGATTGTGACAGGCATGGCTTGTGGCTCCGACATCTATCAGAAGGGGTAATGGAATTGCAATGAATCTTTGACATTTGTTAGCGCCCATGGTCTAGATATGCAGAAATCAAAAATGTTAGGCAATTAATCGAGGGGGATTCCCCTGGGAGGTGAAAAACCAAAACGGTATTTTTTTTCTAAAAAATTACCTTTTTTGGGCATAGCGCTTGAACGGCTACTCCAATCTTATTTAGGTTTGGTAAAATGTAAGAACATTAGCCAATGATATACCACTTTAAAGAAATAAAAAAAATTACCTGGGGAAATACCCTAATAAATAATATTTTGTTCTCAAATCATGATTGTGACATGCATGGCTTGTGGCTCCGACATCTATAAAAACTAGAGAGTGTCAACCACGTGTTTAACCATCACTATTTGTAAAACACATGTTGTATACCCTATATTAAGTGTAGGATTCAACAGGGGCGAAGCCCTACCCTACGTTGCCAATCCTGTGTTGGCGAATTTGAGCTGCTCCACGCACTTGACCAGTGATTGGTCTATCTTCTATATTTGACGTAAAACCACCCTTTTGTGCTGTCTTGTAATTGCGATAGCAAATTAACTGTAGCTTATTCACAATACAGTACATATAGACACATAGACACAATTTCTGGATTAGCTTTCGTGCGATATAGAACAGCTCAATGAATAAACCTGCTTTCACGTAGTAAAGAACAGAAAAGGCCGAAATTTCGATGACCTTTCAAATCGGCAGAGACGCCGTGACAGTTCATTAAGCACACAGAAATCGGGAATTATACGTAATTGGAATTGGGCTCTAAAATGACCGTAACATTAATGCTACAGGGTCCCTAACCATAATTTGTATTTTATACACTGAGTATGTAGTTTTTGTTTCTGCGAGCATAAACGCATGGGTCCCACAGTTAACATACCAAACATATTTTCAATATTTAGTTAAATAAAGAATTAACGTCTTAAATTTACGAACATTTCACCACAAATGTTCTAAATTATAACTTCTTTTCAAGCGCTGTAGAGAAATAAAGCTAAATTCCCAAATAGTCCGATTTAGTTTTTCATTGTTTCAGGGAACTCCCCTGGGTTTAGTAGATAAGTTTTTTTGTTTTTACATAAGTAAGTCATGTTATGTAGCAATTCTTAAAGTTTTAATCTGATTTGTCGACTTTTTGTTAGAGATGTCAGTGCGATATGGCATGCCTGTCACAATCATAATTTAGGAACATATCTTCGTTTTCATGGAAATTAACCTCAGTAAATGTTTTCTTTATTTAATTGGCACAGAATGTCTAATGTTTTAACATTTTACCGAATTTTAATAAAATTAGAGCAGCCGTTCAAGCGCTATGGCCACAAAATCTAATTTATTAGAAAATATGCTTTGTTTTTTTAACGTCTGAGGGAAATTCCCCTAGATTTATTACCCAAATTTTTGGTTTCTGCATATTTAAACCATGTTGTCTTACAAATGTCCAATTTCATTGCGATTTCATTACTCCTTTTGGTAGATGTCGGGGCGACATGGCATGCTTGTCACAATCATGATTTGAGACCATATCCCATTTTTTGGGGTATTTCCCTAGGTAATTTTATATTTTTTTTAAGTGTTAAATTATTGACTAATGCACTTACATTCCACCAAATCTGATTAAAATTGTAACACCCGTTCAAGCGCTATGCCCAAAAAAAGCAAATATTTAAGAAAAAAATAGCGTTTTGGTTTTTTACGCCCCAGGGGAATTCCCCTTAATTTATCACCCAAAATTTTGGTTTCTGCATATCTAAACCATGTTGTCTAAAAAATGTCCAATTTTCATTGCGATTTAATTACCCCTTCTGATGAATGTCGGAGCCACAAGCCACGCCTGTCACAATCACGATTGAGAACAAAATCTTGTTTTTTAGGGTATTTCCCTAGATAATTTTTGTATTTCTTTTAAGTGTTATATCAGTTGCTAATGTTCTTACATTTTACCAAATCTAACTAAAATTGAAGTAGACGTTCAATCCCTATGCTCAAAAAAGCTAATTTTTTAGATAAAAATACCATTTTGGTTTTTCACCTCCCAGGGGAGTTCCCCTGGCTAAATTACCCAAAATATTGGTTTCTGCATATTTAGACCATGTGCGCTAACAAATGTTAAAGTTTCATTGCAATTCCATTATCCCTTCTGGTAGATGTCGGAGCCACAAGCCATGCCTGTCAAACCTTTGACGAAAAAAAAAAAAAAAACGGACAAAAACAATATGTGTCCCTTTT
>CH001352.1:391845-433696 GCA_000149265.1 Ciona savignyi | reverse complement strand
CCTATGATTATGGAATTGAATGAAACTTGACTTTGTTAGCGCACTGGTCTAGATATGCAGAAACCTAAATTTTGGTAATTTATCGAGGGGGATTCCCCTGGGAGGTAAAAAACCAATACGCTATTTTTTTTAAACTTAGCTTTTTTGGGCATGGCGCATGAACGACTGCTCCAATGTTGATCAGATTTGGTAAAATGTATGTGTATTAACCATTGCATTAAGAATGAGACGAAACAAATTATTTACTCGGGGAAATACCCTAAAAATAAAGATATGTTCCTAAATCCCGATTGTAACAGTTATTGCCTGTGGCTTTACAATCTACCAGAAGGGGTAATGAAATCGTAATGAACCTTTCTCATTTGTTAGACAACATGGTCTAGAAAAGCAAAAGCCAAAATTTTGGGTAATACATCCAGGGGAATTCCCCTAGTACGTAAAAAATCAAAACGTTTTTTTAAGTAAATAGCTTTTTCGAGCATAGCGCTTGAACGGCTTCTCAAATTTAAATCAGATTTAGTGGAATGTAAGTGCATTAGCAACTTATTTAACACTTTAAGCCAGAACCAAAATTTAAGGTCATTTATTGAGGGGGATTTCCCTGGGAGGTAAAAAAAGTTTTTTTTTCTAAAAAATAGCTTTTTCGGGCATAGCGCTTGAACGGCTTCTCTAATTTAAATCAGATATAGTGGAATGTAAGTGCATTAGCAACTGATTCAACACTTAAAAAAATATCTAGGGAAATAATCTAAAAAATAAGATTTTGTCCTTAAATCATTATTGCGACAGGCATGCATGGCGCCCCGACATCTCGGATTAAAACTTTTAGAATTGTTGGATAACATGACCCAGATTTAAATGTAAAAACAAAAATTCATGTACTAAACCCAGGGGAATTCCCCGAAGCCATGAAATACTAAATCGGACTATTTTGAAATTTAGCTTCATTTTACTACAGCGCTTGACATGAGTCTTTAATTTGAAATATTTGTGGTGTAATGTTCGTAAATCTATCATGATTACTTTTTTTTACTACACATGGAAAAGAAGATTGGTTTGATAACTATGGGACATTGGGACCCATACGTTTATGCTTGCAGAAACAAAACTATGGCAGCCCGGTTAAAGCTTTCTGGAATTTTGGATAACATGGACCTGGCGTCCACGTATCTGAAAATAACATATATTGCGCAATGAACATTAATAACAAGATTGGATTGTTACCCCAGGGACCCATGCGTTTATGCTTGCAGAAACAAACCATATACTCGGTGTATAAAACACAAAATGTGGTAAGGGTCCCTGCTCGGCTTAATATATAGCATACATCATGTGTTTTACAAATAGTGGTGGTTAAACACGTGGTTGACACTCTCTAGTTTTATTATCGTGCTTAGTTTCGAACTCACTATGAGTCAGCACAAAAATGTACTGATTGCATCAATTAATTTAAATTTGGGCAGTTAGTTTGGGTGCAATGATCGCTAGAAAATAATATGTTGAAAAAAGTTAATTATTATTTCACGAGTCTCGAGAATTGACCCGAGGTAAACTCTTAATTATGGCTTTTAACATATCTAGGTTATGCTATCTGCGCTAACTCATAAATGAATTTCTATTCATTAACATATTGGTGATTAAGTTGGGGTATGACACACATGTCAAGGCGTTTGACGAAAAAAAATCGAACAAAAACAATATTTGTCCTTTTTTAAAAAGGTCCCATAATTATTTCTTTCTGACAAGTACGCTTTTAAAAATGTGCGGTAACAAGACATTTTACGGATCCATCATAGATTCTAAATTTTGCCCAGCTAAGAAAAGTTTCTTTACGGATTAGCAACCTGAGGATCAGTTCTATTGGGTTTAAAATGTGTGGATGAAACTGAAACATTTACAAAGAGATGCGTCAACCATGGTTTGTCTCTAAGTATTTTCTAAATTGCACAGTGGCAATGCCCGGAGAATGCGTGAATGTGCAAGAATCAAACCGACGTCAGCGGGAATCGAACCTAAAGTGGTAGGGTCAATGTGGACGACTCTGAAATACCGACAATAAAAGATATTGTTACCGTGGAAGTGCGATTGTAGTTAAAAATCATGTCTGAGGATAAATAATGGTTTAATTTGATATTTTAATATTTGTATTTACCGCTTGATGAAGCTGTCGGTGCGTAGGCTACTTCCATATTTGGACCAAAGAGTGTCAACCACGTGTGACCAGCAACTATTTGTGAAACACATTTTGTACAGTATATCTTTATGCCATCAAAGTCTGTTTTTTTCGTTATTTTTGTCGCATATTTTGTAACTTTTTTAAATTCCAAACAACAGCGGTTCACGGACGAACATTCCACCACATATGTTTTAAATTTTAAGAATTTTTTAAATTAAGCGCGAAAAAGAATAGAAGCTAAATTAATGGGAAAAAATTATTTTAAATCTGGACAAAATTAGAGCAGCCGTTCAAGCGCTATTAGAAAAAAAGACTGTTTTACTTTTTAACGTCCCAGGGGAATTCCCCTTGATTTATCACCCAACCTAAACAGTTGGTGTCTGCATATTTAGACCATGTTGTCTTACAGAAACCAAAGTTTTATTTCAAATGGGTCCATAATTATCCCTGACATTTAAATAAGGTATTAGTCACAAGTTTAAAACTCATCACTGGCCCCATTCCCATTACTACCTATATATGGTTAGTGTTCGTGGATAAACACGTCTACGGGAACAAGTTAAAGTCAGGTACGCTTAACACGAGCCAACTGACTTGACCTGTATTAGTATTTGTTATGGTCTGGCTATTCATATGTTGACATATCTAAGGACGTTGACTTTTCTTTCGATTTCCATTCCAAATTTGCCCTGTTTATTGTTTTTGCGCCCATAATTGGTTTCAAAGCAACATAATAGAATAAGAAATAATAAAAAAACAGAGGTGTCTGAAAACTAATGTAAATTACACCGAAATACAATTCATTCTACACTAAATAATTATAACATTGCATGATCCGGAGTATAATATACGGGTAGTAAGTGATATAAGGTCACAGAATAGTAAAACATAATTCATTTCGATACGAAGTGATAAACTGTGTGTGTTAGTAACAAGGTATCTCCTAACCATAAACATCGCACTTTTACTAGGAGGCAACTACAATTAAAGAGATGTCAGCACACGAGCTTACATACATGCGAACTACAATAGTAGATACTTTTTAAAATATATCAAAACAATTTCCACATGGTTATTTTTCTGCGATAATAACAGAAAAATTGAAAACAGATTTAATGTGAACATCTGCATTGCTCATTCCTACACAGCCCCAACCAACTTTGAGTTCTTCCTCGAAACCATTGGTGAAATCCAACTCCATTAATTTCCTTCCCCGGTCCCCCTCGGGTAAATGTTTCAACCCATCTTCCTTCCACGTCATAAAGCTTTCATAAGAATCCGTTGATTTCACCAATCCTATTTCGTCATCTAGGGAACCCATAACCTCAATGAAACAACTATCATCTCTATTTTTCACCTCAAACGGCAATTCCTTCAAAACGTCGCTCTATCGGTTCCTTTCGATTTGATTGATAGCTTTGTGGACGTCGTCTACCTCAGAAACAAGCGTGCTGTAAAAATCCACCAGATTTGAACCAAATTCCGCCATTTTGTCCAGATCGCCGGAAATGCCAATTGGGATTAATCGTGGAGCCCAATACGCGAGAATAATAAGGCGACCACCTGGTTTCAAAACCCGCATCGCTTCCTCGTAAAATCGTGGTCTATCAAAGAAGTGCAACGCAACACCGACTACTATGACGTCAACGCTGACGTCATCAACTGGTAAATTTTCCGCGAACCCTTCCTTATACGTCACGTAAGAGAATTTGTTTCGGCGCTTGGCTGCTTTCAGCTGATTCGCGCTTGGATCTATCGCGAGCACACTTTGGAAATATGGAGCGAATAAATCGACCGAAAACCCACTACCACAACCAACATCCAGCATGAATTTCATGCTTCGTTCGCCCACTTCGCCCAATGTTATCTTGGCGATTCGTTCAGGGTAGCGGGGTCTGTATTTCTGGTATCTCTCTACAATTGATTGAGATTCATAAAACCTAAGCATTTTGATCTTAAACTTGTTGCGTTATATGCAGGAATAATATCCGAATGACAAAGGCTGACTCTGTAGCCTGTAGCCAACTTTCATAATATATTTAAATGTTAGCGGATTAATGAGTTCTACTAAATTGAAGGTGGTATAGTGACATAATAATAATAAATAATAATACCTATGATTTCAGATGATTAATGGGTTCCACCAAATTAAAAGAACGTGTCTATCCTATACAACACACTACAATAACTGCGGTAACCCGACGATGGGCGCGAGGTGATCTGGGGGGATAAACATGAATATTCTTGTACTTGGAATGACAACGTATGCAAATAATTAACATTTGGATAATTAAGTGAGCGATATGTTTACTGTAAAATCAAATACCGAAAAAGAATAAATTAGTTTTTTACAAATCTAGGGAATTACCCTAGGGCAAAATCCATAATTTTGGGTTTTGACATATCAAGGTCATCTACCACTTAATTTTATTATTGTGCTTCGTTTCGAACTTACAATGAGCTCAAACCTAGGACCGTTTTATTGTATGTGAATCGTATTTGTATCGGTCGCGTTAACCATTAGGCCACATGCCCGTTTGTATTTGAATATTTCTTGCAGCCGATTTCGTACGGACAAGCGGCCCGGTGGTCTAGCGGTTAAGTGCGTCGCCTTTCAATCGAAAGTTTGCAGTTGCGAAACTGGTCGCTAGCTAGTCGGTTGTGTCCTTGGGCCCTTTCCGGAAACCCCATATTTATTAAATTTCACTGAAACTAGTGATCAGTGACAGTTACGCTTTGTATATAATAAGAAAGAAAATGTCCAATCAAGTTAAATCTTCTTGTGGTATTAGCTAATATGGTTTGGATCTACATTGGTAAGTTCTAAGTAATTTGCGCTGGAAAATTTCCAAGAGACCCAAGAATATACAGGCCCGACTGTCAACCCTTCCTGATACATCACGTGAGAGAATTTGTTTTGGCGCTTGGCTTCTTTCAGCTGATTCACGCTTGATCTATCACGAGCACACTTTGGAAATATAGAGATAAATCGACCGAAAATCCACTGCCACAACCAACATCCAGCATGAGTTCTAAACTTCGTTTGCCCACTTCGCCCAATGTTATCCTGGCGATTCGTTCAGGGTAGCGGGGTCTGTATTTCTGGTATCTCTCTACAATTGATTGAGATTCATAAAACCTAAGCATTTTGATCTAAAACTTGTTGCGTTATATGAAGGAATAATATCCAAACGACAAAGGCTGACTCTGCAGCCTGTAGCCAACGTTCATAATTCATTTAGATGTTGGCGGATTAATGAGTTCTACTAAATTGAAGGTAGTATAGTGACATAATAATAATAATAATAATAATAATACCTATGATTTCAGCTGATTAATGGGTTCTATACTAAATTAAAGGAACGTGTAAATCATACACAACACACTGCAATAGCTACGGTAACCCGACGGTGGGCACAAGGTGGCCTGATGGTTGCCCGTGTTATAACCCACTTGGTTTTCCCGTTCACCGGGATAAACATGAATAACCTTGTATTTGGAATGACAACGTACGCAAATAATTAGAATTTGGATAATTAAGTGAGCGATATGTTTACTGGAAAATCAAATACCGAAAAAGAATAAATTAGTGTTTTACAAAATTAGGGATTTTTTTGATAATTTTGTGTTTTGACATATCAAGGTCATGTTAGCTACCACATAATTTTATTATTGTGCTTCGTTTCGAACTCTCAACAAGCTCAAACCTAGGACCGTTTTATTGTGTAAGAATGGTATATGTATCGGTGGCGTTAACCATTCGGCCACACGACCTGTTACCACATACGTCTTTTTCGATTTAAATATTTCTTCCAGCAGATTTCGTTTTTTGGGGGAATTTTCACAAGTCAGTACAAAAACTGCATCAATTAATTTAAATTTAGGTAATTAGTTTTGACGCAATGATCGCTAGAAAATAAAATGTTAAAAAATATCAATTAATATTTTACGAGTCTCGAGAATTGACCCGCGGTAATCTCTTAAATTTTGGCTTTTAACATATCTAGGTTATGCTACCTGCGATATCTCTAGATATGCTTTTATTTATTAACTTTTTCTTGGTGATTTTGTTCGAAAAAAACAATATTTGTCCTTTTTTAAAAGGTCCCATAATTATTTCTTTCTGGCAAGTACACATTTAAAACTGTGCGGTAACAATATATTTTACGAATCAAATATGGATTCGAAATTTTGCCCAGCTAAGACAAGTTTCTTTCCGGATTAGCACTCTGAGGATCAGTTCTATTGGGTTAAAAATATGTGGATTAATTAATTATTAAACTGAAACATTTACAAAGAGATGCGTCAACCCTGGTTTGTCTCCAAATAGCCCAATGTCAATGCTCGGAGAATGCGGGAATGTGCAAGAATCAAACCGACGTCAGCGGGAATCGAACCTAAAGTGGTCGGGTCAATGTGGACGACTCTAAAAGCCCGACAAAAAAATATAACGTTACCGTGGAGTGCGATTGTACTTAAAAATCATTTATGAAGATAATAATTGTTTCAATTTGATGATTTGTATTTACTGGTAAATAAAGCTGTCGGTGCGTACTTCCATATTTGGACTAGAGAGTGTCAACCACGTGTGACCAGAAACTATTTGTGAAACACATTTTGTACAGTATATCTTTATGCCATCAAAGTCTGTTTTTTTTCGTTATTTTTGTCGCATATTTTGTAACTTTTTTAAATTCCAAACAACAGCGGTTCACGGACGAACATTCCACCACATATGTTTTAATTTTAAGAATGTTTTTAATTAAGCGCGAAAAAGAATAGGAGCTAAATTAATGGAAAAAATTATTTTAAATCTGGACAAAATTAGAGAAGCCGTTCAAGCGCTATGCTTAAAAAACGAAATTTTTAGAAAAAAAGACTGTTTTACTTTTTAACGTCCCAGGGGAATTCCCCTTGATTTACCACCTAACCTAAACAGTTGGTGTCTGCATATTTAGACCATGTTGTCTTACAGAAACCAAAGTTTTATTTCAAATGGGTCCATAATTATCCCTGACATTTAAATAAGGTATTAGTCACAAGTTTAAAACTCATCACTAGCCCCATTCCCATTACTAGCTATATTGGGTTAGTGTTCGTGGATAAACACGTCTATGGGGATAAGTTAAAGTCAGGTACGCTTAACACGAGCCAACTGACTTGATCTGTATTAGTATTTGTTATGGTCTGGCTATTCATATGTTGACATATCTAAGGACGTTGATGTTTCTTTCGATTTTCACTCCAAATTTGCCCTGTTTATTGTTTTTGCGCCAATAATTGGTTTCAAAGCAACATAATAGAATAAGAAATAATAAAAAAACAGAGGTGTCTGAAAACTAATGTAAATTACAGCGAAATACAATTCATTCTTCACTAAATAATTATAACATTGCATGATCCGGAGTATAATATACGGGTAGTAAGTAATATAAGGTCACAGAATAGTAAAACATAATTCATTTCGATACGAAGTGATAAACTGTGTGTGTTAGTAACAAGGTATCTCCTAACCATAAACATCGCACTTTTACTAGGAGGCAACTACAATTAAAGAGATGTCAGCACACGAGCTTACATACATGCGAACTGCAATAGTAGATACTGTTTAAAATATATCAAAACAATTTCCACATGGTTATTTTTCTGCGATAATAACAGAAAAATTGAAAACAGATTTAATGTGAACATCTGCATTGCTCATTCCTACACAGCCCCAACCAACTTTGAGTTCTTCCTCGAAACCATTGGTGAAATCCAACTCCATTAATTTCCTTTACCGGTCGCCCTCGGGTAAATGTTTCAACCCATCTTCCTTCCACGTCATAAAGCTTTCATAAGAATCCGTTGATTTCACCAATCCTATTACGTCATCTAGGGAACCCATAACCTCAATGAGAACAACTATCGTCTCTATTTTTCACCTCAAACGGCAATTCCTTCAAAACATCGCTATATCGGTTCCTTTCGATTTGATTGATAGCTTTGTGGACGCCGTCTACCTCAGAAACAAGCGTGCTGTAAAAATCCACCAGATTTGAACCAAATTCCGCCATTTTGTCCAGATCGCCGGAAATGCCAATTGGGATTAATCGTGGAGCCCAATACGCGAGAGTAATAAGGCGACAACCGGGTTTCAAAACCCGCATTGCTTCCTCGTAAAATCGTGGTCTATCAAAGAAGTGCAACGCAACACCGACTACTATGACGTCAACGCTGACGTCATCAACTGGTAAATTTTCCGCGAACCCTTCCTTATACGTCACATGAGAGAATTTGTTTCGGCGCTTGGCTGCTTTCAGCTGATTCGCGCTTGGATCTATCGCGAGCACACTTTGGAAATATGGAGCGAATAAATCGACCGAAAATCCACTGCCACAACCAACATCCAGCATGAATTTCATGCTTCGTTCGCCCACTTCGCCCAATGTTATCCTGGCGATTCGTTCAGGGTAGCGGGGTCTGTATTTCTGGTATCTCTCTACAATTGATTGAGATTCATAAAACCTAAGCATTTTGATCTTAAACTTGCCTATGCGTTATATGCAGGAATAATATCCGAACTGACAAAGGCATGATCCATTCCTGTAGCATTGTGGGTCTGACGCGCTTTTTAAAAGCTGATTGCTTGAGCGTTGCTGAGCTTGTTTAGCCGGCTGCCTTACGGTCTTTTGCGAGCTGCGCAGCGGAAAGTCTATTCTCCACAGATCGCACACTAATAATTATAGTGACCACGATTTGTACTGTCTTAATCTCAAACTCGAAGTATATAACTCTTGATTCACTGTAGTTGTATTTTGCGTCTCATTAAATATGCGGTTTATTCGCGAAGCGAGTTACTAAGTACGTCACACAGCATAACGCAAGTTATCTTGTCTGAATTACGTCATTGTAGGTTATTTTTTAGGTTATTTAAATTTCCAGAATATATAGGAAATTTACAAGGTGCGAAAAGTTTACGTGCGAGACGTTTCACATCTGCACGTTTGACTAACTGTGGGAATTGGGTGAAAAAACTATGTTAACGATTTAAACGGCAAAAATACAAAAGGCCCGTACAAGGTGATAATTACGTACAAAGTAATAAAACGTGAGAGTCGGTAAACTTGAAACGCAAAAAAAACGACGTTAAAACACAAAATATTTTAGACATAAATTAAAACAAATATATACTATACGAAATGCTACAACATCTCATTTTTTCCACATTTTGTTAAGTTTGAGAAAATAAAATCACGGTCTCGTTGAGCATTTCGGATGTTCAGTCGAAATAACAATCGAAGTCATGTGGTGAACGATCTCACGAAGTTTCGAGCATTTCACACGTTTATCCTGCAAAAACCAGAATAACCTGGTTTGGGAGAATTAAGTACAAAGCTAGAATTGTGCAATAGTGCATAAAAATCTGGTGTCGTGTATGTTAATACGTGATAAATGTTATCTGATATGTAGTGAAAGTGACATCTCACATTCAAGGTAGCAACGCCACAATTTGCATCACATGAGCCATATTTTTTATACTTTGCCAGCTAGTAAACCAATGCGTCAGGTGTCTCACTTTCGAGTGAGCATGAAATAAGGACAGCGATGATCTCGCTATATGCGACGAAAGCGCAACTAATAAAAAAAACGCAAACACAAAAACCGAGCGACCTGTCATATGTAGGTTTTACGTCTCGTAACGAATAAGGGAAATAATCTTGCGCGGATGTATTTCCATCAACAAACAAAAGAAAACTTTTAGTAAGCAGGACATAAGCCGTGTCTCGTCATTACTGTGCGGTGTTTGTAAAAGCCTGTTTTACACACGAAATATATTCGGTTCGGAACATCCGACACATTGACTGAGAGGCGATTACACAATTAGATATCGCATTTACATGCGGCGCGATTACCATAGCTATACGGAAGTACGCTGGTATCGTTTAATAAACTGTGGCGTTGTGAAGCGGGTACGCTCACTTATTTACACAGCATGGGCGCAAATGCGCGGGGTAGAGGCGATTAGACTTCGCAGATAAGAAACAAAACTCGAGCTGCTGCTCAAAACGAGTATATAATCGCGTGAACTAGACGCATAATTTGCGTGAGGCGATTAAAAGAAAACTAACGCCTTGTCGGCGGTAACATTGTAAATCTGGCGCGAACAAACAAAACAAACGTCGTTCGACGTGTAAATGCGCCTAGTATACCGGATGGGTTGGCGCAGCATGGCATCATTGACTCAAGCTCATGATAGCATAATCGCAAAAGCGTTACTGACCTTGTTTAAGATGGAGTGCATGTAGCAATTGATAAAGGCGCGTTTGCTCTTCGTGTTTGAAAGAAGTCTGTAGAGTAAAACACCGATATTATGCATTCTTGCAGTAGCCTAGTACCATCCAACCAAACCGGGAACACTAGTGTTTGCAATCGTTGCAGACTAATAATTACATGTAGTATAAAAAAAAATAATAAAACTTACAAAAAATAATCTAGAAGCTACAAAAATAATAATACAACCCTTTCATATTTCGTAAAGGGAACGTCGTCTTGCGTATTCTCTTCTTTCTTCGGCGTAAACGATGCTTATCAACTTGATTTCAATAGAGTGCGTTGTCTTGTTGTATAGTCACCAACTTCGTCCAGCGAAATCGGGGCGTTTCTTACTTGATGCTTGAAGTTACTTGGTTTTGAATTTGCTTCTTAGATAAATTGCGTTGGGCCACTCGTCGTTGCCAATGTACTCGAATCTTCGAATTGAAGTTGACGTCGGAAATTGTTCGTTTCGGTAAGGTGCGTGTCCATTATCACGTCGGGTGCAACAATGTGGGCTCGCGCTTTTTAAAAGCTGATTGCTTGAGCGTTGCTGAGCTTGTTTAGCCGGCTGCCTTACGGTCTTTTGCGAGCTGCGCAGCGGAAAGTCTATTCTCCACAGATCGCACACTAATAATTATAGTGACCACGATTTGTACTGTCTTAATCTCAAACTCGAAGTATATAACTCTTGATTCACTGTAGTTGTATTTTGCGTCTCATTAAATATGCGGTTTATTCGCGAAGCGAGTTACTAAGTACGTCACACAGCATAACGCAAGTTATCTTGTCTGAATTACGTCATTGTAGGTTATTTTTTAGGTTATTTAAATTTCCAGAATATATAGGAAATTTACAAGGTGCGAAAAGTTTACGTGCGAGACGTTTCACATCTGCACGTTTGACTAACTGTGGGAATTGGGTGAAAAAACTATGTTAACGATTTAAACGGCAAAAATACAAAAGGCCCGTACAAGGTGATAATTACGTACAAAGTAATAAAACGTGAGAGTCGGTAAACTTGAAACGCAAAAAAAACGACGTTAAAACACAAAATATTTTAGACATAAATTAAAACAAATATATACTATACGAAATGCTACAGCATGTAGCCAACTTTCATAATATATTTAAATGTTAGCCGATTAATGAGTTCTAATTCATTTAGATGTTGGCGGATTAATGAGTTCTACTAAATTGAAGGTAGTATAGTGACATAATAATAATAATAATACCTATGATTTCAGCTGATTAATGGGTTCTATACTAAATTAAAGGAACGTGTAAATCATACACAACACACTGCAATAGCTACGGTAACCCGACGGTGGGCACAAGGTGACCTGATGGTTGCCCGTGTGTTAACCCACTTGGTTTTCCCGTTCACCGGGATAAACATGAATAACCTTGTATTTAGAATGACAACGTACGCAAATAATTAGAATTTGGATAATTAAGTGAGCGATATGTTTACTGGAAAATCAAATACCGAAAAAGAATAAATTAGTGTTTTACAAATTTAGGGATTTTTTTGATAATTTTGGGTTTTGACATATCAAGATCATGTTAGCTACCACATAATTTTATTATTGTGCTTAGTTTTGAACTCTCAACAAGCTCAAATCTAGGACCGTTTTATTGTGTAAGAATGGTATATGTATCGGTGGCGTTAACCATTCGGCCACACGACCTGTTACCACATACGTCTTTTTCGATTTAAATATTTCTTCCAGCCGATTTCGTTTTTTGGGGGAATTTTCACAAGTCAGTACAAAAACTGCAACAATTAATTTAAAATATAGGTAATTAGTTTTGACGCAATGATCGCTAGAAAATAAAATGTTAAAAAATATCAATTAATATTTTACGAGTATCGAGAATTGACCCGAGGTAAACTCTTAAATTTTGTCTTTTAACATATCTAGGTTAAGCTACCTGCGATATCTCTGGATATGCTTCTATTTATTAACTTTTTCTTGGTGATTTTGTTCGAAAAAAACAATATTTGTCTTTTGTTTAAAAGGTCCCATAGTTATTTCTTTCTGGCAAGTACACATTTAAAAATGTGCGGTAACAATACATTTTACGAATCAAATATGGATTCGAAATTTCGCCCAGCTAAGAAAAGTTTCTTTACGGATTAGCACTCTGAGGATCAGTTCTATTGGGTTTAAAGGATGTGGATTAATTAATTATTAAACTGAAACATTTACAAAGAGATGCGTCAACCATGGTTTGTCTCCAAATCGCCCAATGTCAATGCTCGGAGAATGCGGGAATGCGCAATAATCAAACCGACGTCAGCGGGAATCGAACCTAAAGTCGTCGGGTCAATGTGGACGACTCTGAAAGCCCGACAATAAAATATAACGTTACCGTGGAGTGCGATTGTAGTTAAAAATCACGTCCGAGGATTAATAATTGTTTCAATTTGATGATTTGTATTTACTGGTAAATGAAGCTGTCGGTGCGTACTTCCATATTTGGACTAGAGAGTGTCAACCACGTGTGACCAGCAACTATTTGTGAAACACATTTTGTACAGTATATCTTTATGCCATCAAAGTCTGTTTTTTATGGGTCCCATTTGGAAAAATGGGACACATATTGTTTTTGTCCGTTTTTTCCCCTTTTTTTCTTTTTTCGTCAAAGGTTTGACTGGCATGGTATGTCGCCCCGACATCCACCAGAAGGAATAATCGAATCGTAATAAAACTTAGTCATTCGTTAGACAACATGGTCTAGATATGCAGAAACCAAAATTTTGGGTAATAAATCAAGGGGAATTCCCCTGGGAGGTTAAAAACCAAAACGGTATTTTTTTATGAAAAATTTATTTAGCTTTTTGTGGCATAGCGCTTAAACGGCTGTTCTAATTAAATCATATTTGGTGAAAAGTAAGTGTGTTAGTGACTGATTTAACACTTAAACGAAATAAAAAAATTACCTAGGGAAATACCCTAAAAAAATCGATTTTGTACTGAAATCATGATTGTGACAGGCATGCCATGTCGCCTCAACATCTACCAGAAGGAGTAATGGAATCGCAATAAAAATTGGAAATTTTTTAGACAACATGGTTTAGATATGCAGAAACTAAAATTTTGGTTAATAAAGGGGACCGTTCAAGCACCGTTCTCACATGGGTAATAGTCAGATTACCTCGCGCCATGGTGGCATACAGAACCACATTGCTATTCTATAATCTTAAGTATTAAAAAAATTATATATTTAATAGATAAAATGCGTTTTACTTTACTGGAAGGCGATGAGTATAATCACTTGCCGGTAGGAGCGACGGTGATAACGAATAGAACTAGAGAGTGTCAATCACGTGTGTAACCACCCCTATTTGTAAAACACATTTTGTATGCCATATATTCATGCGAGCAGGGTCCCCAACCACAACTTGTATTTTATAAACCGAGAATATAGTTTGTTTCTGCAAACATAAACGCATGGGTCCCTGAGGTAACAATCCGATCTAGTTATCCATTTCAATTACACAATAGGCCTATGTGTTATTGTCAGATATGTGTACGCCAGTCCATGTTATCGAACATTCCATAACGTTTTAACCTGACTGCCATAGTTTTGTTTCTGCAAGCATAAACGAATGGGTCCCATAGTTATCAAACCAAACTTATTTTCCATGTGTGTAAAAAATGAATAGGCTAATCGTGTTATTTTACCACAAATGTTTTATATTAAAGCCTTTTGTCAAGCGCTGCAGTGAAATGAAGCTAAATTCCGTAAACAGCCCGATTAAGTTTTTTTATGGATTCGGAGAATCTCCTTCGGTTTAATAGATACATTTCTATTTCTTACATATCTGGGTAATGTCATATAACAATTCTTAAAGTTTTATTGCGATTTGACAAGTCCTTGTTAAAGATGTGGGCGATATGGCATGCCTGTCACAATTCCATGATTTAGGATCAAATCATAATTTTTAGGGTATTTCCCTGGGTAATTCTTTAATTACTTCTAAGAGGTAAAGCAGTGACTAATGCACTATCATATGACTAATGCACATCGCTATTTTTTCTAAATAAATAGCATAGCACTTGAACGGCTGCTTCAATTTAAATCAGACTTTCTGGAATGTATGTGCATTAGTCACTGTTTTAACACCTAAAAGAAATAAAAACAATACCCAGGAAAATACCCTAAAAATAAGATTTTGTTCTGAAATCATGATTGTGACAAGCATGACATGTCGCCCGACATCTATCAGAAGGAAAAATGAAATCGCATTTCAATTTTGTTATTTGTTAGACAACATGGTCTAGATATACAGAAACCAAAATTTTGGGTAATGAATTCAGGGGAATTCCCCTGTGACGTTAAAAACCATCTCCTCCGACTCTTTGTTGGAGATGTCAGTGCGTTAAAGCATGGCTGTCACATTCATAATTCAGGAACATATCTTCGTTTTCAAGGAAATTACCCTAGTAAAAATTTTCTTTTTTTTTAATTGGCACAGAGTGTCTAATGTTCTAACATTTTAACCAACCTGATTAAAATTAGAGCAGCCGTTCAAGCGCTATGCCCCAAAAAGCTAATTTATTGAAAAAAAACGTTTCGGTTTATAACGTCTCAGGGGAATTCCCCTGGATTCATTATGGGTCCCAATTGAAAAATTGGGACACATATTGTTTTTGTCCGTTTTTTTTTTTTTCTTTTTTTTTTTTTTTTTTCTTTTTTTTCTTCGTCAAAGGTTTGACAGGCATGGCATGGCGCCCCGACATCTACCAGAAGGAAAAATGGAATCGTAATGAAACTTAGCCATTTGTTAGACAACATGGTCTAGATATGCAGAAACCAAAATTTTGGGTGATAAATCAAGGGGAATTCCCCTGGGAGGTTAAAAACCAAAACGGTATGTTTTATGAAAAATTTAGCTTTTTGTGGCATAGCGCTTAAACGGCTGTTCCAATTTGAATAAGATTTGGTGGAATGTAAGTGCATTAGACACTGATTTAACACTTGGAAGAAATAAAAAATTTACCTAGGAAAATACCCTAAAAAATAAGATTTTGTTCTCAAATCATGATTGTGACAGGCATGGCATGTCGCCCCGACATCTACCAGAAGGAATAACGGAATTGTAATGAAACTTAGCCATGTGTTAGACAAGATGGTCTAGATATGCAGAAACCAAAATTTTGGGTGATAAATCAAGGGGAATTCCCCTGGGAGGTTAAAAACCAAAACGGTATTTTTTTCTAAAAAAAACTAGTTTTTTTGGCATAGCGCTTAAACGGTTGCTTCAATCTGATTCAAATTTGGTGGAATGTAAGTGCATTACCTACTAATTTAACAGTTCGAAAAAATAAAAAATAAGATTCAGGGAAATACCCTAAAAAATAAGATTTTGTTCTCAAATAATGATTGTGACAGGCATGGCATGACGCCCCGATATCTACCAAAAGGAATAATAAAATAGTAATAAAGCTTTGTCATTTGTTAGACAACATGGTCTTGATACACAGGAGCAAAATTGTGGGTGATAAATCTAGGGGAACTCCCCGGAGACGTTAAAATCAAAAACGGTTATTTTTCTAAAAAAATAGCTTTTCGGAACATACCGTTTATACGGCTGCTCTAATTTTGATCAGATTTGGTGGAATGCTAGATCGTTAGCCACCCTGTGTAACTTAAAAGAAAGAAAACATTTACTTAGGGTAACTCCCTTAAAAACGAAAAGATGTTCCTGACTCATGATTGTCACAGGCATGCCACATTGCACCGACATCCCCAACAAGGATTCGTCAAATCGGATTAAAACTTTAGGAAATGATAGTTAACATGACCCACATATGTAAAAACATAAACTTATTTACCAAGCTCATAGGGAATTCCCCGAAGCCATAAAAACTACATCGAACTGTTTTAGGAATTTAGCTTTATTTCAATACAGCACTTAAAAAAAGCTTTAATTTAAAACATTTGTGATGAAATCTTTGTAAACCTATCATGATTGTTCTTTTTACCTACACATGGAGAAGAAGTTTGGTTTGATAACTATGGGACCCATGAGTTTATGCTTGCAGAAACAATAACTACATACACAGCGTATAAAATACAAAATGTGGTTAGGGACCCTGTAGCATGAATATATGGCATACGACCAGTGTTTTACAAATAGTGGTGGTTAAACACGTGGTTGACACTCTCTAGTTACCCAGAATTTTGGTTTCTGCATATCTAGACCATGTTGTCTTACAAATGTCAAATTTTTCATTGCGATTCCATTACTCCTTTTGGTAGATGTCGGGGCGACATGGCATGCTTGTCACAATCATGATTTGAGAACAAAATCCTATTTTTAGGGTATTTCCCCAGGTAATTTTTTTATTTCTTCTAAGCGTTAAATCAGTGACTACTTCACTTACATTCCACCAAATCTGATTTAAATTGTAACAGTCGTTTAAGCGCTATGCCCAAAAAAGGCAATTTTTTTAGAAAAAAAGTAGCTTTTGGTTCTATCCCAGGGGAATTCCCCTGGTTAGATCAACCACAATTTTGGTTACTGCATATCTAGACCATGTTGTCTAAAAATGTTTAATTTTCATTGCGTAGGTATTTTTTTATTTCTTCTAAGTGTAAAATAAGTGACTAATGCACTTACATTCTACCAAATCTGATTCAAATTGGAGCAGCCGTTCAAGCGCTACGCCACAAATAGCTAATTTTTTCACAAAAATACAGTTTTGGTTTTTAACCTCCCAGGGGAATTCCTCTAAATTTATCACCCAAAATTTTGGTTTCTGCATATCTAGAACATGCTGACTAACGAATGGCAAAGTTTCATTACGATTCCATTATTCTTTCTGGTAGATGTCGGGGCGACATGCCATGTCTGTCGAGCGTTTGACGAAGAAAAAAAAAACGGTCAAAAACAATATTAGTCGGTACAACGTGGCGACTGTTAATTTGCGGTTTGATCGCTAAAAAAAGCCAGCTCCGTGTTATTAAGTTAGTTTACGACTTCGGCTTTAGTTGATTTATTTATAATCGAAACAGTTATGACTCAATGCATATGTGATGTAAGAGATCTCGACCCATTATTTATGCATTTGCTAATATGTTTTCTTGATGTCTATGTTAAACCAGTATAAATTGCGTCATAAACGATTACGTAATAATGGTGTTTATGTTGCCATCGCCTATACTAGGCCGCATGACATATCTTTCTTTCCGAAATAGTTAGGCCTGGCGTAGATACTGCAGTGTACAATTTTCTTCCGATACCGTATTTTTCTGTACCCCTTAAAGCCAAAGTTTGGTGAGTGTGTGATACTTATAATTTACATATAGACTCGTAAATTTACTGATTTTTTGGTATTTATTTACTGCGTAAAACCGTATCATACCCGTACTGAATCACCGTATCAAACTAGCAACCCGTTACTCCACCCGCTGAAATAACATGTGGTTTGATGCCTGATGTAGAAACTAATAACATGAATACACTATTCTCATAAGTTTACTAATTCAATCTGCGGCTCAAATTAAACTAGGATACTTAAATTAAAATTGTGTTTTTCTGGTTAACGTTGCACATGTTTTACTAGAAAATTGATGTATAACCTCTCCAATTCGGAGATATTGGCGAAAACGCCAAATAATCTGAAAAATGGCAACATTTTTACATTTTTTTTATCGATAGCGGGAATTCCTCTTGAGATTTTTGTAAATTTAAAAGTCGAAACAAATTATAAACATGTTAGTTTGGATTCCTGAAAGTTTTAACCTCATTGGATTACCTGTTTATACCAATCACCTGGCGACCGGAAATGCCTGTCACCAGCGTGGAATCGAAGGGGAATCGTTTCTCCGGAATCGAAGGGGCCCACTAAAAATATCTCAATAAACGCGATTATTGTTAGTGGAATTCCCAACACATAAACTGAATGTCTTTAACGGATTAAACCGCGTTTCTTGATTACAATAAAACTATAGGTTGTTATTTAATAAGGATTACCTGAGAAATCAACTTCTTTTTTATAATTATTACAATAAGCTTACAAACCAATATGTGAAATCTAACCACGAGTTATACCTAAAGTTTTTCTAGTAACTTATATATATAAAAGAACATTATAACTATACCTTATTATACCCCGATAATACATTATGATAGTGATAGGTGTAAAACTATAGTTTATTGCTATTATTACATCACAATAACAAGTGTTGCTAATTGTGATCGGCAGTATAATGCATTTGTGAGTAAATAAACCCTATTTTTACCGATAATCACGACGCATTTTTTCGCAAATTCTACTGTTTAAATAATGATAGCATCGCGATTATCGATATATCGTTGCAGCCCAAGTTTATTAACATTTCACAAATGTTAGTTCTAAAGCAATAAACAGCAACTTAAAAATCCGGAAATATGACGACACAAAGGCGTTAGAGGCGTAACAAGAAGCTTTTGTGACAATCAAACAGTGTAGTAAAAGTTATGCTTAAATTTAAATTTGTGAAGCAAATTAGTAGGAAATAAAAGCATTTTTTTAAATGGTATTACAAACGGGCAGATTATAATACCGATTAAAATAAAAAAATAAGACGCTTAATTAAGAAAGACAGAGAATTTTATAAAAAGTTTGTATTTCTATCTGATTATTTCACCTTTTGTTACTTGTAAAATAGCAATTTTGAAGCTAAACAGTTGTTGATTTGACGTATAAATGAATATTTAATCCTTTTCTTCAATATTAGTTTAGTCGTTTAAAATGTTTTCATTTTTTACCTGGGGCGAATTTTCATATCGATGTATAAAAACCCTTTCTTTGAGCCCGTATGATCTAGCCATGTTGCGAAAATTCCATGAAGTTTACAGGGACCAAAAATGGAGGTTAATCGAGCCCGAGCACACGCACGGAACCAGAATCCGCCAGAGGCCTCTTCAGCACAGTTTCTCTTTTTAGATGAATCATTGTCTTTGTCATAAGTTGAGAACTGCATTTTATTTGCAACTGCCATAGAATCTAAAGGATAGGAGTCTTTATTAAAACATTCCACGTTAATTCATATTTCTGTTCGGATATGTAACGCAAGCACAGCGTACATCAAGTCTTATCGGATTAGCTCGTGCCCGCAGTCGAGTTGCCGATGAATTGCAGTGTTTTGTGTTGTAAACTGATATTTGATATCACTTCAGTTTTATTTGATCTATGTGAATGGCAGGGGAAATTTCCCGATCGGAAAATACATTAATCACGCGACGGCCTGCCTAAATGTTTCAGTTTTAAACCGAAAGATAACTTGCTGATCTGTTGTGTTCTCTAAAATGTCAATTTGTTTAGAAGATTAAACAAAAATTTGGGAATCCTTAAACTGTTTTAACGACATTTCAAAGCAATGGCCCGCATTACCCATACCTTATGCACCTAGTTTGGTTTCAGTATGTGTTTCTTATAGATTGGCGCGTGAATATATACAAACTTCTGCTCGCCATCGTGTCAGCTTGTGTATGAATCCAGTCTTATTCATATTATTATAATATAATATCTATCTATGGTCTAATAATAATTTGATGAAGTCTATTGATGATATGATGAAAACAATGATCTTACCGTTTGATTGAAAGCACTTGTAAACATTAGGTTCACTGTCACTAAAGCAGCAACCTAAAATACCCAGAGTAGATTAGTTTAATGACAGTGCGTCGAACCGTCCGTCAAAAGGTGGTGTGATCAAAACCAGCCATTACTAAACAGTTTTGTCAATAGGAACAAAGTATTAGCAGAAATTTCGTGAAGTCAGTGAAATTCCTGATGATAAACATAAATGTCCCGTTCATGTAATAAAATATATACGCCGTTCTTCTACTGATAAGCGTGGTGGGTTGGTGCGTCGCCCTACATCCAAAGGTTTGCCGGTTTGAAACTGGACTCGAGCTGTGTCCTTGGAAAATGCCATTGCCTAAACCCATTGAATGGACACAGCGGGTAATCAGACACCCATACATGATACCCACAAATTCAAAAAAGCTAGCAACACTACAATCATGTTTAGTCTACCTGGTATAGATAGGCAGTTTTCACGTGTAATGTTGGCGTAACCGCACTTTCTACGATCTTGTGGGTTGCTGTAGTCGCATAAAGTGTCTGTAAGTTCATAGATTAGATATTAAGTTATCACTCTTTGTTACGGTCATTTTGGAGTCCAATCCATGTACTTTTAATTCCCCATTTCTATGTGCCCAATGAAGCGTCACGGCGTCGCTGCCGATTTATAAGGTCATTGTAATTTCGGCCTTTTTTGTTCTTACTACGTGGTAGAAGGTTGTTATTGATTTAGCTGTTCTGGATCGCACAAAGCGAACCCAGAAATTGTATCTATGCTGCTATGTTTGTATGCGTTTAGAAATTCTGTCTATGTTAGCGCAATTAAAAGACATCACAGAAGGGTGGTTTGTTTCAAACACGGAAGATAGAGCAATCACTGGTCAAGTGCGTGGAGCAGCTAAAATTTGCCAACACAGGGTTGGTAACGTAGGGTAGGGCTTCGCCCCTGTTGAATCCTACATTGATTTCTGGGGTTTCTATCACTGATTCAGTGATTTCTTGGCTTTTTGTCTGGATTTTTTGGATTTTCTATCACTGGTACAGTGATTTCTGGTCTCTTCGTGAGGTTATTTCTACATTGTACGGTTATAGTACAATTGCTTTGTAGATTGTACATTTAAGGTACAATCGATTTCTGTGTTTCGAGAAAGTGATTTCTTGACCTTGTGAAATTATATCTGGTGGTGTACGTTTCGAGTACAATTAATTTCTCGGTGTATGTGAGAGTACGTTTAAGGTACAATTTATATCTGGTATAATAAAGGTACCATTGATTTCCGGCGTATAATTGATTCCTGGTTTTTTCTTTACTTCGTGGGTGCGTGTCGTTGATATCTGGAGCTTGATTCACAGATTTGTCTCTTCATTTCAAGATGGCAACCGCTTTCAACGCGGCCCTGGTAGATTCTTTAATTTACGTCGCTCCTAGTGCAGCAGAACTGGATTTTCTGCGCAGAGTTGCACTACGCACACTAACCAAGCTGGAAAATAAGCTACAGAAGTTGATATCGGAAGAAGCTTTTCCGAAGGAAGTGATTAAGGTAAAGGATCGTTATGACGATGCCTGCGACGAGTGCTTACGGATTTGCGGCAAATACGTCTCTACTGTGTTGACGGAAGGCGCTCGTACTGACTCAGAAGCGAGAGTGAAGATCATTATTCAAAGGAAACAAAACTCAAATATAGATTATAGGCAGTTTGTACAAAAGTGCGCTGCGGCCCGGTCTGCGGATGTTGTCAGTAGGTCCAAGGCATCTTCTAGTCGGCGAAGTTCCGCTCGCCTACAAGTACAACTGCTGGAATTGGAAGCCATACAAATCGAAAAAGAGACCGAAATCCAACGAAAGGAGCATGAGGCCGAGCTTCAACGAAAGAGTTTTGGAAAAGAGGCTGAGATTCAACGAGAACTCCAACGAAAGATTTTGGAGCTTGACCTGCAGGTTGCAAGAGCGAAGGCGAAAGCAAAGGCATACAAAGCTTCACTTTTGACGAAGAGTAGAAGTAAACCTTCCAATTCTTTAGGCGCTTTGTCGAATGCCGAGGAGAGACACGCCGAGGAGAGACATCGGAATCACTGTTTTGAACAAAATACAGTTATTTACCTGGGATCAAAGCAACAGGGCTGGTGCTGCTGCTGACCCAATACCCGTAGTTCCAGTGGCATACAATCTGCCCAATATGAACTTTTTACCCTTTATTTCCAACCCAGTGCCCTTTGGAATGACATCTTCCGACTATGGCGTTAATCACGGTGAACGCCCAGAAGTCGTAAATGTTAATACAAAGCCTGATAAAAGGAACTTAAAGATATCTGAATGTGAGCTGTCTGAAAAAGATGGACAAGCAATTAAGATGATAGAAGAAACGGCAACCAAAGTTGGCGAACATCATCAGATTGGACTACCTTGGAGGCTACCTCGAGTTACACTTCCGAACAACCGTTTGATGGCACTTAAGCGACTCAAGTCACCAAAGAAGAGCTTAACAGGTATAAAGGACATGTTTCGTCAAGTATTGGTAGATCCTAAAAACCGTGATGCCCTGCGCTTGCTCAGGTGGCCGGATGATGACATGGATACGGAACCAGTTGACCTTTGGATGAACGTGCACATTTTTGAAGCAACTTCGTCGCCTAGTTGTTTACCTTTTTCTCGAAGGAAGGTGGTTCCGAAAAATGATACCGGGGCTCTGTTGCCAAGTAAAGTTCAAAAGGCTATAGTGTGGTTCAAGGGGCCGGAATTTTTACGTCAACCCGAAGAGTGGCCAGCACGTCCAGTGGTGTCGCCACTGTTGTCAGAAGATCATGCAAGGTTCAGGATGGAAACCACCTTGCAGTTGTTATACAAATGGTATTCTACATTTTCCGTCCGAAAGCGTTCTGTGGCTTGGTTACTTCGGTATCGCAAGTACTTTATTTGGAAATCGTGTCGACCTCGGTTTCTCCACCCCTCGAAATTACCGTGGGCGAGATGTTTATCCCATTTGGAACTGGAAGAGGCTCTGCTCTCCATTATGAAGATGGTTTACCAAGAAGTGTTTACCGCTGAAACGAAGCAGCTGTCCAACCATGAATCGTTGTTTTCAACGATCACGCTACATTCGGTACGCAAAGAAGTCATTTGCTTCGCTGCGGAAATTACTAAAAGAAGCATTTGACGACTCTCTTTCACCGGACGAGGTTTTGAAGTCCGATGGATACAAACGATCATGGCGCGCGGTTCAGCTTTGTGCTGATAAGTTTGGGGGGAGATGGACTAAGGATTATTTGTAAATTGGCTGTAAAATTGTATGCCTCGTTTAACCACTAGTTGTAGCCACGGATTTGGCTACTGTGTTTTATTTTTCGTATACTTGCCACCTAAGTTGTCACTGAGACGATGTTTTGTTATTATTACTACATTCTCATGTGTATTTATACGCAGACATGTTGTTGTGCCCATTTTTTATATACCTCTACGGTAGTCTGTAATTGCCTTTATTTTCAAACTTAAGTATGATGTAGTGCTAAAGTGTTTTTGGGTGATTGAAATGCCCGTTGATTTGTGTTGTAAAATTATTTCATTTAGTGTTTTCAATAATTTGGGGCCGGTATGTTACGGTCATTTTGGAGTCCAATCCATGTACTTTTAATTCCCCATTTCTATGTGCCCAATGAAGCGTCACGGCGTCGCTGCCGATTTATAAGGTCATTGTAATTTCGGCCTTTTCTGTTTTTACTGCGTGGAAGCAGGTTGATTAATTGAGCTGTTCTGGATCGCACGAAAGCAAACCCAGAAATTGGTGTTTCTGTTTCTATGTGTATATGTGTCTATCTGTCAGTATTTCTATACTGGATTGCGATTATCTCACCGTTAATTTGCTAGCGCAATTACATGGCAGCACAAGAGGGTGTTTTATGTCAAATATAGAAAATAAAGCAATCACTGGTCAAGTGCGTGGAACAGCTCAAATTCGCCAACACAGGGTTGGTAACGTAGGGTAGGGCTTTGTCCCTGTTGAATCCTACACTCTTATTATATCTACCGTTTTGGTGTCCGAAGCCAGTGATGTGTAGTTTGTAGTTGGATGAAGCCGTGCTCACGAAAAACGACCTTAGAAGAATAAAATGTTGTTTTATAGACCAGGCATATAGGTATTAAATCTAATACAAGAAGTTTGGAATAAAATCAACGGCTAGGACTTACGAATATTCTGCTACAATTGTAACGTTATTACATGCTCTCATTTCGATTCGAAGTTCCATATTTCGTATGCTTGTCAATAAATTCATGGCGTTTAATCCTATTTGTGTATATTTGTTATTCCAAAGAATATTTTTCATTAGTAAACCAACCAAGCCAGAAGTCGTCATTTTTGTCCCCGAATCCTTGTGTATAGTTGACCCAACTTTGATTAAAATCAACTCTGCCGGACTGGCGTCGCATTATAACCTGAAATAAACACGTCATATACACAATTATAATAGAAATGTTCAACATACCGTCCATCCACCACCTTGGGTGGTCATATCGCAGTACACCTTTAAAGGATTGTTACCGTCCGGATAGATAGTGTAGAGTCCGGTATAAGTATGCCCGATGTTGTAAAAGTCTTTGCAGTTTCTCAAGCCTACGAATATTATGGTATTTTATAGCATGAAATGATCATTTTAAACCTATATCTTAGCTTTTGACGGAATGTAAATGGAAGATACAACACCCAATTGAAGATACAATAATTAACACAACTAGAGTGGGGAATCCCCCTAGGTTTAGTACATAAATTTCTGTTTTTACATATCTGTGATATGGCATGCCTGTCAAAATCATGATTTAGAAACAGATCTGAATTTTAAGGTATTTCCCTAGGTAGTTATGGGTCCAATTTGAAAAAATGGGACACATTGTTTTTGTCCGTTTTTTCGTCAAAGGTTTGACTGCAAAGGCAAATCGCACCGACATCTACCGGAAGGAAATATGGTATCGTAGTGAAATTGAGCCATTTGTTAGACAACAAAATCTAGATATGCAGAAACCAAAATTTTGGGTGATAAATCTAGGGGAATTCCCATGAAGCGTAAAAACCAATACGGTATTTTTTTCGAAAAAGTTATCTTTTTGTGGCATAGCGCTTGAACGGTTGCTCCAATTTGAATCAGATTTGGTGGAATCTAAGTGCATTAGTCACTTATTTAACAGTTGGAAGAAATAAAAAATTACCTAGGGAAATACCCTAAAAAATAAGATTTTGTTCTCAATTCATGATTGTGACAGGCATGCCATGTCACCCCGACATCTACCAAAAGGAGTAATGCAATCGCAATAAAAATTTTACATTTTTTAGACAACATGGTCTAGATATGCAGCAACCAAAACTTTGGGTAATAAATTCAGGGGAATTTCCCTGACTTTAAAAACCAAAACGTTTTTTTCTAATAAATTAGCTTTTTGGGGCATATATAGCGCTGAACGGCTGCTCTAATTTTGACCAGATTTGGTTAAATGTTAGACCATTAGACACTCTGTGCCAATTAAAAGAAAGAAAACATTCACTTAGGATAATTCCCTTAAAACGAAGATATGTTCCTGAATTATGATTGTGACAGGCATGCCATATCGCACTGACATCTCCAACAAGGAGTCGACAAATCAGATTAAAACTTTACGAATTGTACTAAACCCAGAGGCATTCCCTGAAACCATGAAAAACTAACTCGGTCTGTTTTGGGAATTTAGCTTTCTTTCACCACATCGCTTATAAAGAATCTTCAATTTAAAACATTTATGGTGAAATGTTCGTAAATTAAAAACGTTTATTTGTTTTTTTTAATTATACACATGGAAAAGAAGTTTGGTTTGATAACTATGGGACCCATGGATTTATGCTTGCAGAAACAAACTACATACTCAGACCTCAGTGTACAAAGTACAAATTGAGGTTTGGGACCCTGTAGCATGAATACATGCTATACAACATGTGTTTTACAAATTGTGGTGGTTAATCACGTGGTTGACACTCTGTAGTTTATTTCCTTTTTCTTATTGGTACAGCGGCGGCTACCGCACTAACATTCACCAAATCTGATCAAAATTGGTGCAGCTATACTAGCGCTATGCTCAAAAGAAGCTATTTTTGTAAAACAAATCGTTTAGGTTGAGTCTCAAAGGAATCGCCTAGAATCTGTTACCTAAACTTTTTGGTTTTGTATATCTAAACCATGTTGTCTAACAAATGACCAAGTTTCATTGCGTTTCCATTACCTATGATGTTAGATGTCGTGGAAACATGCAATGCCTGTCACAATTATGACATTTTTTCATATTGGACCTAAAATAATCTGGAACTAAAGTACCTGGTTTCATAGTAGCGAGCCACTCTATTGTAATCGATGTAAGGTTCCATCCCGTATCCTCATCTACCCGTTGCAATTCCACAATCACTTCGTGTACGTCGATCTCTATCACTTCGACAGTAAACATTATCGTCGATGAAAAGTCGCTTGGTGAGGCAGAGATAGTAACATCCCCAGGTGCAGATGACAGGCACCGACGGTAAACGACGTTCAGGTATATTTTAGCGGACGGGGATTGAATACTTGTAACGTACTTTCCATGGTGGCTATACTTCTGGCCTATACGATGATTTAAAAAAAATATAAATACAAATTACTTTGAAGATATAAGTACAGGGGTTAAACGGTTATGTAAAACTTGTGTTGGTTTTTCTCAGTTATCTGGTGATGGTGCTTTTCAGTTAACATTTGTTTAATCATTACTATTTGTAAAATCGGCAAGACTTAGTGTTTGGTATTTTGTTTGCTTGTAAAATAATAATATTATTCTATAATAGGATTTCTAACAAAGTGTACATAAGTATAATCACTTACAAGTATAAGCAGCGGCAGTGATAATGAGTAGAAACAGTCGGTCAAACATGAGCACTACCAACAGATATACAGTTTGATCGGTGAACTACTATAAAAAGTCGAGCTTCCGATTTTCCCAGTAAGTTTACGACTTTTACTTTAGTTAATTTCTTTGTACAAGCAAAACAGTTAGTGACCTAAAGTATATGAGATAGATTTCTTCTAGATTGGAGTTGATTCTTTAAAAATACAATAATTAAAGAAATTCAAACTTAAAAATATAAATAGTAAGGGTGATAGCAAATAAAAACGATAAAGCGACAATCGTCACATGACGTCACGAAAAAAATCAATTTAACAATTCAAGATTGTATATATGGATAAGGCTGTAAAGCCCAAACCAAAATAATGTATTGCTGCTTTGCCGATCATTTTTTATTGTTAAGCCCCAAGAACATTTTTCTTTCACGGAACATGAATAGCAATATTTGGTAACCCGGAAATCTATTTTAGTTTCTGACCTCGAAAAAATACATACATATATATATATATATATATATAGCCTACCATTTATAAATTAAGTGGACATCAATACGTTTCTGCTAACAATAGAGCATGCAGTCTGAATATGTTGTTTAAATAGTATTTAATAAAACTTTGCCCTTTTCCCTTTTTCTTTCAGTTTTAACTGATGGTTCAGTGAGTTGCTTGTGATACATGTTGTGGTAATTCAGACCCTTCTTGATCCTGCTACGGCCAATAACGACCAACTCTCTTACTAGAATTGATTTTTGGGGAAAGGGTGACTGTGAGGATTTTCCCTGGGAGTTGCATACAAAAGTGTCGATTAATGTACATTTTGATAATGACAATCCTGTATCTTCGCATTCGATTACGAAATTCATTTGTCTAAACGACGATTACAAGATGTCGACGCCAAATATACCAGAAATCGAGAGCACTATTTGCATTATTAAATTACTCCTTTGTAAACTCGTCTGTACTGTATTTCCTTTCGTCCTCTGCTTATCTTTCTTGTACTGGACAGTGTCAATCACTAGTTCACCATCACTGTTTGTATATCATATTTCGCCTCTATCCTCGTTTATTTTACCAAAACAATATTGCTATTCTATATGTAAATATTAGTAAATAATTGACATTAAATATACTTTGATTTTTAACTCTACTAAAGATGCTTTACTGGTAGAAGCGGTGATCATACTGGGTTAAAACAATATGTTCAACTCTCGGTTTGTGGTTTGAACGGTGAACTAGAATAAAAGCACCAGCTTCCGGTTTCCCGGGTAAGTTTACGACTTCGGCTTTAGTTAATTTATTTTATAATCGAAACAGTTAATAAAACTGTAGACTCATTGCGCATGAGGTTTGAAGTTTTTATGTACAAACTCATAGGTATACCCATTCAAGGTGTGGCTCAGATTTACATATGGTCTGATTATCAGCGTTGATTTAGATATGTCGCAAAGTTTTTTTTTATATTTCCATTTAAATGTTTATACATTTATTGCTACCATACATTTTTAATCGTCATATGTTTATGTTAGGGTTGCAAAACTAAACGTCTCTAATGAATGGCAATGCGTTTCTACATGACAATAAAACCATAGTTTGTTATTAAATAAGGCTTGCAAAAGAAATTAACCTTGTTTATAAGCTTACAAAACGAAATGTAAAATCTAACCACGCTTTATACCAGGAGTGGCCAGACCTACTTCATGCTCGACCCGCATATAACAAAATCCAGTTTTTAAAGAACCACAACATTAACTCAATGAAAAATACGAATTTGTTTACTCACAACAAAGTTTTTTTTTACTCAAAACAAAGTTTAGCTACTGCTGCGTGATGATACCGTATGTCTCGACCTGGCTGTTATATTTTTATAATTAGGCTGATATGATGTTAAAGCTGCTCGGAGCAGTTCCTTTAAGTGTTGATTTGTCGAATTTGAACGGTACTTTTACATTACAAATTTCATCACGGAATAAAAGGACTCACAACAGTATGTTGCGGTATAAATAGAAATCAACCGAAAAGCTATTCTCTTTAGGTTTGTGTATTTTGCTTCTGGGACTTTTTTCCAGAACTCAACTGTACCCAGATATTTATGGACCATATTTAAAGCAAGACATTCCTGTTGTTCCATTTCTACAACAGATGCTTTACTAACAATCGGTGTAGGAATCGGACATCCATCGGTGATCACATCGATCAAATCAACCTCAAAAGGGTTTACAAAAAAGGGAAAACAAGGAATTAGCATTTGTAATTCTTGAAACCCAGATTGAAATTTCGCAAACAGTTCTTGAAGTTTTGCCTTTGTATTTTTCCACACCATTATATTGATGTTTATCTTTCTCAGATAAGGAAAGTGATAGAGTCTTTTAGAAAGTAAATCCCTTTGAAAAATTCTAAGTTTATTTTAAAAACTAAAATTTATTTTTAAGAAAAGGTCTGAAACCAGGTGGTCTTTGCCTTGCAGCGCCAAGTTTAAAGTTGGTTAATGATGCATTACTCCAGTAAGAAACAGGGTATCGTACATCCATCATCATCTTTCAGTTACGGATAAGTTTTGTTTCTTTTTTTAAGAAAATTACTAATTGGCTCCAACAACTTTACAAATCTACTCAAAACATTACTCGTCGACAGCTACCTTGCATTGCAATAAAATAAGACGTCATTAAGCTTATATTCAAGATTCAAATCTTCAATAAAGTTTCTAAATTGTCGGTGAGTCTTGGCATGTTTGCGAATAAAATTTGTCATTTAAGAAGCAGTCTTCATAACGTATTTCTATTTGACATATCTTGCTGCTAGGTGCTCACGATGAATCATACACAGAACACAATAAAAGTCAAGGAAGTTATCATCATTTTTATGAGTCGAATTAAGCCTGTTACTTCCGCTGATAAAGCAACGGTTATCTATGGTTTAAAAATGGCGCACATCGGTGAGTAAACACACAGTTTACGTTCTCTGATTATAATTGTTTTTTTCGCAAACAGTTCTTGAAGTTTTGCCTTTGTTTTTTCCACACTTTTATTTCGATGTTTATCTTTCTCAGTTAAGGGAAGTGATAGAATCTTTTAGAAAGTAAATCCCTATGAAAAATTCTAAGTTTATTTTAAAAACTGAAATTTATTTTTAAGAAAAGGTCTGAAACCAGGTGGTCTTTCCCTTGCAGCGCATCGGTAAGTAAACACACAGTCTACGTTCTCTGATTATAATTGGCGGTCAGGGTTGATACGGTGTGATACAATACGGTACGGTGGTATATACGATAGGGTGATTCGGTACGTGTACGATAACGTAATGTAAACAACCATTCACACTTTTATTATTAAACTTATATTACGTTATACAACTTAAGTTTGTAAGTAAGGAAAGTTAGCTTGTATAAATCAAAATGTAGTACAATGGCCGTAATGTATTATGTATAAATAAATATTATCATTATAACTTATTAGACCCCAATAATACATAATGTTAGGTGTCAAACTACAAATAGTTTATTGCGATCATTACATCACAATAACAAGTGTTGCTAATTGTGTTCGGCATAATAATGCGTTTGTTATAGTACATAAACGCTAATTTTACCGATAGTCAAGACGTGTTTTTATGCAAAGTTCCCCTGATTAAATAATGCGTCTGTGGTATACGATAATTGCGATACGGGTTTAATTATAACGTAGGTGAACAGTATTATACGTTTATCGTAGGTGAACAGTATTACGTTTATCTATCGTTGCAGCCCAAGTTTATATACATTTTACAAAGGGTAATTCTCAAGCAATAAACAACTATAAATCAGGAAGTATGACGACACAAAAGCGTTAGTGACGTAAACAAGGAGCATTTTTGACAATGAAACAGTGTAGTTAAAGTTATGCTTAGATTAAAAATTGTGAAGCAAATTAGTCGGTAATAAAAGGATTTTTAAATGGTGTCGCAAACAGGCAGATTATATTACAGATTACAGGAAAAAATAAAACGCTTAATTAAGAAAGAAAGGGGATTTTTTTAAATTTTGTTTTTTTACTGTCTGATTATTTCAATTTTTGTTACTTCTTGTAAAACAGCAACTGTTGTATTTTGTTGACGTGACGTATAAATAAGTTTTAAGCTTAATATAAGTTTAGTTGTTTATCATGTTTCCATTATTTATCTGGGGCGAATCTTCATGTCCATGTATAAAAAGCCCCTCCTGGAGCGCGAAGGACCCGAATGATCTAGCCATATTGCGAAAGTTCCATGAAGTTTACAGGGAGCATAAATGGAGGTCAATCGAGCCCGAGCACACGCACGGAACCAGAATCCACCGGAGGTTTCTTCAGCACAGTTTCTTGTTTTAGATAAATCATTGTCTTTGTCATAAGTTGAAAACTGCATTTTATTTGAAACTGCCATAGAATCTAAAGGATAGGAATCTTTATTAAAACACTCCACATTAATTTATAATTCTGTTCGGATATGTAACGCAAGCACAGCGGCTAAAAATCCTAATCAGATTAGCTCATGCCCGCAGTCGATTTGCCGGTGACATTACAGTGTGTGTAAACTTACTTATATTTGATATCACTTAGTTTTTAATTGATGTATTTCAATAACCAAAGATGGCTTGCTGGTATGTTGTGTCCTCTAAAGTGATAAATTGTTTTTTAGAAGGTTATACAAAAATGTGGGAATCCGTAAACTGTTTTACTGACATTTTAAATATTTAAAACAATGGTCCGAATTACGCCATTACCTATACCTTATGTACCTAGTTTGGTGTTAACATTTGTTTCTTATAAATTGGCGCGTAAAGATATGCAAACTCGCCAGCGTGACAGCCCATAATGTGTATCAAGTCTTATTCATGTTATTCTAATTATCTAATATAATATATATAGTCTAAAAACGATATGTTGAAAACAATGACCTCACCGTTTG
Organism: Ciona savignyi; assembly: GCA_000149265.1. Lineage (NCBI taxonomy): Eukaryota > Metazoa > Chordata > Ascidiacea > Phlebobranchia > Cionidae > Ciona > Ciona savignyi. The sequence goes on along the minus strand of CH001352.1, from coordinate 401,835 downwards.
AATAAAAGCACGTGGAAACATTAAGTTCACTGTCACTAAAGCAGCAACCTAAAATGCACAGTAGTTTAATTTAATGTAAGTACATCGAAACGTCCGTCGAAAGCTGGTTTGATCAAACCAGCCATTACTAAGCAGTTTTGTGAATGGCAACGAAGTATTAGAAGAAGTTTCGTGAAGTCGGTTATTGTATACTTTAAAAAACTACAGTGTCTCTACCGTATTCAACACACTTCAATAGACCTTGTAACATGTAGGTGGAGCACAGGGTAATCCGACGATTTTACTGTGTCATACCACCCCATGCATTTTTCATATTCTAGACGATAAACCTGAATTTTCTGTTTATGTAATAAAATATATACTTCATTCTTCTACTTGTTAGCGTGGTGGGTTAGTGTGTCGCCTTTATCCAACGGTGGGCGCGAGGTAATTTAACGATTGCATACCCATTAACATCCTATGCAGTGATGGGATTCAAAATTTAAAAAAAACAGGTTCTCTTTTTGTAAGGGTCTAATGTTTGTAAAAAAACAAGAATGGGATCTGTGATTATCCCGACGATCCAAGAACGGGTTCGACCGAACCCATTCGAACCTCTTGAATCCCATCACTGATCCTATTGCATTTAAAATAACATGTAATAATTTAAGACGGAACCACCCAGTAGAATATTTATATATGTCCAATACATGATGACAACAAATTCAAAAAAGCTAGCAACACTACAATCATGTTTAGTCGACCTGGCATAGATAAGCAGTTTTCACGTGTAATGTTGGCGTAACCGCAATTTCTACGATCTTGTGGGTTGCTGTAGTCGCATATAGTGTCTGTAAGTTCATAGATTAGATCTCAAGTTATCACTCTTATTATATCTATACCGTTTTGGTGTCCGAAGCCAGTGATGTCTAGTTTGTAGTTGGATGAAGCCGTGCCCACTAAAAACGACCTTAGAATATAAGGATAACATTTTGTTTTATAGACCAGGCATACAGGGTTCACATCCAGTACAAAAATTTTGGATTAAAATCAACGGCTAGGACTTACGAATATTCTGCTGCAAATGTTATGTTATTACATGCTTTCAAGTCGATTCGAAGTTCTACATTTCGTATGCTTGTCAACAAATGCATGGCGTTTAATCCTGTTTAAATCGCATATGCCGGTTATTTCAAAGTATTTTTTTCAATAGTAAACCAACCAAGCCAGAAGTCATCATTTTTGTTCCCGAATCCTTGTGTATAGTTGACCCAGCTTTGATTAAAATCAACTCTGCCGGACTGGCGTCGCATTATAACCTGAAACAAACACGTCATATACACAAGTATAATAGAATTGTTCAACATACCGTCCATCCACCACCTTGAGTAGTCATATCACAGTACACCTTTAAAGGATTGTTGCCATCCGGGTAGATAGTGTAGAGTCCGGTATAAGTATGCCCGATGTTGTAAAAGTCCTTGCAGTTTCTCAGGCCTACGAATATTATGTTATTTTATAGCATGAAACGATCACTTTAATCCTATATCTGAGCTTTTTGACAAAATGTAAATGGAAGATACAATAATCAATACAATAGTCTGGAACTAAAGTACCTGGTTTCATAGTAGCGAGCCACTCTATTGTAATCGATGTAAGGTTCCATCCCGTATCCTCATCTACCCGTTGCAATTCAACAATGACTTCGTGTACGTCGATCTCTATCACTTCGACAGTAAACATTATCGACGATGAAAAGTCGCTTGGTGAGGCAGAGATAGTAACATCAGCAGGTGCAGATAGCAGGCACAGACGGTAAACGACGTTCAGGTATACTTTAGCGGACGAGGATTGAATACTTGTAACGTACTTTCCATGGTGGCTATACTTCTGGCCTATAAGATGATTTAAAAAAAATAACAACAACAAAAAAATAAATTCAAAATACTTGGGAAAAATAGTAAGTACATGGGTTAAAAGATTAATGATAACTGGTGTTAGTTCTTTTCAGTTATCTTGTGATGGTGCTTTTCAATTAACATTTGTTAACCATCATTATTTGTAAATTCGGGAAGACTTAGTGCTTGATGTTTTTTTGCTAGTACAATCATAATATTATTCTATAATAAGATATATAACAGGTTTTCTTAGAAAATGCATATGGGTATAGTCACTTACTGGTATAAGCAGCGACAGTGATAATTAGTAGAAACAGTCGGTCATACATGAGCACTACCGATGTACAGTTAGACTGGTAAACACCTATAAAAAGTCGAGCTTCCGGTTTTCCCAGTAAGTTTACGACTTTTACCTTTGTTAATTTCTTTGTAAAAAAACAGTTTTTAATCTAAAGTATATGGGGTTCTTCTAGTTTCTTTAAAGTTGATCTTTTAAAGAAGACAATAATTAAAGAAACACAAACTTATACATAGTAAGGTAATAGCAAAAAACGATAAAGCTACAATCGTAAAGGACGTCACGGGAAATTTTGTTTAACAATTCAAGACTATAGGCTATATATTAATGAAGCTGTATAACCCAAACCAAATTACAAATAAATACAGCGCATACCAGAAGATACTTTGCCTTACAAAATTGCTGGTATTGTTAAGCTACAAGAATATGGTGCGTTCACAGAATATAAATAACAAATTTAACATTTTTTAAAAATAATCAGACCTTTTTTACTAAATAAAGAAAAGCATCAGTTCGTTTGCATGAAGCTGAAAGGTTGTAAGATTGTGGATTGGTTATGTCTAAAGGTATTGTTGTTGACTGGACGACTCCTCGTTCAACCAAAGTCGACCAGCTCTCTTACTATTTTTTAGAGGAGGAGGGGGGTGACTGTGGTGATCTTCCTTGGAGACGATTACAAGTTATCTATGAAAAAATATCGACGCCAAATATACCGAAAGGCGCACTTTTTGTATTAATACTACAATATTTTAAAAATTGCCTGTGATATAGTTTCTCTTGCCCTCTGCTTATCTTACTTATACTGGACAGTGTTAATCACTTCTAAACCATCACTGTTTATATGTCATATTTAAGTTCTACCCTCTACATTTTTGCCAGCAAAACAATATTGCTGTTCTATATGTACATATTAGTAAATAACTGATATTACTTATTTTTAACACTACTAAAGTTGCTTTTCTGGTAGAAGCTACGGTGAAACTGGGTTAAAACAATATGTTCACCGTGACGACTGTCGGTTTGCGGTTTAAACGGTGAACTCGAATAAAAAAGGCAGCTTCTGGATTTCCAAGTAAGTTTACGACTTCCACTTTAATTGGTTATTTTGTTGCACAAGCTAAACAGTTGTTTTACCTTAAGCACATGCGGTTTTATGTCTTTGTACAAACTCAAAGGTTTAGAAATTAAAACTGTGGTTCCTGCATTACCAAACTAGGAAATTTGTTATCGAATTACCAAACTTTAGTATCCCAGGTAGTTAGCTAGGCTACTATAGGCTAAACTTTCTTGAATTTTAAATATGACCTGACAAAATCAGTAATTGTCAAAAGCATTAATAGCGAGTAGTTTCGCGCCTTCAACCTTTCGATTGAAAGGCGAAGCACTTAACCTCCAGGCTAACCGGCCGGACTGGCTGTCTGTACAAGATTACAGCACACTGAGCGTCACTACAAACGTCATAAAACGCGAACGCCTTGTTTTACTGCTTTCGCGCTCATTGCCACTTTTACTATAAATTTCCGTGTTTTGTAATTACACATCAGTGCACTTGGGACTCACCAATAGTTATTTTCAGATTTGTTGGAAATTCTTACACGAGAATTTGCTAGAAAATAATGGCATTTGGTGAAAATTTAGTAAACAAATTTTAGTAAAAATTCACTAACACGACCACCCCGCTAACGCGACCGCTTGATGACGTTCCCATAGGTGGTCAGGTAAGCGGGACTCCACTGTAGTTCTTCTCAGAAGTGACTACCGTTGCCTCGTTCAACCTACCGTTGGCACCGAAGGTCTTTGTTGTGAGATCGAAAATATTATGCGTGTTCGTGTTTTCTTACCAAACTGTTGAGAGAGTGATGAATAAATACAACTTTGACCCCTAACGAATCCTTGATCGTGAACCTAAATGGTAAGAACCGACATAAGTTTTCAATGAGCACTGGCAAATTATTACGGGGAATTCCCAAATTGGCCGAAAGTTTCAAAAGGATTTCCAAAGCTTTCCAGTATTCCAATTAGTCACCCAGCATTTAATAAACTTTTAGACGATGGTTCGATGGTTTGTTGTAATTAACCCATTAGATTGTACTTTCACAGAACATAGATAGCACGTTCGGCCCGTTGGTCTAACGGTTAAGTGCGTCGCCTTTCAATCGAAAGATTGAAGGTGCGAAACTGGTCGGTGGTCGCTAGCTAGTCGGTTGTGTCCTTGGGCAAGGCACTTGACGGACATTGCCTGAACCCAGCGGATTAATGGGTTGTACCAAATTGAAGGAACGTGTCTATCATATACAACACACTGCAATAGCTCCGGTACCCGACGATGGGCGCGAGGTGATCTGACGATTGCCCATGTGTTAGACCTCTTGGTTTTCCCATTCACGGGGATAAAGATAAATATCCTATCCTATCCTACGTTCGTTAAAATGTGGGGCAACACTAAAAGAAGGGAAAAAGAATTATAACCCACAAGATCACTTGGAGCGCTTACTTTACTTTGTAATTATAAAAGCCATAATATTAATGTTGGAATTAAAGTTAGTTCTGGGGTTGAGATTTGTGTTTGGTACAGCGTTAGAATTACTTTCTATGGCAATCTAAGCAATTCTGTAGTATAAAGAGGCACCCCCTAAAATTAATGTCAAGCCCAGAACAAACCCTGTAACTCCAAACCCCATGTATGTTTAAATCTAACACTAAAGCCCTTTTCATTTTAGTAAGTAGTTCCCCTTTTTTCCCTCTTTTAGTTTCGCCCTTTATTGAAGCCTTCAGGATTTGCAGGTTTTACTTTCAAACTCGAGTTATTTACTAAATCATGGAAGAAAACGTTGTTCGAACTGACGGCTTTGTAACTGCGATCGAATTCTGTCCGTACGAAAATGCAACCAAACTTCTAGCATATTCGAGTGCTGACAATCTGCATATTTGTTCCGTTGCTTTTCAACATGAAGACCAAAGCAGTCATGCTGAAAAACAATCAGTTCGTGCAACTGTTACACACACTGAAAATCTCCTAACCTACAGCCAGAATGGTAAGTATATTTTCTGCAGATTTTTGTTAAACAAAAACCTGAGCCTTTAAAAAATATAAGTATGGAAGATTCGGTACCTCTAAATACTACAGGACCACTTGGACCGCTTGGAGAGCATGGAGCGCTTGAATCGTTTGAAGCGCTTGGATCGCTTGGATCGCATGGAGCGCTTGAATCGCTTAGATTGCTTATTATACTTCGTAATTACAAAAGTCATGATAATAATGTTAGGGTTGGGGTTAAAGTTAGTTCTGGGGTTGAGATTAGTGTTTGGGACAGGGTTAGAATTACTTTCCATAGCAATCTAAGTGATCCAAGCGTTCCAAGCGCTCCAAGCGGTCCTGTAGTATTTAGAGGCACCCTGGAAGATTTGTATTAAGTGCAAAACAGTTAATGACCCTGACCGGTATGCGCCAAACAGGATATTTTTATGAAAGTTACCTAGGTTTTGAATATGTACCACAATGATAAGTACATCAATTGCGCACCTAAAAATTATGTTTTCTTATTGCACACTTTATACAGTTTTTAAGGTCATTTTCACATCTACTGATATTTTTTTCTAAAAAACAATATTTTAAGGCATTACACTGGTACACAATTGGTGCAGATAAGTTAACTTGTACACTTTAAAGTTACATATGACACACCGGAAAAAAATAACATACTTTCGACAATAGGATGTAAGTGTAAAATTGTTATATATGTACGACATCATATATTTTATTCATTGCCACACATCTCATACTTAAATTCTCCGTAGACTTTCTAATAGCTTGTTGGTTTAGTCATTTTGTGCGTAGCATTTAAGTTGAAGGGTTGCAGGATCAAAACTTTATTAGTTAGTTGATTGTGTCCATGTGCTTAGTGACCATCTCCTGAACCCAGTGGATTAATGGGTTGTACTAAAACTGAAAAAACTTCTTAGTCATACGACATACATGACACTCTGCAACCGCTGGTACCCAATGGTGGTCACAAGGTTATCTAATAACGATCTGCGATGTATCTGCAGGGTAATCAGACAATTGTCCATCTTCTTGCATTTTCCATTCACTAGCATAAAACATAAATATCCAATCCTAAATATAATGATAAATTGCCAGTACATTTTTATAGGAATTATACTTTGTAAAATATATTTTTTTCAGACATCAATTGTATATCATGGTCTCCAGTCAGCAACATGAAATATCTACCAAGATGTGCTAAGTTAGCATTGGGTTTGCTTGATTCCACCATCAGCATATTAACAACTGATTTTAAAGGGGAAACAAGTCTACTAGTATGTGTACTGTTTTTCTTTTCAGATGTTGATTTTTAAACTGCAAATTCAAAATTTGCCTTTTTTTATTAGCAAACAGGTATTTTTAAACCTTTTTTGTGTTTTTAAAAGTATATATTTTAAGAAATTTTAACATAATTTATATCCGTAATAGAGTATTTTTACCTAACATTTGGCAAATAATTAAGTCAGCGTTGCAGCTCTTTCTATTTTCGAATAAAATTAAAAAACGGAAACCATATCTGTAAGATGTAATAATTTCAGACGTTGAAAGGCCACACGAACAGCGTTAATGCAGTTGCGTTTGAACCACTTGAGGGCAGAGTAGTGGCATCAGTAGCTGATGATAGCACTTGTAAGATCTGGGACGCGGATGGTGGGAACATTATTCATGACATTCGACTCCTTTGTGCTGGAATTGATGTGTGTTGGAACAAGCTGCAACCAGGTATATAAAATTGTTTGTTTTACTTTAATTCTTTTACTTGAAATGGGTTATTGTCATGTTTTATTGAAATATAATTACTTCACATGGGTTATTGTCATGTTTAATTGAAATATATTCACTTCACATGGGTTAATGTCTTGTTTAATTGAAATATATTTACTTCACATGGGATAATGTTGTGTTTAATTGAAATATATTTAATTCACATGGATTATTGTCTTGTATATTTTCATTCATTTGTAGGAAATACTGTATCAATTTTTAAGTTGCATTGTCAGTGATTGCGTTTACTTTTGATAAAAAGTGTGTTGTTGTTAAACAGAACTTGATAAATTCAAATTCAAGTAAAATACTTCAGTTGGTCATGTTTTACAGTGGATTGCTTTAAACCCAGGTCCACTGAACTAAATCTATTTTGTCTGCTAACTCTGTGTATACATCAGAATACCACATGTTTATCTTGTTACGCGTCATGTAGATGTCATTGTTTGTATATCTATCTCCGGTTAGCAATGTCAACAGGTTGATTGAAAATACAATGGGTTTTGTGACCGATCACTACTGTTTGTGACTTTACGAACACATGCTACTAGCACAGTACAATATTTTTATTTTTGTGATGTTCACTACTATAACGTAGTTCCTCAGATTGTTATAAGAACACAGTTTTGATACCGGTATATGCTAGAAATCATATTGTTTACACAAACATTTTAAATATTGCTACAATCAAAAATTCAAAGCGACTCTGTAAACCATGCAATTTCAGCACATATCAAGACTTTACTGTTTGATATTTAAATCTTAAATTATTCTTATTGTGTGAAAATAAAAAAAAAAACTTGTTTTAGGGATTTTTATGGTCGGCGAACTTTTTGGAAACCTCAGATTTTACGACTGCACAGATGAAGATGAGCCTCCCATGCCCACCCAGTGGTTAAATTGTAAACGGGGCGGTCTCACGTCCGCTGACTGGTGCCCACTGAACCCCATGAAAGTTGGTGCTTCTGTTGGGACAGAGTGGGTTCTATGGGATGCGAGCAAATCCAGGTATACTTTATACTTTTTTACTTGTTATGATTGATATATTTGTAAAGTTATAGGTAGGGATGCACAAACTAGAATATCGAATCTTTCGGATTCGAATCCTACGGGATTCGAATCCAAATATTACGTTTATTTCGAATATTTAGATTCGAAATAATATACATTGCACATTGAGAAACTATAATTGCATGGAGTTCCTTTTTATTTCCATTGTACATGTTGCAGCAGCGTTGATTATAATGGATATTATAAGCATGGGCGCCGGCTTCCGCTGCGCAATAATTATCACATAAATCGTCTAACCGCAGCGCCGCTTTTCCAGCGGTGTTTATTGCTTTGATCGGCGGTTTGACCTAGGGTTACGTTGACCTAGATTCAATACAAGACTACTGACGTACTCCCGTTTTTCCCCATGTTCTTCCCATTACTAAGTATTAGCTAGAGAGAACAGTAGGCTAACATCGGTTAACGGTTAACGGTTTTTTTCTTTGATCAGTTAACCGTTATAGAAATCTGGATTCTTGCACAGCCCTCGCAGACACATAAATATTTGGTATATTCTTTCCGTATTGTTGACGCTGAGCTGCGTATTAACGACCATGCAATATTTCAGCGGGGGAAATAGTTAGATTAAACACTTAAACTCCTGGCTTAATCTTTTAGCTTTGTAAATCGTTAGTATCATAGTTCTATCCGAGTTAATTCGAGGCATAAGTCCGACTGTGACGTCATAAAATTTCGCGCAACGGTAACATTTTACTGAAGTCGCCGCCTATGATTATAAGTATGTAAACACACTGGCCATAGAGGTAGTCAGTGCCAGCAGAAATTTTTGACGATCTTGCCACTTTAACTCGAGTTTGCTTTTTAATATAGAATAGGATTCGATATTCTGGATTCGAAATAACTATTCTAGAATACCAAGATATTCTAGTTTGTGCATCCCTAGTTATAGGTGCAAACTGCATCATTTTACTTTTAAATTGCACCTTGTGCGGGGAATAAGCATTTTGTATAAGCCCCGCGAGCCACCTTTTATTGATACCAACACCAAAAATTCCAACTTTTTTTTAATAATAAAAAATTTGAATTTAAAAAAATGGCATAAAATTTGCGTTTTTTTTTAATATTTAACACAGTGGGCTAATTTAACTTGTTGACTACACTTCTACGTACTTTTGTTCATTACAGCTTGCCAGAGGACACACGGCAAAGTCATGTAGGAGGAAGTGTGAAGTACAGGTGGTGCAGGGCTGATGAGGATATCTTCCTCACACAAGGTCGTCCGAAACACACCCTCAAGATTCATCATCTTGGACACAGAGAGGTGAGAATATTAAAGATAGGATATTCATGTTTTATCACTGGGTGTGGGAAAACAAGTGGTTCAGTATTGACTAGATTACCTCTGACCCACCATTGGGCTAGAAACGCTCTTAGTTCCTTCTTAATCAACCTATTAATCCAGAGGTATCACGGAGAGTCCACCAGGTGACTGCCTAGGAACACAACCTATTTAAGCAGTTTGTATCAATCCATCAATAGTTTTGCTGAAAGCTTGTGTAGATTCTTTTTTGTGGGCGACCTGCACTCCGCCCAGAATCACACTAGTGCTGCGTTGATTACTATCAACGCGAATGTCTGTCGTTAATCAGCCAAACGCGCACGATTCTGTTATGGTCTTTAATGGCGGTTTTCTATAAATAAAATAAATACAATCAAATTATTGTCAGTAAATCAGTACTTAAAGAATAACATGAAAACTTACCAACTGATTAGCTTGCAGGTAAGTACAGTTAGGTTCGGTATCAAATATCATTTAGGTTCAGTATAAACGTTTCGTTACTATAGCAAATTCAGTACTAACACAATAAAAAGAAGGAAATGAGGAATCGAGGCAATAAATAAAGGCGTGTTGTTACGTCACGACCTTGTAGGGATGACCGATCTATTATCAGGGGCAACAAGGACGGCGCACCATCAGCATCAAACGATGTGAA
>CH001352.1:379955-391067 GCA_000149265.1 Ciona savignyi | reverse complement strand
CCCATGCTCCGCCCATATGGCTAGCTGCAGGAGGGTTAAATGACCACGAAATTTTCTTTCTGGCGTAAATGTTCCGCAATGTGCTGGTGGTTCCACTTCTTTATTGATGATCTAAGGATTTTCGCAGCACCAACAAAATTAGTGCCATTGTCACTGTAAATGTGTTCCGGTTTTCCTCTCCGTCCAGTAAATCGTCGCAACGCGTTCAAAAATGAATCTGTAGAAAGGTCACAAGCCACCTCAAGATGCACGGCTCTCATCGTAAGGCACGTGAACAGGCAGCCGTATCTTTTTATCTGGCTACGTCCTTGTTTTACATAGAAAGGACCAAAATAATCGATTCCGACGCTACTGAACGCAGGTTTGTCGGACTGCAGGCGACAAGCAGGCAGATCGGCCATCATTTGACTTGAAGGAGTTGTACGTCTTCTTTCACAGGGTAAACACCTTGTTAATACGCGTCGCACTGCGACTCCTATCTTCAGTATCCAGTAAGTCCTTCTTAGGGAAGAAATCGTGTGTCCAGATCCAGAGTGTCCGACAAGCTCGTGGTGTTCAGTGATTACCAGTTCTGTAATTTTGGAATGACAGGGGAGTTATTATAGGGTGTTTTATATCATATTCGACAGTCGCCCTCTCTATGCGTCCACCAACGCGAAGAAGGTTTTCTTTTATAAATGGGTTAAGTCTTAAGAGAGCCCGCGTACACTCATTCTTCTTCGCTTGTTGTCCTGTCATCAAACTTGCGATAATCGGTCCAAAGTGTTTACGTTGCTCGTACTTTATCAGTTGCAGACCGGCAAATTTCATTTCTTCCACGGTAAGAGGCCCACTTGATACAGTCTCCCGATCTTGATTCACTCTTTGGCGCAAATACTCCTTGTATCTGAGCAACCACGCTGCGGCTTTCTTTAGTCGGTACCATGATGAGTAGTAGTTAATTAATCTATCCACTGCTGGTTCAGTTTGGTTCATTGCCGTTTGACCGGGAATTAACAAGTTCACACTGACATCTTGCCGCTTGACAGGTAAAAATTGGCTCGGTACTTCCGGGAGTGTAACGGGACACTTGGGCCACGTATCTTCTGTACTCCAGAGAAATTGAGGCCCATTAAGCCAACGTCCAGAAAGGGCATCTGGGTCAAGACCACGAGTAGCGTCGTCCGCCGGGTTCAATTGTGTCGGTACGTGTTTCCATCTCTTAATGTCGGTACGTCGTTCGATTTCAGCTATGCGGTTTGCCACGAATGTAGGGAACCTTTTCGTGGAGTTGAATAGCGTCTGAAGTACCGCTGTTGAATCGGTCCAGAAAGTTGATTGACAGTCACTTAGCTTCAATTCTCTTCTAGCAACCTGGTCATTTCTTACGGCAAGCACAGCGGCAGTCAGTTCTAATCGCGGGACGGACATGGTGCTGGTCGGTGCCACTCTTGCTTTTCCAAATAAAAAGGCACAATGCACATTACCGTTATCATCTGTACTTCGGAGATAAGACACCGCGCTTGTAAGCTGCGGTTGAAGCATCTGCGAAATGGTGTAGTTCGGTAATAACTACGTTTCCAAACTCAGGAGGGCGAAAACAGCGACTAATTCTAACGTCTTCCAGCCCCGGAAGAACGTCAAGCCACGACTTCCACTCGTCTGCTTCACTTTGCAAAACCGGTTCGTCCCAATCGAGTCCGCGCTTGCAAAGTTTCTGCCACAGAAGTCTTCCCTTTATTAGAACCGGTGCTGCAAACCCCAAAGGATCGTAAATGGAACTGACTACAGAGAGTATCCCTCTCTTGGTCACGGGGCTCTTCTTTTTAACGACGGTATATGTGAATTTATCACAGGATACCAACCATTGTACTCCGAGCACACGCTCATCCACACAATCGTCGATTTTCATCGTCTTAACATTCTTTGCTCTATCCTGTTCGGGAATCGAATCCAAGACCTGCTGGTTGTTGGTTAGCCATTTCGTAAGGCGAAACCCGGCTTGCGAAAGTAGGTCCCGCAGCTGCGCTACGAGTCGTACTGCTTCGTTCACATCGCGAGCTGAGACCAAACAATCATCAACATAAAAGTTGTTGGTTACCACTTCCGAGACGACGTCGTCATAAAGGTGACCAAACTCGATGGCTGTTTGTCTCAAGCAAAACGCCGCACAGCTCGGTGACGACGTTGCGCCGAATAAGTGCACCAACATCTCGTGCACTAATGGCCTTGACTCCAAATTACCGTCCTTCCACCAGAGAAAGCTCAGCGTCTTTCGATCCTTGGGTTCCACCCTCACTTGGTGGAACATCGCTTCGACATCTGCTACCAAAGCGACTTGGTGTATGCGGAAACGCATTAGCACGCCCACAAGGCTATTCATGAGGTCTGGGCCTTGCAGTAAAATATCATTAAGCGCAAGCCCTTTGTGTTTCGCTGCGCAGTCGAACACTACCCGTACCTTACCAGGTTTCCGCGGGTGCATCACAGGATGGTGAGGTATAAACCATCTGTAGTTGAACGCATTCAGTTCGTTTGTGGTCACTTCACGAGCGTAGTCATTGTCAATGTAGGTTTGCATCGAGGCCATGTACTTTTTTCGTAAGTCATCGTCCTTTTGAAGTCGTCGTTTCAAGCCGATGGACCTTTTCATCATGTCGTGAGCCACACGATCTTCTCTTGACGCAGGATTCTCTAGAACGGCAGTCGCATCGCCAAAGTCCATTATTTGTCTTGAAAGACGATCTGTAGTAATGGCAGCGAGATTATTGTAGATTGTAGTTGATCGGGGCGACACACACGACGGCCCCATCAATGACCATCCTAAAGGGGTTTTCCAGGCAACAGGTTCATCCTGTTTCCCCTTTAAAATGCGCTCTACACACAGAGCCTCTGGTACATCAATACCAATCAGTAGCGTGACTGTCCCACCAGCCACATGCGGGAATTCCAATCCCTTTAAATGAGACATGTCATTTATCTTCTTCTTATCAGGTATCACATTCGGTTGAACTGGAATTTGATCTACGGATACCACGTTCCGTAGGTGGATTTCGGTATTGGCATCTAGCGAACATACAGTGAAATTTGTGATCATTCCATTGTAGGACGACTGATTACACAGTGTCGTCATCTGAATCTGTTTTCGAACGCCTGTTAACCCCAGGGCGTTCACCAAGGTCTGGCTGCAAAACGTGGCTGTAGAACCGGTATCGAGAAATGCGTAGGTGCATACTTCGCGACCTTGGAATCGAACCTTCACGGGTACTACGCACAGGTAGATTATTGGGGTTCGAAGGCTTCGTCATTTCCCAGCTTCTCCGAGAGCATGGACGAACACGACATCGTGTGCTTTATCGGAGTCTCATTATTTGTCACCTTTTTGTCGTTGGTTATTCCGGCATGCAACATTGTATGGTGATAGGGGCTCCCGCATTCACCACATTCTTCCGTCGACGAGCAGTCTATCACACGGTGGCCGTGGCATAGGCATCTGAAACACAGGCCTTTGTTCATTGCGTATTCGCGACGCTCGCGAGTTCTCTTTGACCTAAATGTGTTACACTGGGACAAGCTGTGTCTCTTAAAGCACAAAATGCACATTTCACCCTCGGGAATTCGGTAGCACGTGTGGTTTAGTCTCAGACACAGTGCTGCATGTTGCAACTCTCAGTTTCCTTCCACCTCTAGAACCCATCTTCACATTGTCGGCACGGCGATAAAGGCTTTCACCGTACAGTGAATTCCATATGTTAGAGTGGCGCGAAACGAATGTCACAAGATCTAAAAATCCAGCTTCTCGTTTATTTTCTTCAAAAACAATTACTGACCACTCTAATCCACTTCGCTTGCAGATTGTCAGGTAACTTTTGAAGAATCGGTAGAAGACAATGCAAGGAATTAAAACCGGCGTATTCGCCAACGTCTGCCAGAGCACTTCGGCACCTTTGCAATAGTATGTTCAGTTTCAGTAGGCCACTCGGATCTCTTTCCCCGACTTCCGGCGTCTTCGATAGCAATTTTGCACATGCTGCTGAAATAATGTGGGGACGACCGTACAATTGCCACAACTGTTCTCGTGCCAGGTTGTAACCGCCCAACCGGGTCTTTACTAAAGTGCGATAGCTGACGTCGCACATCGGGTTCGCATTGTTGTAGCAGGTAAGTCAATCTTGCCGAGTCCGACCGTACGTGAGCCATTACATGTGTCTCAAAGTTGCGAATAAATTCGTGATAATCAAGCGGGTCGCCGTTAAACTTCATTAATTCCGGACGGGGAGGGAGAGTTCTATCACCCCAATAGTGAATCTGTTCATGTCGTTCGGGAGATACGGTTCTCTGAACATGGTTCTTTCCCGTCGTAACGTGGAGACGCGCGTGCTTCAGGCTTGTACTCCTGTTGCGCCGGGTTCCGGTTGCGATATACTTTCGAATCGATTACAATTTACCGATAATTTATCGAATGTAGAAAAAGGCACTGGCAGGACATTTTTAGAGGTTTCGTTTAGTATGCGAGTCGAAATATGCTTTCGGTTATCGGTAATGTTGGGGTTTCCTACCGTATCGGTTTGCTCGCGTGAACTGTTGGGCATGGTCAGCAGGTTGGGAGACTGTTCATTAGTACATTGTTCGTTCCAAGCTCGTAACTCCAGTTCTGCCATCTCTGCATTCCGTCTGGATTCTCGTCGAGCTTCTTCGGCTTTCCCGTTCGGCCGCTTCTATGGGCCGCAGCAACCTTTTCCTTTTCTCGCTGGTCGACCTGTAAAACTTCTAGGCGAGCTTTCTGTGCTCGAACATAAGCTTCACGTCGTTTCACGCTCGACCGAGAACTGCGTAGTGAGCTTGCACTATCGCTGATGGTATACAACCTGTCAGGACTCTTTGGGGATATTGCCGATTTATCAGACAAGGCGTCATTTATTTGAAACCAATCGCCAATACGGGTATCAAATTCTACTTTGCATTGCACTATACCTTTTAGAGGTTGATGGCCTTCAGAGTTTAATTCTTCTGGTGTGAATGCTTCAGAGGCAAGGGAGAGAAGTCTTTGGTAAAGTTCATCTATTACCGATACCAACTTCTTCAGCTCGGAAGCGGATCCTGGATCAATCATCAAGCACTCTGCTAAAATGTATTTCTTGCGAAGGTTAGCTTCCACAACATCAAACTCTTTTAAATTGTCTGACGCCATGATCGTTTCAATATTGTTAGGTTCAGCAAACTGACCGAGAGTCAGTTGAAAACTTTAATGTAGATTCTTTTTTGTGGGCGACCTGCATTCCGCCCAGAATCACACTAGTGCTGCGTTGATTACTATCAACGCGAATGTCTGTCGTTAATCAGCCAAACGCGCACGATTTCTGTTATGGTCTTTAATGGCGGTTTTTCTATAAATAAAATAAATACAATCAAATTATTGTCAGTAAATCAGTACTTAAAGAATAACATGAAAACTTACCAACTGATTAGCTTGCAGGTAAGTACAGTTAGGTTCGGTATCAAATATCATTTAGGTTCAGTATAAACGTTTCGTTACTATAGCAAATTCAGTACTAACACAATAAAAAGAAGGAAATGAGGAATCGAGGCAATAAATAAAGGCGTGTTGTTACGTCACGACCTTGTAGGGATGACCGATCTATTATCAGGGGCAACAAGGACGGCGCACCATCAGCATCAAACGATGTGAAATTAAAAGGGAACTATAGAGATGTTACAGCTTGCCTAATCTAACTACCTACCTTCCTATCTAGACGCCCTTTTTTTTTTAACAACTAAAATGACTGACCAAACAACTCAACCGAAAACAACTAAATCCAAGCAACTTAATCACAAACAACTAAATCCAACTTTTTGTTCATACAACTAAACCACTGGGTTTAAACAACACCTGAAAGGATTTGGATCATACACACTAAGAATAAGCCAAGACATTGTTCTAGTTTAAAGCTTGTAGTCAGTTACAGAGTTTGTATTATTTCCCAGCTTCTTCGTAACGAGGTTCTGCTGGTAGGAAGTGGAGCAAGTTGGCACGCAACTCACCCCATCTGCGCTGTCCCTGGGAAGCAACATATTCAATTCTTCGACGTCTCCAATGACCACAATTGAAATGGAAGACCTTTTGACCCAAAGTCTTAATCGCATTACCCTATGACCAAACACTTGGAGAGACCTTAAAAATCAACATTTCAGGGAACTTTAAAATAATTATTTTCTGTTACCATGTTTCAATGTTTTGTATACCATTTTTACCAAATTTTCTCTAAATCCTCAAATGTGTTAAAATACCCTGCAAAATGACCAACTTGGATGGACCTTTAAATTAAACTTTTTTTAAATAAAAATCAACTTTTTTTAAACAAACTCTTGTTCCAATTGTGAATGCCATTTTGACACAATTTTTTTGCTATTTTTTTAAATGTCATTCTCTTTCACTAAACTAAACTTCCCAATTTCAGGTTGGCAATAATGTTTCTATTCTTAATTTCTTAGAACTTTTCTACATTACTGCCACTCATTTTAGGTTCCTGCAGTAGATTTTTTAGTAGTTTTTTAAAGATGCCCAGTGGCTGTGTAAAGCATATTTTCCCAACTGGTAAAGAAGTGTCAGAATTTTCTTCTGAATTGATTACCAAAACTGCCAACGATGCAATATCTCAAAGAGGGGTCTTTACTTTGGGTAAGCACCAGTAAAGCAGCATACTTATTTTTGATCTCCGGGTATCAATTATCAGGGGTAACTGGACTTCTATGCCATAGTTCCTTCTACCGGTGACTACTGTGAACCCGCCAAGACTAATTAAATTAATTATCAGATTTTTTTTTTTAATGCAACATCTGGTGGAACTAATGGTCACATTAGGGTTGTGTCAGTTTGTATATTTCATGGATAGCTTGATTGGTTGTTAGTGTATATTTAATTAAGTTATCAGTTATTTGCAATCAATATAGTATACAATGCATTATTGCAAAATGATATTCTTTGGACAACCCACTGCATTATAGTAATGTGTTATATATAAGATTCCTCCGTTGTTTTTAATTGAAACATCTGAATTTATTGAATCGAGTATGTTTCTAAGGAAAAAATTAGCAAGTTGTTAAGGAAACAACCACCATTAAAGAAGTGGACACAGTTCATAAAACCAGTACGGACTATTAAACACTGGCCTGTGTGAGATTTAAAATCGGTCGAATTTAAGACAGGTAATGACTTCCTACTATGGCTTGATCCAAACATATTTAATGAGACTTTGTTGTCTATTAAAGCAACATTGCTTTAATGTATGGTCTCAGAGTAAGAGTGATTGAAAATAACCCTTGCCATTAATGCATGTATTAAAGCAGCTAGTGCCCTGAAAATAACCCTTGACATTAATTCATGTATTAAAGCAGCTAGCACCATCTAAAACACTTTATAAACTCAAATAAGATTTTTTGTAGCAATTCAACAACATCTCAGTTAAAATAATATTTCCAGGTGTCTCTGGAGGAAGTATTGTCAATATTCTAGCTGAGAAACTACTGGGGAATCCCCAAGTAGATTGGAGCAAGTGGAAGGTGTTTTTCTGTGACGAGCGTGTTGTTGGGTTCGGTGATGGTGACAGTACATTCGGACAGTTTAAGGTAAGGAGTGCATCTGTATATTTAGTAAATCAGTTAGATGTATCAGATTGCCAACTCCGTGCATTTAGTTGCATGGTTTTAGTAAATCGGCTATATTTATCTTAGTAAATCAGATGTATTTTTATGAGAAATTACCTTAAAGAATATGGTCGTTAGTAAATCAGCTCAATGTATCTGATTGCCATCTTTTATGCATTTAATTAGGTAGTTTTTGTAAATCCACCAACTTTAATAAAATAAAACTTCTTTAGTAAATTTTCATCAATATAATTTTTAATATAAATATTTTTTAGATTTGATATTCTGAATATATAAAGTTATACATATTTTTGTTCAGGTTAAACTAATTGATGAAGCAAATTGCTTGGACTCCTGGTATCCAATAAATCCAAATTTGCCGGTCACTGAATGTGCCAAGGATTACGAGGCCAAACTGCGCTCGGTTTTCAACTCCGACTTTCCAACGTTTGATCTACTGTTATTGGGAATGGGACCGGATGGACACACCTGTTCTTTGTTTCCCGGACATAAACTCCTTCAAGTAAGTCGGCAGAGCATTTAACACCGGAAATGGGGTCCGACTGGTTAGTCTGGTGGTTTAGTGGCCTTTTAGCCGAAGGGTTGTAGATACGAAACTGGTCGCTTGTGTTCTTGGGCAAGGCACCTAACGGACATTGCCTGAACACAGCAGATTAATGGGTTCTACTAAATTAAAGGAACGTATCTATCATTTTCAACACACTTCAATAGCTCTGATAACCCGATGGTGGGCGCGAGGTAACCTGACGATTCTCCGTGTGTTAACCCCCATGGTTTTCCCATCCAAAGGGATAAACATGAATATCCTATCACGGAAATTGCTTTGAGTGACTGAAATCTAGTCACACAAACTAACAGGCAGTTACCATAGATACAACTATGTTTCCAATAAGGAAATCTAGCAAGTGGGGCTTACTTGTAGACACCAGTTGATAGCGGTTAACAACTAAATAATGACCACTTTTGATCCAACACTGAACTAACCCACCAAGCTATAATGCCAGATTAGGCCGCAGGAAAAGTCTTGGAGCCACAGTGACTATTGAAATAAAAAACAGTCATTCTGTATTCTTTCACTTACCGTCAGTACTACCAATGTAATGAAAAATGACTTACTTTAATGGCTTTCATATCTGTAATCAGATCACCACCCTAGGTTCAATTGATTCATTTCATTTAGTAGAAGCCAATTAAGGTGCAATCTAGCAATTAAGTGTTCCGGGCTATTTTTCTGTCGTCTATGTCCATCTATTTTTGTTTTATTTAGCACATTTATCAAGCTGTTTTTCAGGAGTCAAAGCAATGGATTGCACCGATTGATGACTCGCCAAAACCTCCACCGTGCCGAGTCACAATGACATTGCCAGTACTGAACCATGCTCGTAATGTGGCATTCATTTCAACTGGAACCAGCAAAGCTGATGCAATCAAGGTGATATAGTTAGCACCATACTACTCATTGTAGTCTGACTTCTTACAACTATACTAAAAGTAAATAATTGATTGGTTTTAGACGTGTTTTTAAGACTGTCTTTTGCCGCTTTTTTCGGTTTACCGAAATATTATTGCAACATCCTAGATCAATAATCATATTTGTTCAATATTATTTTGATTGGTATTTCAAGTTTTTCTTGTCGGTCATTTTGTCCTCAAACACAAAAGGTGTATCTTTCTGTAAATACATGAACTGAAACGAAATCCAAAGGTACCTGACACAATAGATTTATCATTTGTTTCCTGGCAGGTGGTAAAATTACGTTGAAGGATCTGTCAACAGTCATCATATGTTAACTTGCACCTCCTGTCTAGTTTTTATAGCATCTACTGCATGTTGTAGATGATTAAGACATTGATTTTTTAGTTTAACCCAATTTATACCACTGGGTTCATGTAATGTCTTTAAATGTCTTGAAGGACTTAATCATCTACCTAACTCCCAGTTTAAATGCCCCAGCCTTTCATCTAAAATCCTAACTGAAAATATAAGATCATATGAGCTGAGCCAACTGACAACCTAACTGACAATATAAGATCATATGAGCTAAACAGTTATAAATATTTCAGGAAATCTTCTCAACGCAAAATAACCCAGACCAGCTTCTTCCAGCCGCTCGTGTTCAGCCCACAGATGGTACTTTGCATTGGATCATGGACCAACCGGCTGCCAGCAAACTCTAACAGTTTATTTTTTAATTTGTTGCAAAATGTATTTTCGACCAAAATTTCATTGGCAACTTGTTTAAGTTCCACGTTTTGAAAATCATTCATCGTTTTGCATATGTACTGCATTATTATGTTACATTTTATCCTACTATTATGCCTTATTACCATGTTATTGTATTTCATGTATGAAAGACAATTTCTTGTTTATCCCATTAAATGGGAAAGGGGTGTTAACACAAAGGCAATCATTAGATCACCTTGTGCCCACTGCTGGTTTCCGGAGCTATATTAGTGTGTTGTGTACTATTAAAACTTAGCTTTAATTAGTCAGAACCCATGATTCAGGCACCACCCACCAAGTGAAAATTTGGCAACTAGTCTCCAATCTGCATTCCTTCTGCTGAAAAATTCAGCTATATTTAAAGTGTATGTTCTTTAATTACAAACGTAATTTGGGTGGTATGGGCAACGTTACTATTGTTAAGGATTATACGCCAAAGTTACTAGCGTTTTGACCATTTTTAATCACCTGAAATAAGAATAAAAAAGCGTTATCTTATTCAGTGGAAATTATTGTTTTCTTTTTACTTATCTAGTGAAAATTATTATTTAAAATTGACAGCTATCCAATAAATAAGCAACTCCTGGTGGCCTATTTGTTTTATTACCTTATAAATGAACGACACAAACAAACCTAATGTTAAGTTAGGTAATGTAATCTGTAGGTTTTGTCGGTTCCTTTCCAATTAAGGCCCAATCAGTGTTTAAGTCGTTTTTCATCATGGCTTGGGCAATGGTGTGTAACAAAAGGTATTGGTGTATTAACTCATGGCGCATAAGAGCTTTGATGTTATCGGTAAGCGCAGTTTCTTTTGGCGAAACCTTGCGCCCACCGTCGCGTACCGGAAATATTGCCAGAGTATGGGAAATACCTTGCGCATGTCTCAGTTTAAGCTCAATCATATACTCAGTTTAGGTGGTATCCGGTTAGCGTTTTCAATTTAAATTAGGGACTTTCCCTTTAAGGAAAAAAGGAAGTAAATTAAACTTCGGAAAAACCCCACAAGAATTTCTTATTATTTACATTTTAAACAGTTCCGCTTTCACTAACTTAAAAAGCGGAACTGTTTAAAATTTCCACTTTTTAAGACAACCATGTTTATTCGCTTGAATCAGTACGGTTGTGCAATTGAATGAGTTGGTTACGTTAACATGTTCCTGTATTGAAATAGACGTCTTTTAAATAACAGCTTTCGGCCTGTACAGAAAAGATGAGGAAAACTGCGGTAACTTTCTATTATGCGA
>CH001352.1:365377-379855 GCA_000149265.1 Ciona savignyi | reverse complement strand
ATCTGTTAAAAGGTAACGAAAACAATTTAATTGTGTCTATAGTCATGACACCTAACAAATATTGCTTGAACCTAATAGTTTATTGGGTTATGTTAAAAATAATTAACAGTGCCTTGATAATATAGAGCTCGGTACATTTGCTATGGTACCTTACTCTGATCTAGTAATATATGTATGGTACGGTCATTAAATCTCATACGACACATTCGTTTTATGACCTTCGTTAAACAGAAATTTTTACAACTATGTTTATGGTCCACATTTTTATACTGTCAACCTTAAGTATATCTTACCCCCAAAACAATGTTAAACCTAGGAGTAACCCTGTCTAAACATAACTCCAACCTCATGTTTAAAACAAACACTAATCCTAATATCCTAATCGTTACTTTAGTGAACAGTTTCCCTTTCCTTCTTTTTAGTTTTACCCAAAACTGGGGAAAACTAAACGGAGGGAAAGATGGAAGGACGGAAAGAGGAAAACTGCACACTAAAACAAAGATTAGAGTATTAGAGTGAGTTTTAAACATACGGTTAGAGCTTAGAGTTATGTTTAGTTCTGGGGTTGAGATTAGTGTTTAGGGCATGTTTAAAATTAGTTTGAATGGTTTTAGTGAGCAGTTTTTCTCATTTCCTTCTTCCATCTTTTCCTCCTTTTAGTGTTGTCCCCTAAAACTTGCTTTTACATATAGTTATACTAGTACTGGTATATTAATTAGGTTGCAGCTAGCGACCTAACTGAACACAAAAGTGCAGTTGCAGCTGATTCGGTAACTTTTTGGTCTGTCGCTGCATGCATCCTTTGCTGTACATTACTGAAAATATGGTTGTTGTTTGTTGAAACTTTAATGTCAGCATGATTTAAAAAAAAATAAAAAAATAAATTTTAAACTTTCATTATGGAATAAAGTAATTAAAGCATGGGTTTAAATTGATTTCAAAATAAAACATTGCTTAAACTAATGATGGGGTAAGTGGTTTTTGTCGCATTAAAATAAATTGCTTAATCTCATATGACATTACTCATGTTTTACAGCCTGACACTTTAAAATTATTGGGAGATATATCTACACTATTGTGCAATAAATTTAACCTTGAAACAAAGAGCAAGGAGGTGAAAGTAATAAGGGAGCTACTAGCTGCACAAACTGCAGGTAAAAGCTGTATGATGGAATGATTAAAATGATATATGAGCCTAGCAAATATACAAACTCGTTCCAAAGTATTTAAGTGGTTGGTTAATAAGTGCGTTACAGGTTTGATAT
Source organism: Ciona savignyi (assembly GCA_000149265.1). NCBI lineage: Eukaryota > Metazoa > Chordata > Ascidiacea > Phlebobranchia > Cionidae > Ciona > Ciona savignyi. The sequence continues at coordinate 378,590 of CH001352.1, read as the reverse complement.
TTTAATTTTGAAAGAACAAAAAGAAATATTTTAATATCTTATTTGTTAACCATAATTTTAAGAAACAAATATGTTTATTGCAATATTCAATGAACAGGTATTTATACTGGTATATATATATATTTATTACTGGTATTTATATATATAGTACAGTCCTCGAAATTCGTTTGCCAAGTCCACGGCAAAAAAAATGCCGTGGGAAATCGTATAAACGTAAAAGCCCACGGCAAATTGCCGTGGGTCTATAACCAGTACTACATAATCGCAAAATTCGGCAAGTCAAAATCCGGACGTAGGTTTATTCTAATTTGGGCGACGCCGCGCTTAAGGTGCGTTTGGACAAGAGCCAATTGCGCAATAGTAGTCTGTAAGTTAAGGCACGCGGCAAAACCACTTAACGGACATTGTTTAATTTTAGTAGAATTTAAACGATTTAAAAAAAACCAAAAAAACAAGTCATTCCTAAATCCAACGTCAATGTTAGAATAGTGGACACCGTCTATCTCGTTTGGACTGTATAATAAATTGAAAATGATAGGTGTCCAGTTTAAAAGAACAAAATACAATAATACCAAATGAGGAAACATGCGATTGCGAGACAAGCGCTCCATATATGTATCTAATTAAATTTGGCGAATTGTCAACTCAGCAAATCGGGGCGCAACGATCAAAGCGACGTAGTCTCTCGGAGATTTGATTGACAGCTGGCTGCTGGCGTAATTGGATTTTTAGTTTCGAGTTTTGTGCTAGAACGTTGTAATTTGATAAAAACTTGATAAAACTGCCGCTGTGCGCTTTGAAACTATTATCTTTATATATTTTTTTAAATCTCGAAAATTTAGTACCGTACCCATATGTAGCACGATATTCAGAGCCTGCTAAATCGTGAATTCTCACCGGAATATCCACTGATAACCTCAACGATTTTGGTTGTTTTATGCAATACTGTATATTTTTAAATTGTTTCCCGCGTAAGCATACTTTCCGAGTTTTTTTAGCTTTATAAATTGATACTTCAGGAATAGTCTACGCTCGCAAATCGGCGTAGAAATATAGGAAACCAAAATAACGTTAAAAAACAATTCGTTGTATTGACTACATTTTAAGCCTAATGACGCAATATTTAATGTTATCAAAACGTCATTTTATTGTAGTAGGTGGAATTAGCGTTTTATTTGTCGTTGCTTTTACTAATTAAAGTGTAACTTAGACGTTATCAAGGACTGTGCTTTCTTTTTTCGGACCGTTGTTATAATACCCGCTATTCTTCAACATTTTTAGATAGCGACTTTGCATCGAAAAAACGATTATTAACGCTAATTAGTAGTCAAAGTAACGAACGCATTGGATAATATAGTAGATGACGATTTGCCTCTTAATCGTTTTATTGGTCAAGAAAAGTGTTGAAATAAATTCGTTTAAAACAGAATTGCAATTAGTAAGTGATCTAAAAAACCCACGGCATTTTTTTGCCGTGGACTTTGGTTAATTTGGCAAAAGTCCACGGCAATCCCCACGGCAATTGCCTTTTGCCGTGGCGAATTTCGAGGACTGTAGTAAAAGTAGAATCTGTTATCATATTCATTGGAACAGAGTATAAATATCCATCTAATGTTAATTAGGCCTATTATGTGGATTAGTTTTTTTAACAGACAACGATGCAACGCTAATTAGCAAGCAGCAATTCATGATGCTCACTGCATGGTTTGGTTCTACTGAAACTCGTAAAGGCTCCTGTCATCTTGTGCAGCAGGTGAATATGTTCAATTTTTGGTTATCCATCAGTTCTAGTTTATCGACCAAAAAATCCAAATTAGAAATGTCATATTAAGCCAATAGGATAGGGTATGATATTCATGTTTATCCCCATGAATGGAAAACTCATTAAGCCTTATCACATGAATAATCGTTATATTATGTTTTGCTGTCAGGTTAACATCGTGTCGCACCCCTTGTCAGGAGCTATTGTTGTGTATGATTAAGACATTTGTACAATTTTGGTAGAACCTATTAATCCACTAGGTACAATGTCCGTTAAGTGCATTGCCCAAGGACAAACCGTCTAGCTAGTGACCAGTTTTGTACCTGCAACCCTGTCATGTAAAAGGCAACGCACTAACCCATTAAGCTATTTCATCGGCCAATTGCTGTTTAAAATGTTTTATTTTTAGATTAAAAATATGATTAAAAATTCGCTGCTCCCCATTGAAAGTGCAAATCACAGGTGGGTTATATTACTCTGCCATAAAACATATATAATTTGACCGTTTAAATACGAAAATACAGTAAAAAACTAATCGACAAAGTTTTCATACTGAAAATATATACTAAACATTGCTATTGATGTAATACATTAGAGATTGTGAATCATAGAACCCAGTTTATTATTGAATTTCACTGAAACTTAAGGAAGGTCTCAATCTTATAGAACGCACTGCAATAGCTTTGGTAAAATAATGGTGACGCGAGGTGACGAATATTCGTTTAAGAATGCTTCCTTAGGTAATCTGACAATTGTCCAAGTAATAACATTAAATTATGTTTCCAATCATGGGTTTAAAATCCAAGTATCCTTTATTTTATTGGTATTTGGGAGTATTAAACATATCATCATTTTCTCTTATTAAATTGTACTTTTTTATAGTTGGTTTGCTGGGCCACTGACGTTAGATCGGTCAGATGAAGTTTTAAGAAATAAAGAAGAGGGAACGTTTCTCATAAGGTTCAGTGAAGGTTACAACAAAGAAGGTACTTTTGAGTATAACGCTTGAGCTAAGCAAATAACACAAAGCAAGAATAACACTTTTTATCATGAACTGTTTTACAATGTTTCTTTAATCATATCTATTTTGACTGAATGTGCAAAATAAAATTTCTGATTTTCACAAATGTCATTAGCAGAAATAAGTATTTAGATTTGTTTCTATTTGTAAGGTATAGGCATAAAGTACTACTGTTAATTATTTGTCATATGCCTTTTGCATTAATGATTAATATTCTTTCATTTGTTTGTTACATGTAATCAGAATGCAATATTGCATTAATTTATGTTTGATCATTTGCAAACAAATGTCAGTACATAGCTGCACACAGCCTAAAATATTCCTTATTCAAACAACTAATGAATATGCAATAAAAAAAGTTAGTTTTTTATGTTTGAGATTTATTTTTCTGAAATTTCCTAAATTAGTTTTCCTTAAACAAAAAAAAAAGTTTCAGCATCAATTTTTAATTTCTACACAATCAAACAGTAGGATTTGAGCATTGTTGATTGATGGTTCATACACATTTTTTGCCCTGACATTATGCTACGTCTTTTTTAGGTGGGTTTGTTTTGGCGATAAAAGGAAACAACAGCGTGACTCAATACAGGATTTGTGTAAGTAGGTTCTATCCAGTACTTGAATGGTGGAAATTTTCCCCACTTAAATGCTTGATTTATTTAGATGGCAATGATGTTATGGCTGTAAGTATTTAAAGCTGAATACATTTCTTTTCTCTCCAAGTAAGGTTAAGCATCAGCACATCACTAATATTTATTATCCACCTTAACAAATTTAACATTAAACTGTGACGTGCAGTTAGTTTTTCCCTTTCCCTGCCATTTTATTGTTAACATATATTGTCACCATTTTTATTCGCTTGTCATTTATAGAACAAAAAAGAAAGTGTTTATCATCTTTACAAAAATAATGATTAATCCAGAGTTACAGTTGGATAGACCATGAGAAAAAATCTGTAAATATTTTCGAATGAGAAAGTTTAAATGGTGTAAAATTTACCTAAAGAACAAGCAAAAATCATTTTTCATACCGGTACTACTTTAATCAAATACTGCCTCTATGTTTGGTTATATTAATTAACTTTTAATTATAATAATCATTACTATTATTGGAAATAACAAATTGCATCACTTATTTAATTTTGAACCAAAATTATATAAATTTTTATTTTGTTTCACTATGAGCACAACAAATTGCCAGATTTCAAAAATATGTTTGTATTTTCTATTCGAATCAAATTCGAGTCAAGATTCAGGAATGGACATCCGTAGCTTTTTATATCATTGCTCATAACACAGGGTGATCCACCCACTGCATCTGACGGAGACATTTACGATGCAAAGCTAAAGTTCTACGCAGATGACGGCAGATTCGCAAATGAAATAACATACCCAGATATCGTCCAGTTTGTAAATGGAAGAATCCTAAACCATGATTTTAACGGAGTTAAAGCTAAATACGTCTGCCCAAACCTGAACTTCAATGCTCTATTTAGTGGTTAAATTAACAATGATTGAAACAACTGAAAACTTTGTGCATTATACATACCTTAGCCAAATCTTACCTTGGCCGACTCTGCCAGTTTTAAAAGCATCTGCATCAAACATGCTGTACAATACACCGTGACTTGTTTTCTGTTGTTAGCCATGTATAATGACATTTATTATTAAGCTATAGATTATTATGGTTGCAATATATGTTCAATTTTATAATTAGCATGTTGAAATTTAGCGCATAGTAATCTAATATATTTTATACTATAAAATCAATGGAAATTCAAATCTTGTTTTATATTGCTAAACTTTTTTCTGCAATATAGTTCCATATTCCTTCGTATGCCCTATTATGCTTGAAGTTTCCCTTTTAAGGCCTTATGAAGCCCTTGTCAATGTAGCTCAGTATGGAAAGTATGGTAACTACTCACTTTTTTAACTTTCTAATTGCTCATCACGCATATTATTATTTTTTATAGAAGTTTTGGACTTTTGCTTTACAGATTCAATGCTAAAATTTGTTTAATTTTGTTTTAATCTAAAACTTAAACGAATACTACAAACTATATACTTAGTGTGTTGCCCACTCATGACAATTTTACCAAACCTTCCATCCATGTTTCTGCCCAACAAATGATACCATTGCCCGTTTTGCATTATACAGTTTATCTAACGATTGTTATGAATTTGTAAATATTTGTGAATTTGTAAATATCCTAATTATAGTTATAAGGTGAGTTAACAATAGGTGGTTACCGGGGGTCTCATTTTTATACTCGTTTTGTGAGAAATTACTTCAAAAATAGTGCATTTAAAGTTACTGTCATTTCAATTTAGATTTCTACTATTCGTTCAAATTCTCAATTTTTTAATAATAAAAAATTGAACAACCTTTTTTTTACCTGATATCTTCTTTAGCTATGTTGTATATTGCATCTTAATTGTGTTGTTTCAAATTAGTTTACAGAATTAGATTTTATAAGTTAGCACCATGGACTGTTCATTTGTTACCGTGATTGGAAATTTTGTCAAGAAAGACACGGAATCTGTGGTAAAACGTATCAAGCAAACCGTTAAAGAAGAAACCGGTGTAAAGTACTTTGTGGCAAGTAAAGAGATAAACAATCAAAATTTGCTGGCAAGTGCCTGTGGAAAGGATTTGCAGTGCGTACTTTACACCCCGACAGGTTCAACTTTATTTCACGAGTTTTACGCTCTAAAATCTGAGATGGATAAGTTAAAAATTTCCGATGGTTATGTGTTTGTTCCGACCCAAGCTTTGGACAGCTGTAATTTAGTTGTCCAAGCTCTTTTTCCTGCAGCCTACAATATGAAATTAGTTGCTTGTACTCAGCTATCTAAGAACTACGAAAAAACACCGACAATTGAAGAATTTCTGTCAAATCTGAGAGCTAAGGATGAGGTGAAAATTTTAAAGTCTAAACTGTTGCCACATCCATTTAACCATGGCTTTTCATTGAGATATGGAGGGCTGTCTACATTTCCCGACCAGGCTTCACTGAACATGTGTTTTTCTCCTCGCAAACGTGACACCAGAGCTGTAATTTCTGAAAACAGGAGCCGTCTTGCCAAAGCCGGGAATTTTGACCCGAGCAAATTTCACGTTGCAAAAGCAGTTCACGGGAAGGGGGTATGGGTCTATGAAAAACAGGAGCCTGAATCGTATGATGGTATTGTCACCAACACCCATGGGATGACAGTAGCAGCCCCCGGTGCTGATTGCAACATGCTGTTGTTCGTAGATCCAGTGACCAAGTCATGTGGGGCAGCGCATGCAGGGTGGAAAGGAATTCTGGCTGGCATTGTAGAAGAAATGGTTCGTACCATGATAAAGGAATATGGAACAAACCCGGAAAACTTGCTCGTTACCAATGGACCATCTCTTGGTGCTTGCTGCTGTGAATTTGGTGTCGACGAATCACGAAAATTTCTTTCCATCGACAAACGATGTGTAGTTTGGAAGGAAAACCATCCAAAGCCGTATCTGGACCTTCGTCTTGCTGTCCGCAGTATACTGATAAAGGAAGGGGTAAAAGAAGCAAACATTGAAGAAGATCCCAACTTGAAAATTTGTACCAAGTGTGATCCAGCCCGTCGGCTCTTTTCATTCCGCAGGGATGGACTGCAGTTTGGTAACCAACTTGGTTTTGTTGGAATAATATAAACTTATAACCACTGTGATTAATATGTGTCAATGAAACGTAGGCCTAGTTTATGTTCCTTTTTAATTTTTTATGACTTTTTTAACTTGATTTTGAATAATTCAAAATGGAATGCAGTTTAGTAATCAACTTGGTTTTGATTGGAATGATGTAAAGTTATAGTCACTGTGATTAATATATGTGTCAATGAAATTTTGTTAATGTACCTTTTTAAAATTTGTTGAAACAGTTTTATCATTGTAGCATTCTAGTAGTGTTTACAGCTTTAAGTAAAAAATTAATTCTCATTGTGTATCATGTGTGTGTTGGGCCAGATGTATTTGTAAAAAAAACAGAACGAAATCACTTTAGACTTCTCAATATCTTGTCAAAGTATTAAGTGAAGTAGACCAATATTTGTTTTGTTTACGGCTATATTTGATGTAGTGTTCATGACTGCACAAGTTGTTTACAAACTCTTTTGTACAATTGCTAGATCAACATTAGTTTCTAAAAGGTTTGAGATGTTATATGTAACTTAACATTTAATGAAACCTTTAGTGAGTTTGATTTGTACATTAGAAATGTGAAGTTAATTTTCTTTTAAATAGATTGATTCTCTTTGTGTTTTGTTGGATCTGTGCCAATTCTTTCAGTCAGATGATTTCTGTCAAAAATGAAAAACTTAATTTTGTTTTTACCTATTCACTGTATTTCCCATTTAATTGTGTTTTGCTGATCTGCAATTGATGTGCCATCTAACTTATATTTCTAATTTTCTATAATAAATATGAAACGACTGCAAAAGCAAAATAAATGTTTAAAAGCTTAATAGAAGTACCTATAAAATAAAAAAAAACAATGCAATAAATCAAAAAGTCAATCAACAAATATATCATTTTAGGTGTTTATATTTATCAAGGTTAACTAAATATTATATTTCTGCATTGAAATTTTCAAAGTTGCAACTACAACAGCTGACAAGGATGACCCAATCTTATTATCGTGCGTGTGACGCACAATTTTGGGAACAAGTTCCAGGCATACAAGGAGACCAGGTAGGGAAAGTTTGTTTATTCTAATGGGTAGAATAACATAGGGGGTTATCTCTTAGTTTTGTCCACAGTCGAGTTACTAGAGATATTGTAATGTGTAGTATATAATGGCGACATGGTTTTTAATGTTAACCAACTGATATTCAACATGTTAACCAACTGGTATCAAGTGACTTCTGCTGAGTGCTTTGTCAACACAATCCACCAGTCAGTGGCTGGTTTTGATCCTCTTACCTTTTGGCTCTGAATACAATGCACCTCATTGGGCAAAAAATAGGTGAAAAGAGAAATAAGGAAACTGCTCACTAAAACTATGGAAAATAATTCCAACCCTGCCCTAAACACTAATCTAAACCTTAGAACTAATCCTAACTCCAACTCACTAACCTTTTGTAAAGCCCAAACACTAACCTTTGTAACACTTTTATTTTCATTTTTTGCAGTTTCACTACTTCCCTACTTACCTCTTTCCCTTGTTTCAGTTCCCCCCTTACATCCCACGGATTGTCACTATTATGTCAACAAAAATAATATGCCCCATCTGACAAAACAAATTTTACAGAATTTTAAATCGTTGGATGCGGTTGTTTCTGCATCCTGTGATGAATTTGGTCTCAAGAAAACTGCTAAAGAGATCAAAATATTAAGCAGATTGCTTGCTCTAGAATCTGCAAGTGATGTGGGTGAGTGTTAAAGTATGGATGGAACATTACAACAATATCTTGAGTGTGTGGTTTTTGCTTCGATAACTATATGGTTTATCATTGTCTCCCTGTTAAACATCAGTTAAATTTATTTTCGTATTTTTTTATTTTGTTTTTATGCATTTAACAAATTAAATACGATAGATTGTTGATTGTAGGTATTTGAAAACTTTTTTATCACCCAACATTAATAGATGGCAGTCCCAAAGTCAACATTCAGCATAGCTTGTAAAGTTAATCATTGTTTTAATGACTATTGTTCATTTGCATAGAAGAAAAGTAATGAGAAGGAAAGAGAAACTGCTTACCTTTTCAGGACTGTAAAAAATCTGAACACATTTTTGCATGCATTATATATTTTGTTATAATATTGTTTCAAAATACATTTCTTATAATATTGTTTCTAAAGTGTTTTATTTACCACTAGTAGGATTTCTTTTAGTGTTTTTTTCGCCTTGATACATCTAAAGCAAGCTCATCTTTTAGTGTAGCGTCGTGCTTGCACACTTTTGTTCAATGTTTGATTGGTTAACTATTGTTTAAAATTAATTTAAAAACTTTTGATGCAACAATAAATATTTATTTGTTTAAGATAAGGTTTCACAATCAAGTTAATTATTTCTACTGTTATACTGTGTGTATTTGCCAATGTGTGTTTAGATACAGTAGCCTACTCTTGAAATTTTTCTTGTTTTTTTAAGTAGTTTTGCCATTTTGTTTTCTTTTTTTTTTTAATTCCATAACCGTGCTAATCTTCTATAATGTAACTATATAAACTAAACTAGCTAAAACAATTTAAGCCAATACATAAATCTGTGCTAAAGTGATATCTGAATACAAGTCATTAGATCATTGTAATTTGGCCCATGTTGCACAATAAGTTGTTGAGTTGTTATATACAGCAGTATATTTTCATCATTTTGGTTTACTTCACCTGACATTTCAATTTCTTTAACAGACAATGATAAAGTACAAATAAGTGAGACAAGTTTCAAAACACTGACAAAGTTATTTGGATCTACCGAAAAACGTAACGGTTCTTGCCACCTTTTAAAGCAGGTTGGTATTTATTTAGCCAATACGTTATGTTTCAATGATGACGTTTGTTACTCTACAATAACACCCTTTGTTTCTTAGATTCAAAACATAATGATAAATTCAAGGGCCATGGTAGACCGCGAGAAAATCAGGTGGGTAAAGATTATTAATGGTTCTGTGCATTATTTTTTATTGTAAACATATTTATACCATAATAATATAATTCGGCCGGATGTCGTTTTTCCAATTGAAAATTGTTACTGACTCGCCAATTGTACTAAAAGTAAAACATTGAGCAAAACAATAATATTTGTTCATCATATTAATTACTATTTTCATCCCACTGGAATAAGATTAAGTGTTTTATTTTTTCCTGTGTATTATTTAAACAAGGAATCAAAATTCTAAGATTAAGTGTTTTATTTCGTCCTATATATTCTTTAAAAATATGATCAAAGAATAAGATTATGTGTTTTATTTCTCCATATTTATTTTTTAAACAAATGATCAAAATTGTAAGATTTTAAAAGTGTTATACTTCGTCCTATATACTCTTTAAAAATATGATCAAAGAATAAGATTATGTGTTTTATTTCTTCCTATGTATTCTTTAAATAAATGGTCAAAACTCTCAGTTGGTTTGCTGGGCCGAAGAACAGAGAAACAGCTGATGAAATTCTCAGTGACAAGAAACCCGGAACTTACCTTATAAGGATGGATGAAGGTTCGGTGGATTTTTATGTTTTTAGTGACGTTTTACTCTTATCAATGTTAGACAAACACAAGTGTGTTAGTAGTCAATTACATTTAAGTCGATAAGCTTGTCTGGAAAGTTAACTTGCTGGTGATGTCCCAGGTTATTAGCAGAAAGATTCGGGAACAAAATTAGCAGACCAGGGCGAGCTACTGACAAAACACTAGTTTGTGCAGGAAAATTTGATATAAATAGGTGACTAAGTATTCAATTCATAAAATACACTCTTCATTTGTTTATCCATTAACTTTATTTGTTTATTTTTGACACATATTATTTAGGTGAATTTGTATTCACACTAAGAGCTTCTAAAGGAAGTGTTCACTACATCATTTTGGTAAGTTTTAAGTCGTTTGATACAAAAACGGTTAAGTTCAAATGCATTTGTAACAATTTCAATTTTCCACACAAGTCGTCTGGCAGAGCCCTTTTTAGTCAATTTCTCAGAAATATATTAATCTAAAGGTAAGTTAAAAACACTATGGTGTTATATTATGAAAAAAAACAATATGCTGCAAAATAATCTTAAAAGCAATTTGGTTCAATATAGTATTTTTCTGGTACTTTTAAAAGAACAATTTTTTAGGATTCATTCACGTCTACTTGAATAAATAAATGATGGTTATGTGTCTTATGTTACTGGATGCAAAACAGATAGTGGGATTCCAGCACATATAACATAATCCCAACCAATTTGCATATTCAATGATTTAAAATAAACCAGGGCGATCCATCTACTGCGAGCGATCAGGATAAGTATGATGCAAAATTAAAGTTCAAGGATGATGCAGATGAACAAACTCACCCTGATATCGTTCAGTTTGTTAATCGGAAAATTCGAATGAAAGAGTTCGACGATGTGAAAGCTGAATTCGTCTGTCGCGATCTTAAGTTCAATGCACTTTTTAAGGGTTACGCTGGGGACCGTAATAGCTCTGGTAAACTGACGGTAGGCGCGAGGTGATCTGACGATTGCCCGTGTGTTAACCCCATTGGTTTTCCCATTCACGGGGATAAACATGAATATCCTACTAAAATCACGACTTAATCCAAATCTGGGCAAATCAGACTAGTTTAAAAGTTTAAATCTTTTCCTAAAATCCAAAGACTAGACCCATAGAAACTGTAGAGTAGACCAATGCTGTACATTTGAATGTTCTATTTAGCTTTAAATCTATTTACTGGTTATTGTGTGGTATCAATATTCATGTGTAAAATTATTTGGAAATAATTGTATTTTTTATACTTCAAATTCAAAAATTAATTTAGTGTATCATGTAAATATGTTTAGTGTATCGAGTAATTTTTTTTAGTATATCATGTATCACGCAAAAGTTTAATATTAATATAGAAATAAAATCTTATAGTTTATTACAAATAGGTGAATTAATTCTAAATTAAACAGATTTATATAAATTCAACCCTACTTTGTTTTACTGAATTATATATATTGCAGTTTTTTTTTTTACTTTGTTACCAACCATATGTGATGCATTTATTTCTGTGTTTGATTTGTACATTACAAAGTTTTTTTTTCACTTCTTATATATTTTTTTATATGGAGTTTATATTTTTTTTTCTGGTTGAATGCCATTTTGTATAAGTATGTATCAAATGTTCATGTTTTTTTCTTGATATTTTGTTGGAGTAGATATATCAGCTTATACTGTAATATCATTACTATATACTTGATTGATTTTAATGTAAAGTTTTACAGTTTACAAAATATAGGCCTTTTGTGCTGTGGTAAAATACGAAATGGCCGCGAAAGCTTCCAAATTGGTCCAAGAAATTCTTTCCAGATTGGAAAGGGAAACTGAAAAGTTAAAAGCATCAACTAGTTATATAGCATTGCAGGAAATCCTCAAGTTAGTGAAGGAGCTCAATGGAGAGATCTTGAATTCAAACAAAAAACAGGAAAGTAAGTTATTGACTACTATTTCTGCATATTTTTAAAAATTTGTATTACTTAGCCAGCTATCAATATATTCAAGGGTGCATATTAAATATACCACATAGATTTTAAACCTCTGACAGATTAGTCTGGTGGTTTAGTGCGTCGTCTTTTAGCCGAAGCCCTTCAATGTGTTTACTATGTTATTTTCTAATTGCACAGATCAGTTGGTTAAAGCATAAGAATCCAGCCAAATGGTTGTAAGATTGGAACTAACTGCTGGCTCACAGCTGTGTAGTTGGGCAAGGCACTAGATTCATGAGTAAAACTGAAACAAGTATTAACATCTTAATAATATACAACACACTGCAATAGTTTCATTAAATGATTTGCCACAAATTGAATACTTCTGAGCATTTCCATTTTCCGGAAAAAAACAAAATTCTATCCTAATGTGTATCAATGCTGATAAAAAATTAATTGTGTAAATCTTTTTAGCCAACAAATTCAATTGTTTTCTCCCCAGCTGGAAAAGCAATTGAGCCAAGCGAAGTTGGGCTTTCCGATAATGATCAGACAAACAAGGCAGTATTGCTAAAGAGCGGAAACTTTGGAGAAGTTTATAGGTCCCAGTACCAAGGTGCTACCGTTGCTGTTAAAGTTTTATTTAAGCAATCTTCGAACTATGACAAAGAGGTTCTGCACTTAAGGTGAGAAAATACAATTTGTTCTCAGAAAAGTAATCAACTCTGGGGCTAATTATGATGTATTGGTAAGGTATTTTATATTTCTGTTTGTAGGCTGGCATTAGTGCAATAGCCCCGATAACTTGACGGTGGACACAAGGTAATCTGACGATTGCACATAAGAATTCCTCCTGCGTTTTCCCATTTATGTGGATAAATATGAATATTCTATGCAAAAGAGCATGTGATCAATTGGTCTTTTGAATCCAGGAAAATAAACACAATACATAATTAAAAGCAGCGTTTTCTTTCATAACTTTAACACAAATTAACAGGTAATTTTTGGTTTTTACTTTTCAGAAATTTAAGACACGACAATATTATTGGCTACCGTGGTTTTGGGGTGTATAAGGCAAAGAGGTTTATTGTGATGGAGTTCATTGAGGTATTAATTGTACTTGTATGAGCCACTGGGTGTTGTTCATGGGTTTAGCAACTTGTGGCCATTTCCATCCTTATGATGCGCTTTTTTTAATTTTATTGTTATTGTTCTGAGTGATTAATAAGTTTAATTTCCACGCAAAAGTGAAACAAACAAAAAAGCACTTGTGCTTATATCTCACACACACTGGCGTCTTTTCCGT
>CH001352.1:355099-365277 GCA_000149265.1 Ciona savignyi | reverse complement strand
TTTTTTTACAATGTGTTTACTGTAAAAAATAAATTGTTGCACAGAATCATAAAAATCGCAACCTAAATAACACACAAGTTCATTATTATTTCGAAAGGTTAATAAATTTCACCTATACATAACACCATTCACACGTCGATTGTTTGATTGTCAACGTAATATACGCATCCATTCACACGTGGATTGTTTGATTGTCAACGTAATATACGCACCATTCACACGTCGATTGTTTGATTTTTAATACAATATTACGTATTAAAACCAAAGTTATACCAAGTATTGTAACGTGACGTTTAAAAACTATAGCCTATGTTAAAACGATATAACTTTAGATTATATTTATACATGCTAAACAAAATGTCAAAATACAAAATTATTTTAACTCGCCAGTAATCCATCTTAGATTAGAAATTTGTTATTACAAAGTATAAATTGTTTCTAAATTAAAATAGCCGCCGTTATCTTTATAAGTCAATTTCTCGTTTTCTGCCGTTACCTGAAAATCGCATTTCAAAGAAACACTTCCCTATTATCATACATTCGTATCGGCGGTTGTGGCGTGGGTATGAGTTCTCTAAAAGAAACATGCGGATTCTCCATTCGACAAGGGGCGTTAATAGAAGTACATGAAGGGGCAAATTAACTTTAACAATGGAAAGTTGTTTGTGCCTTACTAAATAAAGTCGGTTTGGACTTCGTTTTGGACTTGGATAGTAATAAATATTTTTTTCGTTATAACACTCTTGTGTTTTTACGTTGTGTTTTAAATCTTTTTCCAATAAATACAAAAAAATCCTCAAAAGCCTCAAATCAAAAGCATGCATATCGAAATAAAAGCCCGGAACTTCTTTCAATGTTACTATTTATATCCATCCATCGTCGCGATTAGGACAACGTCAACGTTATTCCATATAAGGGGCTTTCAACGCATTCGAATGCCGACGTGTTTGTTTTATTCTGCCGCCTGCGGTTGCCGACGTAATCTTCAAATTTATTAAATAACAAGACGAATATGTAGTGCTATAAAGATATATGGTGATTCACTAATAGGGAACGATTCGTAGCGATCGTGCCAAGTCCGCTAATTTTTGCCTATTTAAAAGTTGGTTACAGCTAAATAAAGTTATGCCGTCTTGGCGCCACCCCAGTTTTCGTTTACAACGCAAAAAAATCGACACCTATGCTCACACAGAGTTGTATTCCTGTTATTGTAATAATATTATTAGTTTTGCCGCTCCCAGTGTTTTTTATTTTGTGAACTATCATTAAAATCGCTCTGAAGTGCAAAAGGTTGCTGAACCCTGGTTTAAGTAGTGTCTGCAATGTGCCTTGTCCAAGAACTTTCAACCTTGGAGGATTGTAGATTATATTTTGATAACCATGCTGCCTATGTGTGGGTCATATTTATCAATGTGTGGGCAAGTTTATGAACAGCAAGTCTGAGCTAAACTAGTTAAGTCACCAACAAAGCATGTTTCAAGTTTAAAATCATGAGCAATGGCACGTTTTTATTGGTAGCATGAAGCCCTTAGCAAACACTTTAATGTGATTTGTATACATTAAGAGTTGCCTATCATTGAGAGCCAATAACGCCCTTATCTTAGCCATAATTCTGACTCCTAATCCATATTCTAGCAAACATTAATGTGAATTTTAGAATATAAATACTGGGCTATTTAAATTTGGAAATGTTTCCCAAATAATATTAACTTATCATAGCAATGATCCTGACTGCCCATACTTAGTTTATATACTTTAGCCTTTTACAGACTTTTTTGGATTTCAGGAAAATTTGGAACAATTCACGAAAAATCATTCTGATGATCATAATGGTTTGTCGGCTTTCTTGACCTGGCATATCAGCTTGCAAGTAGCAAATGGAATGGCATATCTTCATTCACAGGATATTGTCCACAGAGATCTTAAACCGGACAATATTTTGGTAAATAGGAAAGAATAGAAATTATTTCTTTTTTGACTCACTTTTTTTTAATTGCGAAGTTGAATAGTTGCAATTAATATACATTTGTAGAAAAATCAATTTCTTCAGCAGTACCGACCTACTGACTGTTTTTTATTTCTTTATTTAGGTCGATTCATCTTCTATTAATCCAAGAATAAAGCTCTGTGATTTCGGATTGGCTTGCCATGATATTACAAGTGACGAAGCCATGGTAAAAAAAGTTTTTTATGTTTAAATTATATTTTCTTGCGATCTGCTGTAATTGGATTATAAGTTTATTTTTTAGGTAGAATAAGACATTTTCCTGTTTGGAGTACTACCTCTGTTTGTATAGCTAAGACGGTAACATCCAACTGATCCATCCAACTGTCAAAAATTGCCTGAACCTAGCAGCTTAGAGGGTTCCACTAAGTTAAGGAACATGTGTATCATACACAACACACTGCAATAGCTCCGGTAACCCGACAGTGGGCGCGAGGTGATCTTCTGACAATTGCCCGTGTGTTAACCCCCTTGGTTTACCCATTAACTGAGATAAAAATGAATATCCTATATTAACTGGGAATATCT
Source organism: Ciona savignyi (assembly GCA_000149265.1). Lineage (NCBI taxonomy): Eukaryota > Metazoa > Chordata > Ascidiacea > Phlebobranchia > Cionidae > Ciona > Ciona savignyi. The sequence goes on along the minus strand of CH001352.1, from coordinate 362,744 downwards.
CACCTCCACAATGGTAATAATGATATAAACATCTAATGAAATTTGTTTATAGGGTGGTCATATTAGATATCAAAAGAAAGGAATTCCTGCCACATTTGAAGGGCTGAAAGAAAATGATTTGTTTTCTTATGGTCTTGTTGTGTTGTTTGCATACACTGGTAAAAAGCCATGGAACAAATATGCAACAAGCGTTTTAGGTGATTTATATGTCTTCTAATTAGCTAATAGTTGTCTTCTTAACCAAAGCACTTAATGGACATTGCCTGAACCCAATGGAATGAAGGGTTCTACCAAATTTAAGGAACTTGTAAAGATACAAAATACACTGCAATAGCTTCGGTAATCTAACAGTTAGCACGAGGTATTTTGATGATTACCCGTGTTGATGCCCCTTGCGTTTTTATTTCAAGAGGAAAACAAGATTATTCTATTTTAACTTCATTCATGTTGTGTTTAAATGTTTAACACATTAATGCATTTTATAATTCCTATGTGACAACAGTATACTAGGCAACGATTTTGTATCGTGAGAGAAAGTCTGACTTTAACCCTAATTAGAATAAAACGGTTTAAGCAGTGTTTTTTTACTTTTTATTTTCAGTTCTTCATTGACTAAATATTAAATAAAGTCCACTATATAATTGTTATTTATAAGGGAGTGGACTTGGTGGACTTGAAGTAAAATGTGAGAAGGACCATATTTTAATCGGAGACTTTGAAACGGACGAACATGGTCACCATGCTGATAAAATTCCTAGAAAACAAAACAACGAAATTCACAAACTGATTGTAGCGTGTTGTTGTGAGAATAATTTCGACTTTAACACTGTGATTCAAAGTCACTTATCTGGTGAGAACCCGTACAAGTTAAAGGACGAAAGGGGGGAATTTTTCTCCTGTGGCTTTCTTACTCAGACCAACATACTTGTGGCGGATTCTATAGTTGTTGAGGTATGTTCGTACGTATTTGGTTTGTCTTGCATTAGCAAAAACAAATAAGCTAATAATGGGTGCAGCACCATTGCATAGATCAGGGGTGGGCAAGTTCTCTAGTCGCCGAGCCAGATATGGGAAAATATCTTCATTACAGGGTATGGTTATATACAGTCTGCGGGCCGGTCAAAATCCCTTCCTGGCGTGAACCCGGCCAGTAGGCCATATGTGGTTATCCACTAAGTTATTTTTGCTGTGCGAGAAATTATTGATTTATCTAAAAGTTTAATTTATTTAAGGAAAATGCAAACGATTCAAATCATCCTTGCTATCGAGATTCGGACTTGAACTGTGTTGTCGAACTTGATTTTGATCCTCACGATAATGTGTTAGTATTTATTTCAGTTTTTGATTGTAAAATAATAAAGTTTAGTTTATGCTTTTTAAGATACTTAAGAGAATATTGTCATTTAAATTACAAATGTAGGTGGTAATTAAAATGAAAAATGGGATATATCAATCTATATGAAAACGTGAGGGGCTTTATTACATGAGCATTCCCACACAGACACGTCAAATTACCTTGCACCCACTGTCAGGTTACCAGGGGAGATGCAGTGTGTTGTGTCCGAATAATAGGTTACTACCCTTTTAGTTGAAGCCATTATTCTACTGGATTATGACAAGTGTATTGTCCACAAACACAACAAGGTAGCGACCTGTTTTGAACCTACAACCCTTCTTCCATCACTTCTATTGATTTAAATTTGTCTGTTGTACTTTTTTTCTCTGTTGTACTGTGTGTATTCACTGGCGTGTTTTAACTACCGTAGTTTTGAAATAATTGTGCTATTCTTCTCTAATGTAATGAAGAAGCAAAAAAATAAACTAAACCATAGTTTAACCATAAGTTTTAAAGGATGTCTGCTGAGACTGGATTGAAAACTGAAGAGTTGCAAAATTACTACTTAAGAAATGTGGGCAAATATGAAAAGCAGGCCAAAAACAAAATCATAGACAACAACAAGTTGTTGGCACTTCGTAATATAACACTTGATAGAGAAGGTGACGATGAAAGTCAAAAAGTGGAATTAAGGTGGATGACATTTTTGACTAATCCCTTTAATTTTAATATAGATATTATATCTTTGGGAGTCTAGTCTTTGATCAACATGTTATCATTGGATGTTATTCTGTTAATAGGGAAGTTAAAGAGTCATTTTCACGCAAACAAACATTTGATTACCTTTCGTGACTACTGTCAGGTTACTGGAGATATTGCAGTGTGTTGTATTTGATTGATCAATTTAAGTAGAACCCATTAATGCACTAGGTTCGGTTGAGGTTTAAATAACCAACAGAACATTCCATTTGCCATCTTAAATAACTCAACCTTTCAGCTGAAAAAAATGACTCTATATCCGACTAAGCATGTGGATACACTAAAGTACATTTAAAATAGAAAATTTATGTATCTCTGTCAATGGTAAAATGCAATGGCTAACAAATAACAATTGTCAATTTACTTTGCGCATATCGTCAGGTTACTGAAGTCTTTTGTGTGTGATTGAGACATTTGTTTAACTTAGTAGAACCCAAAGTCTCTTAAGTGCCTTGCCCAAGGAAACAACTGACTACCTATCGCCAAGTTTCGAACCTACAACCCTTCAGCTGAAAGACAACGCACTTACCAACCAAGCTATTCAGTTAAATATTTCTGTCCAGGTTCGTTCAGTCCAACTACGTCCATCACCGTGCAATGAGGGAAATTTGGAGAGAATTTGATGAAAAGCAAAAAAATGAAATTGTTGACTGCAAAAGTGATGTCCATCCGCTGTACAGCACTTCTTTTGGCCTCCATATAGCTGTCCTTACATGTGAGGATGATGGGACAAGGAAGTTTGTCTTCTCACAAAGATCTAAGTTACCAGGTTGGAAGCATAAGTCATTTAGCTTTCTTCAGGATACTGGCCGAATTGACCGCAATATTACAGATTCTGCAGGTCTAAATTCTGGCCTTAGGGCCACTGTGAACTTGCCCATACTACTGTATTGTACCAGTTTCAATTTACACAGGTTGTAAGGAAGAGCCTTAAGCCAGATTTAAAAAAATTGGTATGTGGAAAACCAATTTGGTATGCAGAAAACTCACTTAAGGTTAATCTATGGTTAGCTGAACAGAGATCTTAAATGAGGTTTCTGCATACCCCCTTTAATGGACATCGCTTAAACCTACTGGATTATTGGATTGTAGTGAATATGAAAATGTCTTTTTCACACACTAGCTTTTTGGTGTGTTTAGTTCAAGTTTATACTAGGATATTTCTCCTAATAAACTTGTATTTAACTATTTTAAATTTACCTTTTTTAAGGAATGGCTACGCCCGGCCAATTTACATGTGGGGCAGTGGAAAGCTGTTCCGTTATGGACTACATTGGAGATGATGAAAGAAATGTTGATGGTAAACTTGCCGTAGTTTCTCTGGTTAACACTGCTGCAAGAGGACTTAACGAGGTTGGTTGTTTTTACATCAAGTTGTTTTGTCCGCGGTCAAATTGTATCTTGTATTTAAAGAAACGAATTAATCATATACAACACACTGTGATAGCTGCGATAACCCGACAGTGGACGCAAGGCATTCTGAAGATTACCAGTTAGATAAGTGCTCTTGCATTTTACTATTTACAAGGATGAACATGAATATCCTATTCTATTCATTATGTAACTAGTTAGCTGTAATCTAACTTGAAACAAGCTAACACATGAACAAAGGTATAACAGTGTTAACAAAATGTAACAAAGTTGCTGCTGTTATCAAGTTTTGTTACTTATTTTAAAAACAAAAGTTAGTTTACAATTTATATTTAATTAATATATTAGCCCCTGTTGAACTGTGTGGTGATTTGTGACGCTGATAGCAGGGTAGCTTGGACATTAATCAAAACCAGGGGCATATTCACTGTTAATACAATCTGGTCTGTGTTAGTGAGTTATACCAACTAGGCCACACATTGGCAGGTTGCATATTCAATATGCCATGGGTTAAGTTTTTGTTTGTTTTATTTATATAATTTGGATTTAATCTTCAATTAGGAACTAGGACTTGCTTTGAACGATGAGGATAAAAAGGCAATCTGCTTGAACACGATCTACTTAAAATTTGACAACCATGAATGGGGAATGTGTGGCTTTGTAGACCTGGCGGACAAGAGGGTAAGTGATCCCCAGAAATATATTTAATTGTCTGTACCAATGTATTTTATTTAAATAAATACAGATGATGCTCAAATAGGTGTTCAAAGGAAACAACCATTTTTTGACTTTGCGTACAATTTAGTTTAATATATTGTTGGACTCTCAAGTACCAATATATGCATATATGAAAGGCAGTACAGTCTAACTTAAATAAAAAAAAACTTTTTTAACCTAAAAATAAGGACACACTGATAAAACCAAATTAGTCGTGGCTCCTTATCCTAAATAAACCCAGAATTATTCCGACTGGTTAGTCTAGTGGTTTAGTGCGAAGACTTTCAATTAAAAGGTTGCAGATTCGAAACTGGTCGCTAATTAGTCGGCTTTGTTGTTGGGCAAGGCACTTAAGGACATTACCTGAACCCAGCGGCTTAATGGGTTCTACCAAATTGAAGAAACGTGTGTATCATACACAACACACTGCAATAGCTCCAGGTAACCCCTTCGAGTGTGGATAAACATGAGTATCCTGTTCTATCCTATCCTAATTACGAAACTAACGGCGACAAAATAGCTGTATATTTAGATTTCTTATAATCTATGTTCATGGTGCGTCTGGTCATTACTTAATAGTTTTATGTACCCATTTTTTAATAAAGAATGTTGAACTGATAAATATATATTTAATCCTGTTATTTTTCTTTACTTGCACACAGATTTGCAAAGAGAACAGGATCAGCTTTAGTCGCCTTAATACTTTATTCACTTCTGGCCCGAGAGACAGATTTGAGCATGCTCAGATTATTGCCGTGGATTTCAAGTTGGAAGCTATCGTAAAATGGATGCGGGAAAACCAATTGAAACTGGCTAGTTCCACCAAAATTGCGGCTGTCAAGGTTTTGCAAACCTTTTTCGGGAAGTCTCGTGTTACCGAAGTATTTGAGAAACACATGTGATCTGGGAGGTTTCCAGTTTACTTTAGTTTGTTCCAAAAATAGAATTGTCCGGGTATACCTAATTTTCTTATAATTCGATATATATTTAAATTTTGTTACTTACGATTTTGTTTTAATAATTTATACCCAATGCAATTATTTTATTGAAATCTTTTACGATATCTGTATTTTAGTTTACTCTTGCGGCATATGCCTTAGGTGGATAGGATAGAATATTCATGTTTATCCCAGTCAATGGTGGATAACGCAAGGGGGGTTACACACTGGAATCGTCAGATTACCTTGCGCCGACCATCGGGTTACCGAAGCTATCGCAGTAATGTGTGTTTAATTGAGATCTTCCTTTAATTTGGTAAAAAAAAACAATAATCCACTAAGTTGGGCATTTAAGTGCCTTGCCAAAATACACATCCGACTAGCCAGTGACCAGTTTCGGGCCAAAATCCTTCGGTTAAAAGACGACGCTCTAATCCACTAAGCTAATCAATATAACAAAGTGATGTGTTATTTGGTAAGACTTTTATTGTTTTCACTTAAAATTGCCATATAGTTTATTTGAAATCAACTCTTACAATTCATATGTCTTGCCGGTGAAAACGTATTTAGTAATAAAGAATGGGAGAGTGAACAAAACCAGTCGCTATTTGATCAGTCTTCATCGCGTGTTTATTCAAAATTAAATCACAACATCAATCTAAACTTTCTTGCTGTTATTTTACATTGTGCCAATTAATAATAGTATTTAGTACTTTTAGTTGGATTCTATAAACTGTACATTGACCTGTATATTTGCTTATTTAAATGTGCCATACTTCTTATATCAATAAAGCCTATAATGAAAAGAAGTCTTTTAAACATACTAGATCATATCAATTTAATAATCTGCTATTAAGCGAAAGACGTACAAAATTAGAAACGGACACGAGTTAGAATTTTAAAGATTGGTTCAGAGCTCAGTTAGCACTTCAAACGCTGCGTTCGGTGTTTATTTCTTCTTCAATGAAATGCACAGTCTGTCGAATAGGCCCTGTTTTTTCGGTGTTTATTTTGGGTTCCTTTGGAATTCCGATGGGGACACATTCCGATGAGAACTATCTGTTCTCAAGATGTTGTTTTAAGAATTAGGAAAAATGTAAAATAGTTGAAATTTAGTTATCACTAAAAATGTTGGGAAATGTCATAAATTCGGTACAATGGCATCTGGAACCGAGTGCGGTCATGTAACATTAATACATTCTAATGTGTGCGTGTTTTCAACCACACTTGAAGCACCCATGGATCAAAATGTATATTCAAGCCAAGCCGAATACTTTGGGTGGTTAGTCTTTCGTTTCAACCGAAACAACATTATGTGTTTGAAAGTGTTCATTAGCTAGTCGGTTAAAAGTTATTGGGCAAGGCACAAAGCGGCAATAATTTTAATTCCCTCCATATTTGTCGAACCCTATGATAGACTATAGTATATAGGAATGCATAGCGTTATTATTTTATTTTAAAACGTCATAATCAGCTTTGTGATTTGGAAATGAGACAGTTGATATTCATTTATTTCCATATACTGTCTCTGTTTTTTCCTTTATTTCTACTGTAGCGTAAAAATAACATGACGCTTCGGCCAAAAACTTGACAATATGCTTAAACGGCCAAATTCGGCCAGATTTTTCCGCACAGCCAAACTATTTTTTTGCGTCCGGGACGATTTTGGTAAGGCCAAATTTCAGGCCGTGAAAAGGGCCAAATGGCAACCCTGCTCCAAAACTGTATTTACTGCAAACTGTTTGTTGATCAGAAATCGGACATCCGCACGGTGATTGCTCCAGGCCTGTCTTCTGCACTTTGGTAGTTATGATAAATGTGTTTTGATCGTCCTTTGGGTGACCAAGACTGGATATAATTAACGGCCGCGTCATTTTTCCTTCTTTATAACGTGTCTATTCACTGGTGTGATTTAAATACTGTTTTGCGTTTATCCTGCTAAGTTAGCATAAAATAACTGTGCTAATCTTTTATGGTTAAATGAAGGAGCGAAAGAATAAAGTAAACTAAACGAAAGAAAACAATGTGTAAAGCTCGTCAGGGAAATCGGTTATGTATCAACGAGCAGGAGCAATACAGCATAAAGTTTGTTTGTGTTAATCCTTGTGACGACAAGGATTAACCATAGTCTCATGCACTTCCGTAAATAAGAAACAGTTAGGTATTGAAACACGACGTCTCGTTTTATAACTATGTGGAGTGTCAAAGTCATTTTTTCATTTTCCATATTCTGTCGAATATGATAAGTATTTGTGGAGCTGAGTTAAAAGTATCACAAAGATTTTGGTATTATTGTTGCCTCAGTTAAGAGTAAAAAGCATCGGAAGTTTGAAATTGGCAAAGGTTATACCCATCGCTGCAGATTTTTTGCCTTCAAACTTTAAACGAAAATGGGATATGATAAGATAGCATTTTTATTCCTGTGACTGGAGAACCGAAAAGAGTTCACAGTTAATTTTTAGATTCTCGCGTCAATCATCGCGTTTCGGAGCTAATGTATTGTGATGTATATGATTGAGACACC
>CH001352.1:333819-354999 GCA_000149265.1 Ciona savignyi | reverse complement strand
GTGTGGTTTCGATCCCACAACCTTCCCCTAACTGCATACCGCCAAAGATTATACCAATTGATTCATCAAATATGTTTAATACTTCTATTATTAGATTTAAATAAAACCATGTCTTTGAGTCCTGTGGTAAACACATTGTATGGGAAAGTGCAGGGGGAAGTAGATGTGACTCTGGATATTGGTGGCTCAAAAGTTTACAAGTTTGCAGGAATTCCTTATGCAAAACCACCCGTTGGACCATTGAGATTCGAACCTCCCGAAGAGTAAGTGTGTTATATACCTATATATTTTTTAATAATACATAACTTTTTTTTTTTTTAAATAACAATTAAAGAAATATAATACAACAAAAGGAAAGTGGGGAAAAGGGATAACCGACAGTCGTTATAGCAATTTATGGATAAAAATAAAAGTTGAGTAAATAAACGGGCAAGGATGTAAAACCCCAATAAATCATAAAAAAGGTAAGTGGTTCGTTAGGTGCATTGCAAGTCACGCAGCCATGAAAATACTAGTAGGAGTGGAACTTTCATTTGGAACTGCAATAAAACGACACACTTTCGGACATCAATTAATGCCTTGAATTAAAATTACTATAATTTTCCCTCGACCGGGCATTAATATGCTATCCTACAGTTTTATAGTTTTAATATATTGTTGCATGAACTTTAGACCTCAACCATGGGATGGTGTTAAGCAAACGGTCATACACGCTCCAATTCCAATGCAAGATAAAACAGGAGTTGAAATAATGCTCCAATATGTGCCAGCGCCCAAAGCAACCTTTGAATCAAGCTTAACTATGGCTGAAGACTGTCTGTATCTTGACATATATACTCCCTCTACGGACGAAACATCAAAATTGCCCGTAAGTCGGTTTAAAATCACTTTTGCATTAGTACTGCCACAACAGTGCGGTATTTCTAGCATGAAAAGAAAATTTAAATACATTGTATATGTATGCTATAGGCCAGGGGCGTGCAACATACGGCCCGCGGGCCACAGCACGGCCCGCGGTACCTATTTACGTGGCCCGCTACAGACTTCGTGCTTCGTAGCCTAATCATTAAAAAAACTTTCTGTGAATTGTAACAGCATCATTGGCATTTTTGACTACAGTATAAAGATACCTTACATTGCGATTAAATTTCGTGTATAGTACTGTGACGACCTCCCATTGTTACAACATATGTACATTGTATGAAAACTGCCATTTTCTGGCAGTGGAACAGTAGGCCTATTACGTGTATCACTGTAGGGGTGCATGTTATTATATGATAAAGCTTAACTTAAAGTTTGAATGTCTAGCAGTAAAAAAACGGTTGATTATAAAAGGCGCAAGTTCAACAATGAATGGTGTGTAAAATACTCCATTAGGCAACACAATCTAGATGTAGTTTGCCTGATTTGCCAAAGCACTATAGCAGTTAAATGCAGCAAAGTCCTTGGGCAAACAGCAAGATGTAATTCATGGTTACAAAAAGGACACTGAGTTAGTTACAAAACTAGGCTTTAAGATAACTGAAGCAATTGCCGAAAAAGGAAAGCCGTCATAAAAAAATATAAGTTGTTTGATGGTCTGGCCCCTGGTATCTCTATACTTGTACGTTGTGGCCCATTGCGCTAAACAGTTGCACGCCCCTGCTATAGGCTATTAAACAACTTAATGGGTACATTTTATAATAATAAGATGTTTATGTTTATTCCCTGAAAAGGGTAAAACGCAAGGGGCGCTCTCACACGGGTAACTGACAGATGACCTCGTGCCCACCATCGGTTACCGGAACCATTGCATTGTGTTCTGTATGAATGAGATGTTCTTTCACTATTGATAGAAACCATTATTCTTCTGGGTTTAGGAAATTTTCGCCTTGAAATGGCCTTGCCAAAGGTCAAACCTGACTAGTAAGAGACCAGTTTTGAATCTGCAACCCTTTGCCTCAAAGCAAAGCACCCAAAAAGCTATTCGTTGGGACAAATGTTCACAGACATTTAGGCATTTTATATATTCAGGTTATGGTTTGGTTCTACGGAGGTGCACTTCAAGATGGAATGGGCGGATTGTATCAAGGCCAAGTTTTGGCTTCTCTGTACAACGTAGTCGTCGTAGTTCCAACTTATCGTGCTAACATATTCGGATTTTTGACGCTCGGTGCGGACACCAAGTGGCCAGGAAACATGGGATTAAGGGATCAAGTAATGGCGCTAAAGTAAGATTTTATGTTACCGAATGTAAATGTCTACATACTATATACTGTGTACGGTCGTGTGGCCGAATAATTAGCGCGGCCGATACATATACTGACTCCTATACAAAAAACGGTCCTAGTCAAAAGTCCATCTTGGGTTCAAAACTTGGTTCGGTTAAAAAAAAGTCTATACACAACGTACGGACGTGTGGCCGAATGGTTAACGCGACCCATACATATACCGACTCCTATACAAAAAACGGTCCTTGTGCCTAGTCCATCATGGGTTCAAAACTTGGCTCGGTAAAAAAGTCTATACACAACGTACGGACGTGTGGCCGATTGGTTAACGCGACCCATATACATATACCGACATCTAAACAAAAACCGTCTCAGTGACTAACCGTTAATGGTACCGAAACTGAGCTCAGTTGTCTACAGAACAACTTTCTTCGTGAAGAGAACCATCATATCTTCGAAACTCTGCCGGTTAAAAGTAACATTTTACATAGGCATACAAACATTGTATTAGGTGGACTCGTGGTAATATCAAATGCTTTGGAGGAGACCCTGAAAACGTGACCATATTTGGAGGAAGCGCTGGAGGAACTTCAGTCAGTTTGCACGTTATCTCACCGGAGTCACGTGGTCTATTTCACCGCGCCATTTCACACAGCGGGACAGCTTACTTCCCATGTATGATGTATTACCTTTGTTTTTATAACATAACACTATTTCAATCAATTAATCAGTTGATGCTGCGCCTAATGGCAAGTAAATTCAAGCATAAATGTATCAAAACACAATGCACCACCGGGACAGAAAAGAGACGATAAACTAGGTGGCACTTGGCAAAAATTGCAAACTTATTTAAAAAAAATATATATACTTTACTTAAAATATGTAATGCTTTTTAATGGAACTATCTAGTCCTGGTTCGCGAGGATTATAGTGAGGTATTGAAGGAGGTGCTTTCAATTCTCAATATTACTGATACTGAGCCAGAGGTTGTCATTGCAAAGCTGAAAAAGATCCCAGCTACAAACTTGTTGGATGTACAGAGGGAACTCAAGGTATGGAAATGTAAATATCAAAACAGTAAGCATTCTCGATTGATCTTGCTATTTGCAATGTAATCAAATCCTAACTTTGACGACTACGTCATTTCTTTTCTTCATTATGCCGTGTCTGATCAAAAGTGTTTTAACTACTGTTGATTTGCCGTTTATGCTGTCTCCTTGACTTAAATTAATTATGCCATTCTTTCTTAATGTAACGAAGAAGCGAAAATATCAATTAAAACTAAACTAGCGTGTAGAGCCTGTTGTTTGTAAAAAAACAAAACAAAGTAATTAAAACAAAGATGACGGGTGCTGCATGTTTTAATGTACGCGGCCTTGTTTTTTAGGGATTTTCTCCAGGATTTTACGCATGGATTGACAATAAGTTCATACCGAACGATGCCAGGGAAGTTTGGAAACAAAATGGCACTGCAGATCTGCCTTATATTGTTGGTTGCAATAACACAGAGGGGGCGGGAGTTGTGCCCAGTGTACTTGTGGAAACGGGTGTTACAGAGGAGCATGTTATGGCTTTTGTGGCTAACACACTTCTTGATCTTCAAGTCCCTGTAAGGCTCATATTATATTTTATCAAGTTTTAACTCGAAATTTCGACTATCGGAAATAGATTATTCAGTTTTTACTGATTATCAGACCATCCACGTGGTTAAAATAATAATATTTCACATTTTACGTTATCCAGTCTCTATAAATAATCTTACATTTTAGTATTATGGAACTGTTTCAAATCAGCTCCATACGCTACATGTTAATAAAACAACTTTCAATTGCCACACTTAGGAAGCTAAATTGGAAGAAGTCGTCTCAATGGTTATTGACTTTTATGTAAAGGATCTGGACAACGACTCAGAAAAGTGGCCAAAACTATTCGGCGCAATTTTGGCTGACACTTGGTTCATTGTGCCTAGTATAATGCAATCTAATGCTCATGCAGGTACAATATAGGCAAATAGAATGTAAAAATAAAAAAGATGTTGTGCCAAATAACTGTATGAGAACATAGATTATTTAAATAGTGGGTCGTCTTTAAAAATCAGACCTAATGACAAGCCCAACAAAGATCGTAACTTGTCCTGTTAAAAAACACATTATATATTTAAGTGCAAGGCAGTTAGCAGCCTTTGCCTGAACCCGGTGAAACAGTGTGCACGAAGAAACAGTGTCAGTTCATCAGGTGCAGTAAAACATCTAGTTTATTTTGTCCACTTGCTCTTTAGCGCAACAGGTTAAGTAATGTGGCCGGCCATATGGCAAAATGGCGGAAATAACCTAATGTTTTTTTATTTGCACTTACATTTTCCATAATGGGCAGATGGTGGCAAGAAAACTTATTTTTACTACATGACTCGCCAATCACGCCATAACCACTCGGATGTCCATGCCCCTGGAATCAAAAACAAGCCGGACTACTGCCAATGCGACCATGTAGATGACATCATATATAGCTTTGGCATTCCGCTGTTCCCAAAAGATCAACTTTTGCAGGATGTCGAATTTAGCGAGGAAGAAAAGCAAATGAGTCGCCAATGGATGACGTACCTAACAAATTTTGCTAAATATGGGTAAGTAAATGACGTTCATTTAACAGTCGTAACACCGAGGAAATAGCTTAATTACTATTAGAAACAATTAAGTTCCCAAGCAGATGGGAAATATTTATATTTTCGTGGTCATTTTTTGTTTATCTTTTGTAGCTTAAATTTTTTTCATTTATTTTTTTATTTATTTTGCATTTGCTACATTTGTCACGTTTAAATGCGCCTTTCTCTTCGAATACAGCTTTATTAATATAGACTAAACGTTTATCATTCCAGCGACCCTAACAAAGGAGAAGCGGTCCCGGAAAACTGGCCGCTGTACAGCACGGAGCAAAAAGAGTATTTGGAAGTTGGTGTACCATTCAAGCCTGGGCGCTTTGAGAAAGCAGATGTTTTTAAGTTTTGGACGGAAACTATCCCTTTTATGGCAAAAACCCAAAACAATCCAGGTTCCAAACGAGATTGTTTCAAGCAAACACAAACAACATTCAATTGTAAAAAAATGTAAAATTGTCATGTAAATTATTCTTTGCGTATAGCACATATATTCTAGACAATAATTTTAACAGTTGGTTAATAATAAATTTAATTGTTTAACATCATTTATTTTTTTGCATGTGTGATAAAAACAAAGTTTTGTTATGTTTGAGGGGTTTTGCCAACCCGCTGTTGTGTTAGTAATAGGATAGGATTTTCATTTTTATCCGCGTTAATGGAAAATTAAAAGGGATAACGCACGGGCAATCGCCAGATCACCTCAAGACCACCGTCGGGTTACCGGGGCTATTGCCGTATGTTGTATATGGAACACACCTTCCTTCAATTTAGCAGAACCCATTTATCCGCTGGGTTCAGGCAATGCCCGATAAGTGCCTTGCCCAACGACACAGCCGCCAACGACCAGATTTTCCGAAAAGTCGACATTCGGAAGTTGAGTTTAGCGAGATTGAAAAGGAAATAAGTCGTCAATGAATGACGTACCTTACAAATTTTGCTAAATATGGGTGAGTTAATAATGTGGGCGGGCCTTTATTTAATCGTCAAAATATACCGCCGATATACCTTTGATAAGTAACGAAATGAATCATAATGGCTTGTGTGGGTAACTATATGTGGGTAACTGTGTGGGTAAAGGTCGCTTGGTAAAATCAAATGCATTCAAATTATAGATAGAAACTGTTCCTGCAAAGGCAAAGGAGATCTGAAAAGGCGTATAAGACGACGTGTCAATTGAGATTCATTCATTAAAATTTACCAAACATTTTGTCAAGTCACATATTAGAATTGTAGTCAAATATAGTCCATTCTATTTATTTCTTTTAGGTTATTCAATCGTCTAGGCTGTGAGGTGTAGGCATGTACATATGACATGCATGCATATATTTATTCTGAAGGCCCAGTTGGTTATAAATTTCTTAACGCGAGATAAATACGTTATCGCTATGTGTTGCAAAACCTGTAATATGATATAAAATTTGTTTCCTGTACAGCTTTCATTCCCCCAAGAAACTGTTCCACGGTGATAAAAGTTCCATGTTATATGATACATTGGCCTTACAATGCAATTTGAAAAAAAATATGTGAAAAGAAGGTACATTTAACAAAGTTCCATATCTGCAGTGTCACGGTACAAATGTTCAAGTTAATGTTTAACCAGGTAATTAGAGCACACAGAATTAAATGCCAACGCCAGGATTTTGTACTTAATACGCAAAGGGCCAGATATTGTAAGTCAGAAATAATGCATGTCATATTTTATATGAGCCACGAGAAAAAACAGCATTTATTTTGAATACTTCTCAGTTTTATAAATTAAACTTTAAAAGCTTCAGTTTTGCTTTAAACAACTTTTTTGGTATTCGTATTTCCGTCTATCTGTTTTTGATAAAGTTTAAACGTAAAAGCACTGTACCCCACTGTTAATATGTTACGACAATAACATGTAATCGTTTTGTTTTTCGAAATTACCAAAATTAGTATTCGATTAGTTTTAAACAATATAGCGATGACTACGTGTCCTGTGGTAAATACACTGTACGGGAAAGTGCAGGGGGAAGTAGATGTGGCTCTGGATATTGGTGGCTCAAAAGTCTACAAGTTTTCAGGAATTCCTTTTGCAAAACCACCCGTTGGAGCATTGAGATTCGAACCTCCCGAAGAGTAAGTTTATAACCTTACAATTTAAAGAAGTATGAGGAAATTGTGATTCCTCTAAATTGACAGCCATGCAATTAGACACACATAAAGAAATAGGACAATGTCGAAATCGCAAATTATTCAGTTCTAAACCCTGTAGTAATTTACATTACATTGTGCAATATATAGGCCTAGTGTATCCTACAGTTGTTACATTGGAAACTAATAAGACAGAATATTCATGTTCATCTTCATAAATGGAAAAAATGCTCCTTGCGTTTTAATCGTCAGAATATCTCGGGTCCACAGTCGGGTTACCTGGAGGTATTGTAGTGTGCTGTGTATGTTTAAGGCGGTTCTTTAATTTTTAGAGCCTATCAATCAACTACATTCAAGAAATACCCGATAAGTGTTTAGCCCAAGGACAATATGGACTTGCTAGTGACCCTAACCCACACAGCTATTCGATCGGAAAACCAATATACTTACAGGCCACAGCCATGGGACGGTGTAAAACAAACTGTAAAACCTGGTCCCATTCCAATGCAAGACAAAGAAGCAAATGAAATATTGCTCAAATATATACCAGTTCCCAAAGCATTTAAAGGATTAGACTCGGATATGAATGAAGACTGCCTCTATCTTGATATCTATACCCCTACCACTTGCGAAGCTTCGGGCCTGCCAGTAAGTTGGTTTGTATATTTGATTTTTTTAAATTTTACTTATTTTTGAGGTTTTTTAATTTTACTTATTTTAAGATTTTTTAATTTTTCTTATTTTTAAGTTTTTTTTTATTTTTTAAGGTTATTTTTTTATATTTATAATCTTTTTGTATTTTTGAGATTTTCACGTTTTTTATCGAGTATGACGACCTTCGTGTATTGATAAAAGAGCGATTCTTAATAACTTAAAAACACATGCCAGGGCCATTAGGTACAAGTAATATATAATAATTCAGGTTATGGTTTGGTTATATGGCGGAGGACTATCATCTGGTTTTGGCGGATTATATCAAGGCCAAGTTTTGGCCTCTCTGTACAACGTAGTTGTTGTGGTCCCAACTTATCGTGTAAACCTTTTTGGGTTTTTGACGCTCGGTGCGGACACCAAGTGGTCAGGCAACATGGGATTATTCGATCAAACGATGGCGCTAAAGTAAGTTATTTTTTGTATAGTTGTATCTAATCATTTTTTGTATGATCGTTAGGACCAAATGATTTACGAGATCAATTCTCATACCACCTACACACGAAAACGACGAGGCCATTCAATGTTAAAAACCTAACCGGAAAAATAATTAAGAGTTTTTATTACGCCTATTGACCAAATGATCAATGCGAAAGATTCACATACTGATTTCTATATACCAAAATCGCCTTAGCCACGAGCTCAAAACTTGACTCAGGAAAAAAACAGCAGTTTTTTACAAACGCAATCAAACATTGTATTAGGTGGACTCGTGATAATATTAAAGGCTTTGGAGGAGACCCAGGAAATGTTACCATATTTGGAGAAAGCGCTGGAGGGACTTCAGTCAGTTTGCACGTCATCTCACCGAAGTCACGTGGTCTATTTCACCGCGCCATTTCACACAGCGGAACTGCCCACTTCCCAAGTATGAATGGTCTCTTTTTTGTCAAATAAAGTTTTGTAACAAATATAATTAAATCCTTCACAGTAATGGTCAGGAAAGACTGCGCTTATAGTGAGGTATTGAAGGACATGCTTGCAATTCTCAATATTACTGATACTGAGCTAGAGGTTATCATTGAAAAGTTGAAAAAGATTCCAGCTGCGGACTTGATAAAGGTACAAAAGGAACTACAAAAAGAAAAGGTATGGTGTTGGTGTGATTGTCAGGTTATTTAAATAAGAACGCTAATGGAATTCCATGGCTGAAATCAGTTGTGACTGTAGTTAGTAACCATCTAGATAAACATGTTATACTCACTTAACTTTAATTGTTTTTTTGTGTATAACTTCAATGTGATTTACATTTAACGTTTATATAACATCTTCATCCCTACCTTGACTTGGACTAATTGAGAGTTTTTGGTTCTTCATAACAATCAAGATTCAAGAAACGTTATAGCTATTTACTAACGACAAAATTCTGTGGACGTTAGTCGCTGTGATGTTAACTCTACAGAGCATTAACCCTATCCAACTTACTCTTACAATCTGAGTACCAAATTTCTATACAAAAACGGTCTTTAAGAAGTCTTAATGAAGAGCCTTCGAAATTTGCCCTTGTAAAAATAATAAAAAAAATAACGAGTAACACAGGATCTTAATTTTGATTTGTTTTAGGGAATGTTTCACGGATTTTCCGGATCGATTGAAAAGAAGTTTATACCGGACGATCCACTAAAAGTTTGGAAACAAAAGGGCACTGCAGATCTGCCTTATATAGTTGGTTGTAACAACTCGGAAGGTGCAGGCATTTTGACCGCAGTAATGAACGAAGCAGGTGTTTCGGATAAAATTGTTTTGGGGTTCATTCAAAGCATACTCCTTAATTTACAAATCCCTGTAAGTGTACGTTATAGGAATAACTTACTTAGCTTTGACATTAATTAAGCGTTGTACCAACGCATTGGTTTATACACCAATACTTAACTGGGAATCAAAAAAAATATGTTGTTAAAAATGAAGTTATCCGTTTTTATTAAATAATTTGTTTTCGATCATTCATATTTTGCCGGTATGTTCGTACGTAGCTTGTCGGGACAACAGTTAAAAGGCGCTGAGTGGTTAAAACCAACCGAAATCAGTTTCGACATTTGACAAAGGACTTTGGTATTTGCGTTAATTACGATTTATCGGTCAAACAAATAATGCAGCAATAACTCCATCATAATTAACACACTTCAATAGCTTCTGTAAACCGAATACGAAAAAGGGGTTTTACTTATGAGTCATGAGTGCCTACGTTGTATCCCCGTTGCGTTTTTCGACCCCCATGGATTTATATCGACATGCTTTTCTCTTAAGGAAACAAAAATTAAAGAAGCGGTCTCAATGGTTCTAGAAGTTTACGGAAAGGATTTGGATAAAGACGAGAAAAAATGGGAAAAAATGTTGGCAGAAATTTCGGGTGACACTTGGTTCATTGTGCCCAGTATAATGCAATCAGATGCTCATGCAGGTACGAATAGATATATTACATTCTTTGGTAAAAAGATTTGTTAGCTAATACTTAGACTGCATTAATGTTATACTTGTAGCTGTTGTTTTATGCCAAGATTATCTTGGAATACAGCACCTATTATTCTTTGGAAGGGCCTGTTTTTGTCTATTGTCCAGTACAGGCATGGGCAGCATACGGCCTGCCGGTCGGGTCCGACCCTTGATTGGATTTTTTCCTGCCCACCGACTGTATCTAACCATACCTTAAAATTAAAAATATTGAATACTATTCATGTAATACTTTGGCCTACCAAGGACTTCATTTTCGTACACCTGGTCCTCCGACTAGAGAAGTTTCCCACCCCTGGTCTTCTGTATTAGTTCTTTAATAGCTCGCTTTAGGACTCTTTATTAGTTTACACCGCCCTATGCTCGTGCATACAAGGTACCCACATAATAACCCTTTCAGCCAAAATCTTGTCGCTTAAAGGTGTAAACAATGATAGGCAATACCTCTTGTAAAATAAATGCTGACAAAAAGGTCTGCCACATTTCACATTCTGCCTATTATAGCTTCGAGCAACCATACGTTTGAGCAGTTTGTTTTTACGAATAATTATTTTGTAATATATTGTTCTTTTGTCCTTGTAATGCATAGGTGCTGGCAAGAAAACGTATTTTTATTACATGACGCACCAACCACGCCATAATCACTCGGATGTACATGCGCCTGGCATAACAAACAAGCCGGACTTCTGCTACTGCGACCATGCGGATGATATCGTCCATACGTTTGGGTTTACGCTTCTACCGAAAGATCAACTTTTGCAGGATGTCGAATTTAGCGAGGAAGAAAAGCAAATGAGTCGCCAATGGATGACGTACCTTACGAATTTTGCTAAATATGGGTGAGTTAATTAATTTTTCTACATTCGGAAAATGGTTGAAAATGGATATGGAGTACTCGCAGATTTTAGTTGGTATTAAAATTCCCTATTGGTAAATGTTTTAAGTGTTTACCTTTTTTACATGCGTGGTGTAACAGTGTATTATGATTACGTATGTATATAAGTCCGATTGTATTTTTATATTGATTTACACACAAAATAGCCGACCTTTTATATTCCCGAGTCTGTTACGGTCGGGACTGCCCCGTGGATTAATGACGATTACGAAATTTTCAACTACTTGTCAACGACAATTAACATACACCTTAAAAGTTTAAGTAGGTTAGCTATTTTTCTTATATTTAGTCATGCCTTTTTTATATTTTCGCGGATTTTTCAGGGTAATCTAAGATTTTTAGAGTTCATTTGTTTTCAGTATTAATTTATACATCTATCACTTTTTTTTTAAATTTAAAATAAATAATTTCTTTTACCCCAGAGATGTCAGTTTTTGGCAAAAATGACAAGAATGGGCGCAGGTACAATTTTTGGTCTTGCGAGTAGGGTTTTATAAAAATAATACGACTTGTCACATCAGCATTAACTCTTTCTTGCTGAAACCATTATAATAAGCATGATGCCTTGATCTTCCCGCTGTCCCGCAGAAGAGTGTGTAGTCCCGCCCGTTGTTGCACAAAAGATTGTGTTGTACCGCCCCGCTACTCGCAGATTAGTAAAGCCTACCATAGTTTACCAAGTTGATTGCATGTTATTTCCGAGAAATGTTGGCTACTATGCGGTAATGCTATATTTTGTTGGTTGTAAACATTTAATTGACTTGGAAACCATTAGAAAAATATCAACCAGCAGAACGCAGAAAATATTAACAATAAAATAAATTAAAAAAAACGAACAAAATATTAAACCATAATAACCCCCCAATGCACTAATACCTAAAAATTACAATTTATCCTATAAACCAAAATGTTCGTTTCACGAGTGACTTTCTATTTCAGAGACCCTAACAAGGGAGAAGCGGTTCCAGAGAACTGGCCGCTGTACAGCACAGAGCAGAAAGAGCATTTGGAAGCTGGTGTACCTTTCAAGACCGACCGCTCAGTGAAACCGGATATTTTCAAGTTTTGGACGGAAACTATCCCCTCTATGGCAAAAGCGGCATGCAAATAGTAGAAAACGAAAATTTGAAAAGAAAATATTTGTCTGTGGTTTTCAATACCCAAAAGTCCCTATTTTTACGATAATTATATATAGATTAATGCCTAATATATATATCACTGTGCTATGTGCATGTATTTACAATTATACGCCGATATAGTACAATGAATAAAATAAATAAATTCTATATGCACATTTAATAAAACTATTACGAGATTTCAAGAATTTTAAGGGAAATAAAACGATAGCTAAGTTTTCTTCATTAAAAGAGCGGGATATAATGTATTTAATCCAATCGAGTTTAAAAGATGTCTATAAAAATTGATTGATTGGCACCTGACTTGCGTCTTTTGATATCAGAGTTATAATTTATTTAAAACACGGTGCGTAAGTCACTGCAGTTAAAATGGCAGAAAATCAATAATGAAATACAAAGCCAAGGAGATACAAAGCACATTTATACGATTTTCATTCAAGAGGAACAGTTTGACCCACCTTGCAACTCTATTTTTCCCGTTTCGGACTGCGACAGACTGAATCGGGAGTTTAATAATTGATTGCGTAATCCCCTTAGAGGGATCATTTCTAACTTATAAAAGGCTACACCGAAAATGCATTCCGTAGGGGACACAAATGCCATTCTGAAAAAAGTTTATTGTGTAGAACTATCTCTTATACCACAGACCGTATAACTTACATCCCTCGTCGTTGAGCCAAAACCTGCATTAACCACACAAGTTTTCTTTGTCGTAACCTATATTTGAACCTACATTGATCCATTATAACTTTCAAAGGTATAAAAAATTAATGCCATACCATTAAGATAGAATTATTTTAAGTCAAAGTAATCGAATTTTTTTCCTGACAAATCGACGAGTTAAAGCAATAAAAGTCATCTCGTCTAAATGTCTCTAATCTGAATGCCTAATTTATATTTACGTTCTAATCTCCACCTAAAATGTACAGTTTTGTATAAGTTTGCAGTTTCTGTGATATAAGTTTACTGAAAGCAATCGTAGCGCATTTGGGAACCCGCCGCATTAATTGAAGAAATTAAGATTGAAAATTGTCTATCGACAAAAAACCTACAGATGATATACTACTCTCTTAAAATGAGGCTTGATTAAAACGTAAAATATTGATACGTCGGAGTTTTATCGTTCCCGAATCAATAAAAACGATAAAGAAATATCCATAACAATCAGTCCGATACTACATGGCCATTGGAATAAATCTGTGTTGGTTAGGTCCCAGGAGTCTGCAGCGTGTAATGTGAGATTAATCGACCAGGTGCTGTCGTAATGTTTAATATAGCTAAAAGAAGAAATAACCAGTCTAGAAAGTCGAACTCAGCTGCTCGCAGTCTTTTCAGGTTTTCTTAGTATGTAGATCAAGGTACGCGCTGAGGTTAAGGTGCAATGGAAATTTTAAATTTGAGTTGTCTTTTGCAGCAATGAATTATTGAGTTTATTTACATGTTCTCTGTACTGTTTAGAAATGCAAAACAATCCTAAACTGTATGAAAATATAAATATATTTAAAATTAAATTTTGGCGATTTATCGGACTTTATTTTATTTTTTAAAACCCCTAGAACGTATAATTCAAAAGAGTGTGTTAACTAACTTTAAGTATGAACGCATGTTTTATTATTCTTCTCTTCGTCGGTATCGTAAATACGAAAAGCATCCAAACAACCGAAAATATAGGTAAGAACTTTGCGTTTTTGGCGTATATTACATATCTTTATAAAGAAATTATCTAAGTTTATAGGCAGGAGGAGGTAACGTATGCTCATTTCAAACTTTGTGTATAATATGTGACGGAACGGCCTGTACAACACTCATATAGAGCTCATAAAAAAAACGGACGTAAAACGGAAAGCGACTAAAGGATTTAGTTCCAACCAAAGTTGATCAATGTATGTTTAAGAATAATGGTTTGATCTCCAAGAAGAAAATCTAAAAAGGAGTATGGGAAAGATTTTTAAAAGTGTTGATGACGACCAATTTTAATACGTTTGTTTAAACACTGGACTGCGTTTCCGCAAGTGGAAATTAACACGTCCTCAGGTTAACAAACTAAACCCTTTTACATTTATATAAAGATTATATAGGATATTTTTCACATATATCTGCTATTAGAAAGTAACCGTTTACTAAAACAAAAAAGGGGCAATGTTGATTGTTCATTTGTTAATAAATGGGTAGTGTTTTCCCTATGATGTGGGCAAATTTCAGTATACATTCTTTTATTTTTTAATACCCAACGACAAGCGAAAGATATCGTACAGTAATATAATTCAAAGGGAATAAAGGATTTACAAATTGATTTTAGGGATTTTTATTGCCTCGACAATGGTAAGTGAGTGTTATTTAAATCTTTTGTCTGTGTTTGCAAATTATAACTGTACATGTCTAACTGTGCAAAAGTGCATTTTCTCGTTTATTAGGTAAGGAAAGTTGTTATATTCTAATTCTATATTCTAATCTTAGGAAATCGGGGCAAACGATATTTTAATTTAGTATTTATGAATTGATTGCTTGTGGTCGGAGTAGTTAGTGACGTTCATAAGTTTGATGGCTATCCGTTTTTTTGCCCTGTACTGACTGCATTGGTTTCAAAAAATAGACTTTAAAGGTTGATTAAACTTTCAGGTTACAGCTGAAAACGCAATATTTTTGAGATGTAAATCACGTTTTAATATATAAGGTTTAAGTTCCTTTTTTGTGAGTCAGTGTGTGTTGGCGTGTTTGAACTATTGTAGATTTTTCCTGAGTCATTTTTAATTACATATCCCTGCTAGAATTCTTTACTTTAACGAAGAACCCAACTAAACTCAATTTGACGGGTAATAATCCACTTTTGTATTTAATCCTAAACCAACAAGGCGCTTTATTGACAAAGACACTTTAACCGCTGGATTCGAGCAGAATAAAAATAAGACGACCGCAAAAACCATAGAACGAATCGGTTGACAGGACTGCGGTAACGGACAGCCCACTGTTTTTGTATGTTTCTTTAAATAGCATAGTTAAAAACAACAAATAATTGCGTTAGATAATTTAACTTGCTTGTTGAAGCCATGGTCAAAAGAAAAAAACACACTTATGCAATTCGACTGTGGCTCATTTGCCATACGCACTTTGGCATACGTTATCCAATTGTTTTTCAGTACAAAATAAGGTTATTTATAAAAATTTAAACAGCTTACCTTAACATCTTTACTTTGTCGTTACGTGAAATTAGCAATATAACAACTATCTAACTAATGTTTACCATAGACTAAAACTTATTTTTGATTACAAATCCTTTTTTTAAATACACATATTACATAAAGCCAAATTAAACTGATAAACATGCTGTATGAAGTATTTTTTACATATGACTTCCATCACGAGGCAGAAATGGCGCACTTTGTGTAACAATTGCAGCATTATGATGTAATATTACAGTTTTTAAAAGAAAAAATTCCTCTGTTGAGACAAAACAGACCAATTAATGCACTGGTTTCAATCCCCGTTTGCTAAGTGCTTGCCCAAGGAAACATCCGTATCCGACTATAATTAGCGACTTTTTTCGAACAGCATAATAATACGAAAGGATTAAATAACCATAGAGATAGTATCTCTATGTAAATAACGGCATGTACTTGTTCATAGAAATTTCTACACCGATAGAAAACTGTGAAACTTTAAAACGAGTTGTACGAAATGAAGATAGTGATGTAAATGTTGAGACAACGGTGAAATGTTCATGTAAAGTCGGCAAAGTAGCGGGTACCAATCAAGAAAAACCGGCATGTGTACCAGGTACGTGATATCAGTAACTATCAATGGTACGGCTATACATATGTTCTTTAACTATTGAATAATTGTTTAAACTTTAGTTGTAGACACTTTTATTCAAAAGTACATTTTGTCCTGTATAATAACAATAATCAAACTGTATCGCCAAATAATGAATAATGTATTACACACGCGGGGAATAAATAGCTATATTCGACCACTCTTATCGCCCGCCTCGATGGCGCAGTAGGCAGCGCGTGAGTCTCATAATCTCAAGGTCGTGAGTTCGATCCTCACTCGGGGCACCTTTTGCTTTTAGATATTAGGTTTAATTAAATATTGGATTTCCGTTCTTCTAAGAATACAGGAGCAATTTCCACAAAGTAAATATCGTATACCTAGACTATACCCGATTCTTTTATACGTTTGACATAAAATTCGGAAAAAAAACATTAAGTTAAAGTCTCACGACTCTTTTCTCTGTGATAATACGAAGTTATCATATCCACAGTTTAAACTAAGCCCCCCCAAAAAACTATTGT
Organism: Ciona savignyi; assembly: GCA_000149265.1. NCBI lineage: Eukaryota > Metazoa > Chordata > Ascidiacea > Phlebobranchia > Cionidae > Ciona > Ciona savignyi. The sequence continues at coordinate 338,530 of CH001352.1, read as the reverse complement.
GCAATTCATCACTTTTTTACAGAATACGTCTTCAAAACTGGACTATGGTGTGACATGGAACCTTGCTTGCCTCAAGAAGAATGTCTCGTATTGGAGACGTCTATCGGCTGGATCTGCCAAAACAACTACACGTCGAAAGTTACTACGGTGAAAAACAACGACATAGACCTTGTATCGCAACTTGAAAGCGAAAAATAAATTTATACCACCTTAGTCGATTTCGTATCTGACACAAAAGAGCTGTAAGGATATATACGAAATATCCACGTTAATGGGAAAAGACAATAGGCCTGATCCCAGTGAATGTGAAAACGCAACGAGCCTTAAAAAAAGAATAGTCCCTACCCTAATGAATGGAAAATACCATAGGCCTTAAAAACGTCAGGTTATTTTACGCCCACCGTCGGGTTACCAGTGTTTGGACAAAATAATGTGTTATATTTTGGACGATCCATTGAGGGCTGATTTCCAATCCGTAACCGTCTGACCGGCGCTGACGCGTCACCGCTGACGCGTCACCACTGACACAACAACCCAGACTGTGGTAATATTATTACAGAGATCTTAATACTATCTTCTATGAAATGGATATAGTCCTGTAAGAACAAATTTAGAATGCACCTACGATCTTTATTCAAACGTTTGATTGAACACGGTTACCACCGATAAATGTCCGTCATATTTAAATGAACTCGAGACTGATAGCGAAGCAGGGTAAATGATAGCAAAGCATAGCAGACCAGAAAAATACACTAGGCGGAACGGAATAATGCACCTTTTAGGTAATAATATTTGGCAACAGAAAAGAATACTGCATTAATTCTGTAAACTTTTAAAATATTACAATATTATTTTTTCGTTAAGAATGATTAAAACACAAAATGTCCACTAATAAGAATCCAGTATATCTACTGGCTGTTGTTAAGATTTGACTAGGATTGAATTCGATACCACTGTACACTGTAAGATAATCTCATAACTGGCATGACACACAAAATTGCTACTCTGTAATACAGTTGACGCCACACAATAAGTTGTAGATGAATTTGATGTTGTTATCAAGATCTAGGAAGTCAGGCACCCGTAGAAAGTTGTCGGAACTTGGTGCTGTAGCTGCGGCTTGTAACTCTGGTGCTGTGGCGTCTGGACCCACTGCGACCACGGCCAACTTACCAATGTTGCGTAATGCAGCAGCAGAAGTTGTAATAAAATCATCAGGATTTCCTGTCATGTAAAAAGTTTACAAAAAATCTGATCAAAAAAGAATTTAATCAATGATAAGTTTAGTTTATTCAATTTTTGCCCCAGTATTTAAAAATGGCAAACAAATAAAATCACGACACAGGAACAGGAAAAGACGGCAAAACGAACAGTTCTTAAAACACGTCATTAAAAAAGATATAATTTAATATATAGCGGACGCGGCAGTCAGATAAAACAGGATGATTTAGCAATATGTATGTTTTAAAGCCGTTATATTAACTTTACATACATTTCTTTCAGTGTAATCTAAATCTGTTTAATTCCACTCTATAATTTTCCACCTATAAAACAGGAAACCTGCATATAATATACCTGTTGCAATGAGCACAATGAGGTTTTCTACAGAAGGCCTGTCTCCAAGTCGACCTTTAAATGCATTATCTCCAACCCAGGCCATAGCAGCACCTGCATTTCTACCCAAGCCTGGAATTGCAAAGTAAAAGCATGAATGACGTAGATAAGGGTCATGGTTTTTAACACGCAGCACATAATGTGTTTTAAAATTAATTGGGATTGGGAGCGTTTGTTATAAGCAATGCTTAAAGCTAAGGCTTATTATACAGTACATTGTTGTTCTGTTGCCTATTCACAAAACATAAAAGAATACAGTATTTTTATGTTTATCCCAGTAAATGGCAAAACACAAGGGGGGTTATCACACCGTCAAACATCAGTTTAACTTACAAATACATTAGGTAGCTTTTTCACACCAGTAACTATCAGATTACCTTGAACCAAAGCGTCAGGTTACCAGAGCTATTAAAGAGCGTTTGTGACGTATTTTCTTCTTAAAATTGCCATTTATTCTGTTTGGTGTGTACTCACATTATAATAAAAATTAAAAATACTTTACCTAACCTTGGCACGGGAAAAGGCTATAAAAAACAAAATGCTGTATCAGCTTGTTTTAGTCAAACACAAACCTTCACTGGGCAGTCGGGAAATTGCGAAATCCAACGACGCGAAACTATTGTGAGCATCCAAATACCACGTCTGCTGGTCAGTGAATACAATTCGATTGTACGCAGTGATTGCCACTCGCACTTTGTTCTAAAAAAATAAGTAAAATATCGTTTACGTAAATAAAAGAACAATAAAAAATTAATGCAGATTTCAGACAAATTATGAAAATGTTAGTAACAAATATCAACTTAAATCTGAAATCAATAATAAGAAATATGTGTGCTGGTGTGCACATAACCATTTATCTTTCTATAAATAACCGGACTCTTTCAATTAGTCTGCATCAGCTTCTATTATATGGAAAAAAATGAAAACATTGTAGAAGATCTTCAGCAACTGGACTTCAGTCTAATTTTATTTGGTGCGTATTTATAAAAAAAAAGTAGACACGCTGGTTGTAGCTAAAATACACAACAATTGTGCTGAACGTTTCATTTAACAGTTACTACGAACTAGGATAGGATTGGGTATTCATGTTTATTCCGGTAAATGGGAAAAACCAGTTAACACACGAGTAAACGTCAGATGACCTCGCGCCCACCATTTGGTTACCGGAGCTAATGTAGTGTGTTCTGTATGATTAATCACACTTTTCTTCATTTGGCAGGACCAATTATTCTGCTGGGTTCAGGCAATCTCCGTAAGTGTATAACCCCAAAGACATAACCGACTAGCTAGCGACCGGGTTCATACCTTAAACCCTTCGGCGACGCACCAAACCACCAGACTAATCTGTTTGACTACAACTTTAAACCTGGCAAGCTGCATAATTACAATGTCATAAAACCTATATGGTAGCTTCAACACTTTTAAGGGGATCCAACCAGTCGCTTCAACACTTTTAAGGGATCCAACCAGTCGCTACCTAGTCGGGGGTATCTAAGTGCTAGTCACTTAAAATACATTGTTTAATTCTAATCGATAATTTGTTACATAAATATAGCAATGTCTTTAATGTATCCAATACATGGCTTTAGTAACTGAGGGCATGATGTGATCACAATTATACATTGTCAAAACTATATTTCTAAAGCAAATTCATGAAAATGTTTTTTATTCAGTCTGTAATTCTATTTCAAGTTGGTTTTAGATCCAAAATTATTAGCTCTTAGATAACTCGATAATTCAAACAGATTTAAATAAAGTACGTTTACATACAAGGGAATTCTAAAAATCAAACCTGTCCAATAGGAAGATATGAAGTGAGTCCGCTTATGAACTTTCTCACATCACTCATTGCGCCAACACCAATCCCTGAATCGATGTCCAATATTATCCAGATGTCTTGCGTGAATGTAGCTGGACAGCCTTCACCTGAAATGTAGTTTGATAAAGTTGTATTTACAAAGTGCACAATAAGATTTTAGCGCCTGTATATGAATGTGAAAATAATAATTAATTGGAAGCGTTGAGAAATCATCAAAATTAGAGATTAAGACATGTATCATGAATGCATATTATATGCAGACATAGCTTGAGGCTATATTACCTACACGTCATTTACAAGTGCATTAATGAATTATTTATCAAGATAGAATAAAACATAAAAGCGAGTTATTTTAATTTTTTTTATTGTAAACACTTTCTCATATTTTTACCTTCTGGCAAAAACAGTATACATTTTTAATATATGCTAAGTGAGGTAAAAGTAGCATTTAATCTGAGCTTTGTAATATATCTGCAGTTTAAGCTAAGTATTGGCAGTGAAATCGACATAATAACTGGTTATATTATTGCGTTAGAAAATATGTCAATTTGTCAGTGCAATGTACACATGTGGCTGTAATATCAGCCGATTTCTAACCGGCCGAAAAATAACCTGAGAGGCTTTAACCTTGCCTGCAGGGCTTATGCTGCGTGGCCATCGACGTAAGAATAAGAAGCAAAACTGGTTAGTTTAGGTCTGCATGAATCACAGTGATCAAGATCATATACACTTAGCATTGCTCTGCCCCTAACTAAACACCAACAGACTGACCTGGCTATTGTATATAAGTCAAGTATATTGTTATACTTATATTTATTAAGTAAATAATCTCAAGTAGTTCTGTTCAATCAATTAGCTAATGCAATAGTTTGCATTGTGCTACGACCAAACTTGTCTGGAGGGTATAACGGTAAAATTGACACATCAGCTAATAGTTTATGCTCCCAATTTAACTCATACCAATAACTAACTCTGGTCATACAACTCCTAAGTATCATACCAATAACTAACTGTTTAAAATAAGTATTATTCACTTATAAAACTACCCGGGGGTAAACTAGATTGATTATGACAATAAATAGGAGTTGTATGACCAGAAACAATAACATATGACATAAATAGTGTACATATTAACTGTTGCCTTTAGATCACAAAATGAAAATATAATGCAGTCGATAAAAATAAATGTTTTATTTTAAAGGACTCTAAGATGAAACACATGTCATACACATTTAATTGTTTGTATTACTAGGTCTATAGAGTGAAATTATAATGAAT
>CH001352.1:315115-329053 GCA_000149265.1 Ciona savignyi | reverse complement strand
ATGTACGTGCTACAAATCAATTATTAAATGTTGTAATTAACCAATTATGAAACGTCGTTATATTTAACACCTGTTTAACAATGAAGTGCGTTAAACTAAAGACCGAAGTATATCTGCCGAGGGCTATGAAATATCTCGTTATGGCAGGTGGTTAGTGTCGAATATAAGCTCGCAATGTGTATTGGACGGTCTCGGGAACTGAAAAGATCGTTTCTGGTCGGCTTAAAAGCGATTTTCCGGACTATGTTACGTGGTTACGATTGGTGATAAAGAATTTCGTGTATGCGTCGTATATGTTCATGCACAAAATATACTATATGTATATATATTTTCCACTTGTGCTGACTATACCTGTACAGTTTATTAAAATTTAAAGCTTTATAACTAGGACTGGCTAAAAAAATATTTTCCGTGCTCGTCAGTACATTACAGTTAATTACATAAACTTCCAAACTACCGAGGACGTAAACAATACCAGACGCATTTGTTTGAGCTATATAGATATATTCAACACTGTGCAAATGCGAAAATAACAAATGATAGCCCTTTAATTTTGGTGGATTATATTCTAAACCCATTTATTACAAGCACACCAACAGGTCACCGAGTAACAAACGACTGGGATTAAAATTAAGTCTGATTGGCGAGCGATAGGAGTTTCAGCGGATAAACCGACTTTTGTGGTATGTCGGGCGACACAATTAGCATCTTTAAACTGTATCTAAATAGTTCATTTAAATTAATTGTACCAGCAAAATATTTTTTTATCTGAAAATTCGAACCTACTGTAAAGTCTTGCAACACTGACTTTCAGCAAAACGGATAATAATTTGGTTAACTTGGTAGTCTCCCTACCACCTTCAAACTGAATTAAAAAATTTTTAAAGTCTCGTTTAAGCTAGAAATGCCCGAAACCAGTATTTCCGTTTTTCATCAGTGCCTAGGGCTAATGACGTAGCCTACTTGTTACGTGCCATACTGTAAATATCAAATGATAAAATGAAGCAATTCTCAGTTTCCCATCACCGTGAGAACCTTTCCAACTTATAATGTAATTGTGTAATTATACTAATTGATTGATTGATTGTTGATTGTGCTAACGTGTGGATTACATATTACTGTAGAACCTGTTTGTGTATTTTTGTCTTTGCCGCGCGTACGATCTACAAGTATTTATCGCTTTGAAATGAACTAGGTAGCAATTACGTGAAAAATAATAAGTGTTAATTAAATGACATATGTGAGGAATGGCCACTCTTTGGTGCGAGCCGACAGTTCTATAATCAGTCCTTATTTAAATTAACCATAGACATTCTATGTATATATTGAGAGCTTATGAATTAACCCCACGATAGTTACCGTTATGCCTGAAGTATTAAGTATATTTTACAACTCGTCTAAATGGTTATCCAAATTAAATAATGTATAACTACACGCCAAAATAATTTTCCAAATTAAGTGATGTTTAACTACAGGTTTAAATGCTTATCCAAATGATTTATGCTTTTTTCTTACCGGGCTTAGTTCGGAACCCATGATGGGCTTGTCACTAAGAACTTTGTTATAGGACATTTATCGTTATTTGTATCGGTCGCGACCGTGGATTATTATGGCTTCAATTTGGAAAAATGGGACACATATTGGTTTTGTTCGTTTTTTTTTTGTTTTTTAATCGTTTTTTTTTGCAATGGCATGCCGCCCCGACATCTACTAGAAGAAATAATGGAATTGTGATAAAACTTCTTAGCCAATTGTTAGACAACATGGTATAGATATGTAGAAACAAAAAAATGGGTGATAAATCTAGGGGAATTTCCCTGGGAGGTTAAAAACCAAAACAGTATTTTTTATGAACAATTTAGCTTCTTGTGGCATAGCGCCTGAACGGCTGCTAGAATTTGAATCAGATTTGGTGGAATGTAAGTACAATAGTCAATAGTTTAACACTTAGAAGAAATAAAAATATTACGTTGGGAAATACCCTAAAAATAGGATTTTGTTCTCAAATTATGATTGTGACAAGCAAGCCATGTCGCCCCGACATCTACCAAAAGGAGTAATGAAATGGCAATGAAAATTTGACATTTGTAAGACAGCACGGTGTAGATATGCAGCAACCAAAATTTTGGGTAATGAATCCCGGGGAATTCCTCTGAGACGTTAAAAACCAAAACGTTTTTTTTCTAATAAATTAGCTTTTTTGGGCAAGGCGCTTGAACGGCTGCTCTAATTTTGAACAGATTTCTCTGTGCTCTGTGCCAATTAAAAGAAAGAAAACGTTTACTTAGGGTAATTTCCTTTAAAACGAAGATATGTTCCTGAATTGGAGATGTCAGGCGAACCCTGTAGCATGAATATATGGAATACAATATATGTTTTACAAATAGTAGTGGTTAAACACGTGGTTGACACTCTCTAGTGAAATCTGTTTTGTCTGTTAGATTTTACAATTTATTGAGTAATCTATATCACCATTACACCAACCCACTAATACACAACATGTATATATTACCACATATTATGTGAAGCATTTAGTTCACTTTAGTGCGAAACACCGTTTGGGCGATCAAATTTAATTTGTAACTCTCCACAAAATGATCCAAGTTGAATCGCGCTCTCTGCGCGACGTGGATCGGTGGGAGCATTGTGTTTTGTTGAAACATCATTGTGACGTAACGATGCAGACCGGAACCAGCTGGCGGTGTCGGGTCGGTGTATTCTGGAACAAATCAAAATTTCAATTGTCCGCTCGATTATTTGATGGAATAGATGGAAATCCTGGTGGGCAGGAAATCACAATGAAGGATTTATACAAAGTTATCGTCAGATCACCTCGCGCCCACCATCGGGTACCGGAGCTATTGCAGTGTGTTGTGTATGATTTACATGTTCCTTTAATTTAGTAGAACTGTGATCAGGCAATGTCCGTTAAGTGCCTTGCCCAACCGCTGGGATCAGGCAATGTCCGTTAAAGCCTTGCCCAAGGACACAAGCGACTAGCTAGCTACTGGTGCACGGGGTGATTTGCTGGTTACTGGTTAGTTTTGCTGGTTCCACACACAGCACGCTGAACCAAGTAAATTTGGTTCCGATCGGCCGATGTTAACGTAGACGTTTCACCAAGAACGTGTTTGTACGTAATTGGTCGCGTTAACCATCCGGCCACACGACCGTACACATGTAGCAAACGTTTTTTTTTGTTTTTTTTAACCGGGCTTAGTTTCGAACCCATAACGGGTTCGTTGCTAAGCCAATATTTTTGTATGTAAGTCGGTATATGAATCGGTCGCGTTAACCATTCGGCTTCACGACCGTACACATGGTGCACACGGTTTTTTTATGATATTTTATTATCGAGCTTAGTTTTGAACCATGATAGGCTCATCACTTGGACCGTTTTTGTATAGAGTCGCGGTATATGTATCGGTCGAGTTAACCATTCGGCTACACGACCGTACTGGTGCACACGGTTCCCACAATTAAGCCAAGAGCTTTCCTCCAGTGCGACACCTAGCGTATCGACACCACGACCTCCAGACACATGAACGACATTATATCACCCACCACAACCACCACCACCACTTACTCATGAATGTGTTCCCCGCAAACTCCTCCACGTCCAGTCTGCTCCTCCCATCCAAGTACTTCCCGTCCACATTCTCCACCCCCCAATGCAACCAATTTCTGGAGGTTGGGTTACTCGGAGTCGGTGCGTCTGGGTCGAACATGATGATCGTGTACTTCGTGCCCTGCAATAGGGGATAGGGAAACTGCTCGCTAAAACTATGTAAATTAATTTTAACCCTGCTCTAAACACTTATATCAACCCCAGAACTAACCCTAACTGCAAAGAGGTGTTTATCTTTAAACTTTAAAATACTAAAACTATGGAATTTTATTTTTAAATATTATAAAGGGGTGTTTATGCTTAAAATATTGTAATTACAGATGGAATGTTGGTTTAATTACGCATTCCATATTACTAAATGGGCTCTATTTTCTTGTTAGGACAGAATATTCATATTGATTTCCGTGAATGGGAACGCAAGGGGTGTTATCAGCAGACGGTTAATCATCAGATCACCTTGTGCCCATCGTCGGGTTCCTGGAATTGCGCGAAATGATTGCGTCAAATCACCGACCCAAACACACTTTATGCGCCGCACAAACATATTGTTCTTAGTCGACCACCTCATACATACCTTCACAGCTTCATCCGAATACAGAACTGGTGCAACATTATTGTTTGACTGAATCAGCGTGTAAGGGATAATGTTGCCTGAACTATCAGAAGAAACTTCAAAGTTGTCGTATATTTCCACCAGATTAGCTGTAGAAAGGTTTAAGTCAAAATCTTGGCGTCGTGACTGAACGGTTCTGAGATGGGCCGGTATCCAGAAGGTTGCGCAATCGAAACCGAGCGCCAACGTTGATTTTTGCGAACCTAGTAATGATTTGAACAAAAACGGAAGGAATTTTATTCCGTTAACTACGAGGTGTAGTAGCATGACATTCATGTTTATCCCCGTGAATGGGAAAACCAACGTGGTTAAACATGGGTAATCGTCAGATCACCTCGCGCCCATCGTCGGGTTATACCAGAGCTATTGCAGTGCGTTATATATGATTGAGACGTCACAGTATTATCTCCCCTCCTTTCCTTTTCCCCACACAAGGATTACTTGACCAGGTCTCTTCCACCAGATTTAATACCTTAATTTATCTTCACTAAGCATGGAACATCTATTTAAATTATCCACACAAATAACATAAAATGACTCACCTTCAATTTCCACGACAAATATTACGGCAACTAAAGTGACAAACAACCCAAAATTACGTACAGCAGACATGTTTAGTCCAATATATCATCAACACGTACGACAACTGTTATAAGCATACGTTTTAACACTGCTCGCAATATACATGAGCGACCGGATCGAAATATTATTTCCGTTGGACTAACTGATACTCAGTAGTTGATGGGCAAATAAAGTATGAATGAGCATTGTATAATTCCTGTGCTGAGTATTATGGAGGATTTAATTGAATGAGTTTCGAGTGCATTGATTTTACTCTTGTAGCTAATCTATTCAAGTGCAGTCAATTTCGAAAATTTAAACTTCCCGAAGCACCAGTTTTCAAATCAATTGTTCTCTACTGGCCTACTACCATAGATAATAATTGGTTGAACGCCTCCTAAAGCAGTCCATGTACCACCGCTGACAAAAAGAACGGAATTGTTAAAGACGACTCCCAAACCACCGTTCAGTCTCAAATTCATCCTACTTGTCAAAGTTCCGGGAAATACGCAATGCGCATGGACGACTATTTAGAGTCAAATGAATTACATGGAACTCTCCAGTCAGCGTACCAAATGTGGAATGAAGCGACGAAAATGTTTCGCTTGCCCTGTTGTGTTGTCGTTTAAAGTTATTTCACGTTGCCACGCTTATTATCAAACTTCTTTAAATTCAAATTAAACCAGTAATACTGTACTAGAATTCCAGTGTTTGATAGTGTTACGTCACAATCGAGAGCTCTCTCGCTTCCTCATTGTGCGATTATGGTATCTGGACAACTTCATTATTGTGGAGTGTTTGTAGTTGCATTTAACCTCACGCACCATGTGATTTCATCAAAATATCTAAAACTCCGGAATGCAACACGGAAACCTGCGATCAAACAATCAAAGTGAACAACACAATCCAAAAATCAAAGAACCGGAAATATCTCAACGAACCGGAAATATATAAGTAAACTTAACAGAAGCACCATAAAAATCAATTTAATTCTAACTTTACAATCGTAATAAAGGAACGAAATGTTATAAATTGATGAGTTATAACTAATGTTCTATATTTTCTGTTAGTACGATTATTATCGTTGTCGTGCAAAATACAGTATAACCAAACATTAATACCAAGTATACCGAACGTGTTTGATTATTAACTCGTGTTACGTCACAATCATTGGCGTTATAAGCGCTGTTTCGCGAAGAATAATCGCCTACGACCATACCACGATGAGAACACCCGATCTCGTCCGATCTGGGAAGTTAACCAACGTCGGGCCCGGTTAGTACTTGGATGGGTGACCGCCTGGGAATACCGGGTATTGTATGCGTTTACTTATTTTTGATCGGCAATACAGTTTAGCTTTCATCTATCAAACAATTTATTACTTCACATTTTCACTCATGGTCGAGGGGTACGGTGACGGTGGGTTGGATAAGTTTGAAAACGTAGTTAAGTCCGCGGGTGGAGCAACGGGTTCCTAGTTGTTTATTTCTTTACCGAGCCAAGTTTCAAACCCATGGTGGGCTCGTCACTTAGACCGTTTATGAATAGGTCAATATATGTATCGGTCGCTTTAACCAATTGGGAACACGACCGTATCTATTATCTTTAACTTTTGGTTTTCTATGTTGATTTATGGTTTTCTATGTTGCATGACATTATGATGGTTACTGGGGAAACCCCGACAACAATACATTACTCTTCTTGACGTCATTAGGTAAATTCACGCTTGCATGTTTTGACCCGGATTTGGTTCCTCTTTTAAAAATTTCATTGCAAACAGACAGGTCACAATGTTAGGCTAGTTGCGCAATGCATGTAAAAATTGTGGGTATATGTCAGTTTACTTGGTTACTGTAATTCCATAGGATTAGGGCTATTATTTAAGATAAAGAGACGGCATGAAGATAAAGGAGTAATGTAAGGAAAACTGCAAATTAAAAAAAAAACTCTTGCCCTGATTCCTGACATAAATTATAATCCCTAACCCTGAAAATACCCCTAGCTGTAACATTCATTACCAAGCTTTTATTTTAGTGTGCAACTTTTCCATTGTCCTTCTTGTGGAGTCACATTTATTTTTCCTAATTATACCACGTCTATTTAATAACTTGTTTCAACTACTGTAGTTTGTCCGTTTAATGCAGTCTCCTTGACTTTAATTAATCTTTTCAATTATCTTTAATGTAACGAAGGAGCGAAAATATAAACTAAACTAGTGTGTTTTCCTTCTTCCGTTTTTCCTCCTTTTTATTGTTTACCTTTTATCTTTACTTAGTTTTATTAAGATTTAAGGTTAGTGTCACAAACTGCAAACTGCTGTAAAAATGGTGAAGTCCGCTCTCATAATTGTGGATATGCAGAACGATTTTTTGACAGGATCTTTAGCATTAAAGGAATGTCCAGCACACGAGGTTGGTAAAATCTTATTATTCACACTGTTGGCCAATAAATAAACAAGACTAAAAATAAATCATTAAAATTTCAAAAATAATAATCACCGAAGTAAAAAGAATTTATATTATTAGGATAGTAAATAAGCCTACGTAACACAACAGTACGCTGCTAAAGTTGGAGGAATAGCATGCGAAATTCCTGTGTAAAACCAACCACTTGCTAATAATGTGTTCTCAATTAACTCTTTCACTTCCGGCTAAATGCATTAATTCAAACATGCTGTCCCGCAGTGTTTTTTACAATTTTTAGTCATTTTCAAATTAGCACAGTTTTTCAAAAGTTTATGCTATGATTTAATATTTAGTATAATTGGAAAGATAATTTACCCTTTCTTTTAAACAAGCCGCTTACCTAGAGTCTACCTCCAATAAAAAATATATTATGTAAATTTTAGTGAACACCACTTTATATGTAAAGAAAATTCTTCTCAACTTTGACAAATTTGAGGTGCACCGACAAACGAAATACTCACTAATTATTGGTATGCCCAAATGATATGAAAATTGGAATGTAGATTGTCCAATAGTTTTTGTACTCAGGAAAATTTGAACTGTATTTTTATCTTTAGTAGTTTTTTTACTAGTCCTAATTGAAGTTTTCCTTTATTCTAACTATATTATGAAAAATTGAACCAAAACGCATTGGAGTTTTTAGTTTTGTAAAACTGAAATAGTAAAAAGTATAAAAAGAACAGTGAAGGAAGTGTAAAAGGGCATTCAAAAGCAAACAAACACAATTACTATATCCAATATTCTCGAATTGTATGATATTCTTTAAAGCAGCGCACACCGAACTAGCTAGTCTCGCCGCCTTTTTCGTTATCGTGCGCTCAGCAGGCCCAGCTGGATTCATGCTTTGGTGAACACAAAGCAAACCGCCTGCTGCGAAAACGACACCAACGCTCTCCTTTTTATCTCAACGGCACGAAATTCACAGAGAATGTGAAGAAAGACTTGCTTGACAAAAAAAACTTCTCCGCAAGTTAACACGACTCCTATTGGCTGAGTTAGTCATGTGTAAATTCGTGTAAAATCGATAGAAATAAGAGGCGAAGCCTTGAAAGAGAAAGGCTATCACTCCTCGCATTTTTAATATTTCTCCATGAAAATTACAGAGAATAAATTAGAGGGTTTCCTTGATCGAATGAGCCATAGCTGGTCTCTACCATTACGCATTGCAGAGAAATCGTTTTTTAGATTTGCACCTATTTATGTGGAACGCGGGATACCATGTTTTCACACCAACTCGCGATATATCGCAAAGAGTTAAACCCTTTAAAACCGTTGGACCAACCTAGTGGATTCTGTTTGGTTGGGTACAACAATTGTAATCTTTATTAATTAGAACACACTGTATATGGATCTGATTTAGCAACTGGATTGTGAAGTTACTTGATAATCCTTATGATGCGTCTCTTTACCAACCAGGATACTAATCACATAATTCACATTATGTACACTAGTCATAATCACGCTACACATAATAAACGAAAAATATATTCGTAATCTTGATATACATAAAAATACGATACACATAATTCAAATCATCTAGATACTCCCAAGAAAATACACCTATTAACTTCGTTTCATTTCACTTACTATTTTAACTTAGAATGGTGAAGAAATTGTAGAAGTTATCAACTCATTGGCGAAGATGGAGGCATGGGGATGTCTGTGGCGTATACTTTTGGATTGGCATCCAGCTGATCATATTTCTTTTGTTACAAATGCAACGAAGTTTAAACAACATGCGGAGTCAGCTGTGAGTAGAATAATCTGCCTTGCATGTGGGATATTGGTTTGTTTAGTGGTTTTTTCCCAGGACTTTAGGTAATCTTGCCATTTGCATTACTCCGGTGTGCCTCTATATTTTGCAAAACCATTGATCCACTCTATTGTTTAATCCTGTAGTGTGCTGGTAAAAATTACAAGTTAATACATTTTGCAGCTCCATATGAATTTTGTCTTTTAAAGTCTGGGTTTAATATTGTAATGTATTTACTGCGAAAGTGCTATTTGTCTGCTAGGGTGGTTCAAATTGTCTATTGTAGGCTTTTTGTTGACAGTTGGAATATACCCAATTATTAATACCATGAAAGCAATAGGAAAAGGTGGCGTTTGTTAAAACAAGTCAACATAACTGGTCCGTAAAACATCAGGACAGTTTAGTTTAGGACAGGGTTGGGCAACTTTTCTAGTCGGCAGGCCAGATGTGGGAAAATTAAGTTCTTGGTACGCTGGTATATTACATGAATAGTATTCAATATCTTAATAACAAGGTATAGCTTTATTCCTGATCGCATTAAAAGTCTTTAAATTTTTCAAAATTAACGATGTTTATCTCTGTTCACATGTTAATATTTGTTTAACTTGTTGTTATTTAATACCAGGGCAAAATAAACTAATTACTTTACGTTAAATATCTACTGCAGGTGAACACTGATGTTGCTCAAGTTTACAATCGAGTTGTGTTCGATGTTGACAATGGTGTTCGTAGAGAACAAGTATTGTGGCCTGTACATTGTATCCAGGGCTCCTGGGGAGCTGAGCTTCATAAGGACCTCAATGTAGGTATTGTATGGGAAGATGTGGTTTCTCTGCTTTATATAGGTCTGCTGGGTAACTAAGCGTTATTATTGGGGACTATTGTGTAAAGACTTTGAAAATAGAATATAACAAACAACTACAAGAAATTTTCAAAACAATTGAGTGTCAAAAAACTACCGAACATACTCGCCTATAGGTCTCACTATTTGTTTTGTGTTAAAAAAAGTTTAAATTAGAGTTGACTCGCACATAAATCACACTGAAAATCTAGGGATTTAAAATGCCCTTTCCTAGCTTTTTTGAATAGATAACTTCCTATTTTTTGTAGGGCTTAATATAATCAAAATATGTTTAGCGACATCTGTAAGCGATAATAAGTGAATGTACACAAGCGCAGACCATAGGATTTTTATAAATAACTTGCAATAGCCGAAAACTTTCATTTTGTTCCGATTTGGTGGCCATTTGCACTTCTGTTGAGCGAATTGGTCGCACCTATATATTTTTTATTAAATATAAGAAAGAAATTGCGACCGATCTGCGAGTATATACGGTATGCAGTATAAAAATAAAATGGAAGAAAATAGAAGTTAAATATGCAGCTCCTTTGGCACGATACCAACTGGTCTGCAGACAGGGAATTGGTGACCACTGCCTTATATGACCAATGTTTATTACAGGTTGTAGCTGGCAGTTTCATGATAAAGAAAGGCATTTCCACATCTTTAGACTCGTATTCTGCGTTTTTCGACAACGATGGCATCCATGAAACAGAATTGCGAAAAATATTGCAAACGAAGGGTATTGAACGCGTGTTTGTTTGTGGTGTCGCCACGGACGTCTGTGTGGCGTACACCGTAAATGATAGCAGGAAACTCGGTTTTGAGGTATATTTTGCTGCAATTCAATATATTTTTGCTGATTCAGAAATAATTAAACAACCAATTCAATATATTTTTAAACAACCGGTTTGGTATATTTTTTATTATATGTAAAATTTATTGCTTTAAAAATAAATTATTTACACAAGATTCTATATGTATATTTTTAACACAAGGTTTATCATATGTATATTTTTCAGGAAAGGTTTATCATATTGTTTATTCACCAGTACTTCCGTGACTTGATCACACATTAAATTAGCCTCACGGCCTAGATCAGTAGTTTAATATAAAATAAATCAAATATTTAAGGA
This sequence comes from Ciona savignyi, assembly GCA_000149265.1. NCBI lineage: Eukaryota > Metazoa > Chordata > Ascidiacea > Phlebobranchia > Cionidae > Ciona > Ciona savignyi. Next base: position 318,056 of record CH001352.1, on the reverse strand, counting down.
GTAATTTCGTTATGTAGAAGGTGTTTCAGTATTTGCATAACAAATTTCACACTCTTAACTGAAAGTGTTCCCAAGCAAGGAACCAAATGATTGTTGCTGGGAATTAGCCGTTTTAAGAGGGTAGTTCAAAAATGTACCATAATAGGAGGAAAGTGTTAAACAAGCTTAAACAGCATCGGGAAAACCATATAACTGCATGCACCAATGCAACAGACAATTTCACTAATCCAATAGGTTAGGATAGAATATTCCTGTTTATTACACCACTTCGAATGCATAATCGCAAAAATCAAACAATTTCTTCTCAGACCTACATAATCGAGGATGCATGTAAAGGCGTCCACCATGATGAGATCATTAAATCCAAATCGACGATGAAACTGAGCGGAGTCAACTGTATCACAAGTCAAGAGGTAACTTGTTGTGTTCTTCGTATTTATTATAACACAATCATATAAATAACACATAATAAATAAACAGCATAATCGTATCGAATCGTAAATGTATTCGTAGTCGTATTCGTAGTTGTAATAATCCAGTCAGCTTGTACCTTTTCAGCACGTTTTAGTCTTAGGCGGGGGAGCCCCGTTACGTGGTGGCGCTATATTGCTTTTACTATTATTGGGGTACTTAAAGGATGTAACATTACTAAGCTAATGAAATTGAGATGTATTGTGATGCATTAACTAAAAAAATTGATAATTTTACTGTGGCCCAGTAATGGAATGGTAATTTTACTGTAGAATTAAACTACAGCAGCATGTCTAGGACGACTTTGTACTGTCACAAGTAGTCTTGTAGCATCTTTGATGCATAAACTAAACTAAGAATTATATTTTAAACTGGCCTCAGGTTATATGAGGCTAAAATATTAACAAAAAACACATGTTGTCAAAAGAATATTTCATTTGTAACCTTGTGGTGGAAAACCCATATTATAGAATTATTGTACTTAACAGACATTGCCTGAACCCAGGAGATTAATGGGTTTTATTAAATTGAAGGAACGTGTGAATCATACACAACACACTGCAATAGCTCCGGTAACCTGACGCTGGGCACGAGGTGATCTGACGTTTGTCTGTGTGTTAACCCCCTTGGTTTTTCCATTCACGTGGATAAACATGAATATCCTATCCTATGGTAGTAAAAACATATAAGTTACATACATATGGTATATCATAGGAAAAAACAACCATACGAGAGTTAAGAATATTAATAAAAAGTAAAAACGATACAATTTTGCAAATTTGTTTATTTAGTGTTAACCATGGTAGAATCATTTTTTTGTATTCAAAGTAACATGATTTATTTGTATTCAATAAGACATGAAATTAGTAGATTTTTTATTTTATTCAGTGTTTCACTTTATGGTTCTAATTGTACTTATATCAAGAGTTGTTTCAACTATCAACAAATTGTTTAGTTCATTGAATTGTTAAATTTCTTGATTCCTAATAATCAACAAATTGTTTTAGCACTTACAAAATGTACTTAAAATATGATCAATATTTAATAGAAAAAAAACGGAAACAATTAAAAGATGTCAAGTAAAAAATCATTTTAAGACTGATAAATGCGGCCCTAAATCCTAAAATCATCACACAATTTTCCAGGTAGCACTAGCTTTATCCACTGAGGGTAAGATAGGAAAAACTCACTCGAAACTCTGCCACTAGGAAAGACCAAGAACGAGCTGATTTTTTTACCATTGCAGTTGGTATTCTACGTGTTTTTCAAGGCAATTCACTTAGTTTAAGCTTAAAAAACTGTGATTGTTAAAATTTGTAAATAGTACATTGCAAGCCTACATCTTTTATAATCAATTTTTACTTATTCACAAATATTTCCTTCTGTGTACTTTTAAATACCACGGTTAACAAAGTTTGTTCTAAAAAGGTTCCTGATTCTTTGCCAACCTTATTTCTAAAAACTGTTATGTTATATTTGGCCAAGACACCACTAAGGCTCTGCTATATTCCAGCAATTTTATTACACTTACACTCTAACATCTCCAAAAACCTATTAGTGTGATTCTCACGATTGACCATATTATACTTGTATGCTGCCCAATGGGGATCAAATTTGACTGGTTAGGTAATATTGTTAAGTCAGACCTGTATGCTGATGTGTTGTATTCTTGGTAAAAGTATTGTCAGACATAGCCTGAACCCAGTTGATTAAGTTGATAAAAACTATATCGATATCTCCATAATATACAACACACTAAAAGCTACAGTAATCTGAAAGTGGCCGTTAGTCTTAACTATTATCTCTGTTTTATAGTCTTTTATTGCTCCATTTGCAGAAATTAACACAAGTATCCTAACCTGTAAATACATATAAATGTTATCCAAGTCCTAATGCAATTTTATAAATCTAACACAACTGTTTTCTATTATAATAATGACCTCAACCTTTTGCAATATTACAATTAACATAAATCTGTATTTCAATATCACTTTTTATATCATCTATATCGAAATATCACCATTTTAACACAAGTTATATGAATATCATTTTAAACACAAGTTGTAATTAGTATTTGTTGTAACTATATTTCACAATTACCATTCTAGTCCACACAGGCAGCTTGCTAGACTACTGTCTATCGTATCTGTTGCTTTTCGTGCAATTTGTATATTTTCTATTTCCATTCCCTTACAGTCACTAAATCAGTTGTGAAAATTTCTTTTCTAATAAATGAAGCCAATTTAAATAAACCAAGATTATTTTAACGGCGACCTTGACCTATTATCAAACGTTCCCTGTCCTATTTATAGTTTGCGCTTATTAATAAATTTGTCATTAATACATCATTTTAAAGTAATGTAACTTTGTTGGATTTTGTATTTTTTGTACGTCCTTATACAACGGTAAAAGAACCATTCGGTGGTTCGGTACCTGTAAATACTACAGGATCGCTTGGATCGCTTACTAT
>CH001352.1:294829-313628 GCA_000149265.1 Ciona savignyi | reverse complement strand
AAATATCACCATTTTAACACAAGTTATATGAATATCATTTTAAACACAAGTTGTAATTAGTATTTGTTGTAACTATATTTCACAATTACCATTCTAGTCCACACAGGCAGCTTGCTAGACTACTGTCTTTTGTATCTGTTGCTTTTCGTGCAATTTGTATCTTTTCTATTTCCATTCCCTTACAGTCACTAAATCAGTTGTGAACATTTCTTTTCTAATAAATGAAGCCAATTTAAATAAACCAAGATTATTTTAATGGCGACCTTGACCTATTATCGCACGTTTCCTGTTCTATTTATAGTTTGCGCTTATTAATAAATTTGTCATTAATATATCATTTTAAAGTAAAGTTTGTTGGATTTTGTAATTTTTGTGCGTCCTTATAGATGGCGTATAACCAATTAAGACCTCTATGAACGGCAGGATGTGACGAGTTGTACCCTCCATGAGTCATTGTTTTTAAACTAGTGTTTTGCTGAGTAACAATGGTGGTGATTCCCCAATGTTTGTTTTGTTGAAAGCAGCATGTGCTAGGCTGCGCGCCGGTGTTCTCGTTTAGCTGTAAAGTTTTGTATTCGTGGAGCAGTGCTTTGTAAAATAAAGGTGTTGAATGTGCATCTGCTAGCTGTTTTGTTGGAAAAAAGTTGCCGATGTACGAAGGGGTATGGGCTCAAAATTTTTAAACAAAATTTTGTAGGGTTTTGAGTTTAGGTTGCAGATCCAAGCTTTAATTTTAAATTGTGAAAAAATCTAAGACTTCCTATGTCAGGATTTTGAGTGACAGTCGTTTTTGTGAGGTCAGTTTGCATTGGAGAGATAGGGAAAATAACTAGAGAGTGTCAACCACCTGTTTAACCACCACTATTTGTAAAACACGTGTGTATGCCATACATTTATGCTACAGGGTCCCTTGTCACCACAACTTGTACTTTATGCACTGAATATGTAGTTTGTTTCTGCAAGCATAAACGCATGGGTCCCATAGTTATCAAACCAAATTTCCTTTCCATGTGTAGTCAAAAAAAGAATAAACGTCTTAAATTTACGAACATTTTCACCACAAATGCTTTAAATTAAACCGTCGTTTCAAGTGCCGAAGTGAAATGAAGCTAAATTGCCAAAACAACCCGATTTAGTTTTTCATGGTATCAGGGAATTCCCCTAGGTTTAGTAGATAAGTTTCTGTTTTTACATATGTGGGTCATGTTATGTAACAATTCTTAAAGTTTTAATCTGATTTGTAGACTCCTTGTTGGAGATGTCAGTGCGATATGGCATGCCTGTCACAATCTTAATTCAGGAACATAACTTTGTTTTTAACGTAATTACCCTAAGTAAATGTTTTTTGTAATTGGCACATACTGTCTAATGGTCTAACATTTCACCAAATCTAAATATAGTTAGAGCAGCCATTTAAGCGCTATACGCCCCAAAAAGCTAATTTATTGAAAAAAAACCTTTTGGATTTTAACGTCTCAGGGGAATTCCCCTAGATTCATTACCCAAAATTTTGATTTCTGCATATCTAGACCATGTTCTCTTACAAATGTCAAATTTTTTCTGCGATTCCATTACTACTTTTGGTAGATGTCGAGGCGACATGGCATGCTTGTCACACTCATGATTTGAGAACAAAATCCTATTTTTAAGATATTTCCCTATAGGTAATTTTTTTTATTTTTTCTAAGTGATAAATCAGTGACTAATGCACTTTCATTTTAGAAAATCTGATTCTTATTGTAACAGCCGTTTAAGCGCTATGCCCAAAAAAGTCAATTTTTTTAGAAAAAAATACCGTTTTGTTTTGTAACGACCCAGGGGAATTTTCCTGGATTTATCACCGGAAATTTGGGTTTCTGTATATCTAGACCATGTTGTCTAACAAACACCAAAATTTCATTGCGATTCCATTTTTCCTTCTGGTAGATGTCGGGGCGACATGGCGTGCTTGTCACAATCATGATTTGAGAACAAAATCTTATTGTTTAGGGTATTTCCCTAAGTAATTTTTTTATTTCTTTTAAGTGTTAAATCAGTTACTAATGCACTTACATTTTACCAAATCTGATTCAAATTGGTGCTGTCGTTTAAGCGCTATGCCCAAAAAAGCTGTTTTTTTTAGAAAAAAATACCGCTTTGTTTTGTAACGTTCCAGGGGAATTCCCCTGGATTTATCACCCAAAATTTTGGTTTCTGTATATCTAGACCATGTTGTCTAACAAATACCAAAGTTTTATTGCGATTCCATTTTTCCTTCTGGTAGATGTTGGGGCGTCATGGCGTGCTTGTCACAATCATGATTTGAGAACAAAATCCTATTGTTTAGGGTATTTCCCTAGGTAATTTTTTTATTTCTTCTTAGTGTTAAATCAGTTACTAATGCACTTACATTTCACCAAATCTTATTCAAATTGGTGCTGTCGTTTAAGCGCTATGCCCAAAAAAGTGAATTTTTTAGAAAAAAAATCCGTTTTGGTTTTTAACGTCCCAGGGGAATTCCCCTGGTTTTATCTCCCCAAATTTTGGTTTCTGTTCATCTAAAACATGTTGTCTAACATATGGCGAAGTCTCATTGCGATTCCGTTATTCGTTCTGGTAGATGTCGGGGCGACATGCCATGCCTGTCAAGCGTTTGACGAAAAAAAAAAAAAAAAAGAAAAAAAAAACGGACAAAAACAATATGTGTCCCATTTTTTCAAATGGGACCCATAATTAGTTGAACGCCTCCTAAACAACGGTAAAAGAACCATTCGGTGGTCTGCAGGCAGCCAAAGGTCCACACTTCGAAATTAGCGCTGACGACACCGTTGTGTCCCTGAGCAAGACACTGCCCAACTGACACCTGAACTCAGTGGATAAATAGGCTGTACTAAAACTGAATAAACCAAGAAGTATATATAACACACTGCATTACTAAGATGCTTAGAACCTTAACATAATAATTGGGCCTGAACGCTATAAGCTTGATTGTCTCTAGGCAATAAAGTAATAAACGAAACTACTGATGTAGGGTTATATAGGAATAGGATAATTATGTTTATCCCATAATTATCCAAGGGGGTTAACACACGGGCAATCGTCAGATCACCTCGCGCCCATCGTCGGGTTACCAGAGCTATTGCAGTATGTTGTGTATGATTCACACGTTCCTTCAATTTGGTAGAACCCATTAATCCGCTAAGTTCAGGCTGTAACATCTCAGCCTGTTAGATCGTGCGCGTTTTGACCGATTAACGACAGACATTCGCGTTGATAGTAATCAGCGCAGCACTAGTGAGATTCTGGGCGGAGTGCAGGTCGCCCACAAAAAAGAATCTACATTAAAGTCGCCCACAAAAAAGAATCTACATTAAAGTTTTATTTGATACCGAACCTAACTGTACTTACCTGCAAGCTAATCAGTTGGTAAGTTTTCGTGTTATTCTTTAAGTACTGATTTACTGATAATAATTTGATTGTATTTATTTTATTTATAGAAAACCGCCATTAAAGACCATAAAAGAATCGTGCGCGTTTTGGCCGATTAACGACAGACATTCGCGTTGATAGTAATCAACGCAGCACTAGTGAGATTCTGGGCGGAGTGCAGGTCGCCCACAAAAAAGAATCTACATTAAAGTTTTCAACTGACTCTCGGTCAGTTTGCTGAACCTAACAATATTGAAACGATCATGGCGTCAGACAATTTAAAAGAGTTTGATGTTGTGGAAGCTAACCTTCGCAAGAAATACATTTTAGCAGAGTGCTTGATGATTGATCCAGGATCCGCTTCCGAGCTGAAGAAGTTGGTATCGGTAATAGATGAACTTTACCAAAGACTTCTCTCCCTTGCCTCTGAAGCATTCACACCAGAAGAATTAAACTCTGAAGGCCATCAACCTCTAAAAGGTATAGTGCAATGCAAAGTAGAATTTGATACCCGTATTGGCGATTGGTTTCAAATAAATGACGCCTTGTCTGATAAATCGGCAATATCCCCAAAGAGTCCTGACAGGTTGTATACCATCAGCGATAGTGCAAGCTCACTACGCAGTTCTCGGTCGAGCGTGAAACGACGTGAAGCTTATGTTCGAGCACAGAAAGCTCGCCTAGAAGTTTTACAGGTCGACCAGCGAGAAAAGGAAAAGGTTGCTGCGGCCCAAGAAGCGGCCGAACGGAAAGCCGAAGAAGCTCGACGAGAATCCAGACGGAATGCAGAGATGGCAGAACTGGAGTTACGAGCTTGGAACGAACAATGTACTAATGAACAGTCTCCCAACCTGCTGACCATGCCCAACAGTTCACACGAGCAAACCGATACGGTAGGAAACCCGAACATTACCGATAACCGAAAGCATATGTCGACTCGCATACTAAACGAAACCTCTAAAAATGTCCTGCCAGTGCCTTTTTCTACATTCGATAAATTATCGGTAAATTGTAATCGATTCGAAAGTATATCGCAACCGAACCCGGCGCAACAGGAGTACAAGCCTGAAGCACGCGCGTCTCCACGTTACGACGGAAAGAACCGTGTTCAGAGAACCGTATCTCCCGAACGATATGAACAGATTCACTATTGTGGTGATAGAACTCTCCCTCCCCGTCCGGAATTAATGAAGTTTAACGGCGACCCGCTTGATTATCACGAATTTATTCGCAACTTTGAGACACATGTAATGGCTCACGTACGGTCGGACTCGGCAAGATTGACTTCCCTGCTACAACAATGCGAACCCGATGTGCGACGTCAGCTATCGCACTTTAGTAAAGACCCGGTTGGCGGCTACAACCTGGCACGAGAACAGTTGTGGCAATTGTACGGTCGTCCCCACATTATTTCAGCAGCATGTGCAAAATTGCTATCGAAGACGCCGGAAGTCGGGGAAAGAGATCCGAGTGGCCTACTGAAACTGAACATACTATTGCAAAGGTGCCGAAGTGCCCTGGCAGACGTTGGCGAATACGCCGGTTTTAATTCCTTGCATTGTCTTCTACCGATTCTTCAAAAGTTACCTGACAATCTGCAAGCGAAGTGGATAGAGTGGTCAGTAATTGTTTTTGAAGAAAATAAACGAGAAGCTGGATTTTTAGATCTTGTGACATTCGTTTCGCGCCACTCTAACATATGGAATTCACTGTACGGTGAAAGCCTTTATCGCCGTACCGACAATGTGAAGATGGGTTCTAGAGGTGGAAGGAAACTGAGAGTTGCAACATGCAGCACTGTATCTGAGACTAAACCACACGTGCTCCCGAATTCCCAAGGTGAAATGTGCATTTTGTGCTTTAAGAGACACAGCTTGTCCCAGTGTAACACATTTAGGTCAAAGAGAACTCGCGAGCGTCGCGAATACGCATTGAACAAAGGCCTGTGTTTCAGGTGCCTATGCCACGGCCACCGTGTGATAGACTGCTCGTCGACGGAAGAATGTGGTGAATGCGGGAGCCCCTATCACCATACAATGTTGCATGCCGGAATAAACAACGACAAAAGGGTGACAAATAATGAGACTCCGATAAAGCACACGATGTCGTGTTCGTCCATGCTCTCGGAGAAGCTGGAAAATGACGAAGCCTTCGAACCCCAAGATATCTACCTGTGCGTAGTACCCGTGAAGGTTCGATTCCAAGGTCGCGAAGTATGCACCTTACGCCATTTCTCGATACCGGTTCTACAGCCACAGTTTTGCAGCCAGACCTATGGTGAACGCCCTGGGGTTAACAGGCGTTCGAAAACAGATTCAGATGACGACACTGTGTAATCAGTCGTCCTACAATGGAATGATCACAAATTTCACTGTATGTTCGCTAGATGCCAATACCGAAATCCACCTACGGAACGTGGTATCCGTAGATCAAATTCCAGTTCAACCGAATGTGATACCTGATAAGAAGAAGATAAATGACATGTCTCATTTAAAGGGATTGGAATTCCCGCATGTGGCTGGTGGGACAGTCACGCTACTGATTGGTATTGATGTACCAGAGGCTCTGTGTGTAGAGCGCATTTTAAAGGGGAAACAGGATGAACCTGTTGCCTGGAAAACCCCTTTAGGATGGTCATTGATGGGGCCGTCGTGTGTGTCGCCCCGATCAACTACAATCTACAATAATCTCGCTGCCATTACTACAGATCGTCTTTCAAGACAAATTAACCGACTATGGGAAATGGACTTTGGCGATGCGACTGCCGTTCTAGAGAATCCTACATCAAGAGAAGATCGTGTGGCTCACGATATGATGAAAAGGTCCATCGTCCAAGTGGACGGTCATTTCCAGTTAGCGTTACCGAGGAAGCCCGGTGCACCTGATTTACCGGACAATCGCGCGATGGCGGAGAAACGAATTGAAGGCTTGAAACGACGACTTCAAAAGGACGATGATTTACGAAAAAGGTACTTGGCCTCGATGCAAACCTACATTGACAATGACTACGCTCGTGAAGTGACCACAAACGAACTGAATGCGTTCAACTACAGATGGTTTATACCTCACCATCCTGTGATGCACCCGCGGAAACCTGGTAAGGTACGGGTAGTGTTCGACTGCGCAGCGAAACACAAAGGGCTTGCGCTTAATGATATTTTACTGCAAGGCCCAGACCTCATGAATAGCCTTGTGGGCGTGCTAATGCGGTTTCCGCATACACCAAGTCGCTTTGGTAGCAGATGTCGAAGCGATGTTCCACCAAGTGAGGGTGGAACCCAAGGATCGAAAGACGCTGAGCTTTCTCTGGTGGAAGGACGGTAATTTGGAGTCAAGGCCATTAGTGCACGAGATGTTGGTGCACTTATTCGGCGCAACGTCGTCACCGAGCTGTGCGGCGTTTTGCTTGAGACAAACACGCCATCGAGTTTGGTCACCTTTATGACGACGTCGTCTCGGAAGTGGTAACCAACAACTTTTATGTTGATGATTGTTTGGTCTCAGCTCGCGATGTGAACGAAGCAGTACGACTCGTAGCGCAGCTGCGGGACCTACTTTCGCAAGCCGGGTTTCGCCTTACGAAATGGCTAACCAGACAACCAGCAGGTCTTGGATTCGATTCCCGAACAGGATAGAGCAAAGAATGTTAAGACGATGAAAATCGACGATTGTGTGGATGAGCGTGTGCTCGGAGTACAATGGTTGGTATCCTGTGATAAATTCACATATACCGTCGTTAAAACGAAGAGCCCCGTGACCAAGAGAGGGATACTCTCTGTGGTCAGTTCCATTTACGATCCTTTGGGGTTTGCAGCACCGGTTCTAATAAAGGGAAGACTTCTGTGGCAGAAACTTTGCAAGCGCGGACTCGATTGGGACAAACCGGTTTTGCAAAGTGAAGCAGATGAGTGGAAGTCGTGGCTTGACGTTCTTCCGGGGCTGGAAGACGTTAGAATTAGTCGCTGTTTTCGCCCTCCTGAGTTTGGAAACGTAGCTATTACCGAACTACACCATTTCGCAGATGCTTCAACCGCAGCTTACAGCGCGGTGTCTTATCTCCGAAGTACAGATGATAACGGTAATGTGCATTGTGCCTTTTTATTTGGAAAAGCAAGAGTGGCACCGACCAGTACCATGTCCGTCCCGCGATTAGAACTGACTGCCGCTGTGCTTGCCGTAAGAAATGACCAGGTTGCTAGAAGAGAATTGAAGCTAAGTGACTGTCAATCAACTTTCTGGACCGATTCAACAGCGGTACTTCAGACGCTATTCAACTCCACGAAAAGGTTCCCTACATTCGTGGCAAACCGCATAGCTGAAATCGAACGACATACCGACATTAAGAGATGGAAACACGTACCGACACAATTGAACCCGGCGGACGACGCTACTCGTGGTCTTGACCCAGATGCCCTTTCTGGACGTTGGCTTAATGGGCCTCAATTTCTCTGGAGTACAGAAGATACGTGGCCCAAGTGTCCCGTTACACTCCCGGAAGTACCGGATGAATTTTTACCTGTCAAGCGGCAAGATGTCAGTGTGAACTTGTTAATTCCCGGTCAAACGGCAATGAACCAAACTGAACCAGCAGTGGATAGATTAATTAACTACTACTCGTCATGGTACCGACTAAAGAAAGCCGCAGCGTGGTTGCTCAGATACAAGGAGTATTTGCGCCAAAGAGTGAATCAAGATCGGGAGGCTGTATCAAGTGGGCCTCTTACCGTGGAAGAAATGAAATTTGCCGGTCTGCAACTGATAAAGTACGAGCAACGTAAACACTTTGGACCGATTATCGCAAGTTTGATGACAGGACAACAAGCGAAGAAGAATGAGTGTACGCGGACTCTCTTGAGACTTAACCCATTTATGAAAGAAAACCTTCTTCGCGTTGGTGGACGCATAGAGAGGGCGACTGTTGAATATGATATAAAACACCCTATAATACTCCCCTGTCATTCCAATATTACAGAACTGGTAATCACTGAACACCACGAGCTTGTCGGACACTCTGGATCGGGACACACGATTTCTTCCCTGAGAAGGACTTACTGGATACTGAAGATAGGAGTCGCAGTGCGACGCGTATTAACAAGGTGTTTACCCTGTGAAAGAAGACGTACAACTCCTTCAAGTCAAATGATGGCCGATCTGCCTGCTTGTCGCCTGCAGTCCGACAAACCTGCGTTCAGTAGCGTCGGAATCGATTATTTTGGTCCTTTCTATGTAAAACAAGGACGTAGCCAGATAAAAAGATACGGCTGCCTGTTCACGTGCCTTACGATGAGAGCCGTGCATCTTGAGGTGGCTTGTGACCTTTCTACAGATTCATTTTTGAACGCGTTGCGACGATTTACTGGACGGAGAGGAAAACCGGAACACATTTACAGTGACAATGGCACTAATTTTGTTGGTGCTGCGAAAATCCTTAGATCATCAATAAAGAAGTGGAACCACCAGCACATAGCGGAACATTTACGCCAGAAAGAAATTTCATGGTCATTTAACCCCCCTGCAGCTAGCCATATGGGCGGAGCATGGGAGAGAATTATACGGTCGGTACGCCGAGTGCTCTCTTCCCTACAATCACCGAAGACCGTTCTTACTGACGAAACACTTCAGACCTTGTTTGTCGAAGTAGAATCGATCCTTAATTCGAGACCTCTTGTTCCAGTGACCATAGATGTTCGAAATGACGAGGTGCTGACGCCGAACCATTTACTGATATTACGTGGTTCACCTAATCAAGCTCCCGGACTTTTCGACGATAAGGATTGCTACGCTCGTCGTCGATGGGCGCATGTACAACACCTGGCCAACGTGTTTTGGAAACGTTGGCTGTCGGATTTTTTGCCTCATCTGATAGAACGACAGAAGTGGGTGCAGAAGCGATCGAATATCCAGAACGATGACATAGTATTGTTGGTGGACGAGTCTCAGCCACGAGCCAAATGGACACTCGGTCGTGTAGTGGACACTTACGCCGACAAACATGGCGCGGTGCGTACTGTTTCTGTGAAGACGAAAAATGGTGTCTTTAAACGCCCGATCGCAAAATTATGTTTGATTGCGCAGAAAATGCCTTAGTATGAATAACTGATGTATTTAACCTTGTGGTTCTATTTCGTGAACTTACGTCGATGTTTTTGTTGTTTATTGTAAATATATGCGTTGTATATTTGTCGGGGGGAATGTAACATCTCTATAGTTCCCTTTTAATTTCACATCGTTTGATGCTGATGGTGCGCCGTCCTTGTTGCCCCTGATAATAGATCGGTCATCCCTACAAGGTCGTGACGTAACAACACGCCTTTATTTATTGCCTCGATTCCTCATTTCCTTCTTTTTATTGTGTTAGTACTGAATTTGCTATAGTAACGAAACGTTTATACTGAACCTAAATGATATTTTCTACCGAACCTAACTGTACTTACCTGCAAGCTAATCAGTTGGTAAGTTTTCATGTTATTCTTTAAGTACTGATTTACTGACAATAATTTGATTGTATTTATTTTATTTATAGAAAACCGCCATTAAAGACCATAACAGAAATCGTGCGCGTTTGGCTGATTAACGACAGACATTCGCGTTGATAGTAATCAACGCAGCACTAGTGAGATTCTGGGCGGAGTGCAGGTCGCCCACAAAAAAGAATCTACACAGGCAATGTCCGTAAAGTGCCTTGCCCAAGAACACAACCAACTAGCTAGCGACCAGTTTCGCACCTGCAACCTTTCAATTGAAGGGTTACTCCAACAAAATTTCATTTTTTGTTTAAACACATTATTTGAATATTTGTAATATTGACGTTGGACTTAATATACTCCGATCAATTAAATAAACCTTCATATTATGCGCGTCAGCGTTATCCCACCTTCTGACAAAAAACGCAAGTAATCTTCGTGTAGCCACGACGTTAAATGGCAGGTTGCTGGAAAATGCCGAGGATACTTTGTTTATGGGTTTTACACAGTAGTGCAATATGCCATATTAGGGTAATGTATGTTAGTTTTTAAGAAAGCGCGAAATGTAAGCCCTAAGTATAGGCAACAAAGTCTGCTTCGAAGGCCCTGCTTCTTGTTTTCATCGTGGAAACAAAAACTAAACGAAAGTACCGGTTAAAACATTCTTGAGAGCACCATTTTTCTCAACTTGTTTTTATACGTCGTGGTTGTGAGTTGTAATTTGCTTTGAGGCCCATTTATGTTTGTTAGGAGATTAAGTCGCTTTTAGACTATGTCAAGAGGACTGCTTTTGGCAGCGATAAAAAGCACCAGCAACTATCGAAACACGCTTGCTTTTATTGATAAGGCGTATCTGATAAGAAATTCTGCCGATTCTCGTTTTTAGTTTCTTAGTTTTAAAGCGAGAACCGGTCAGAGATACAAGTGGAGAACTGCACAGGAATTGTTTTTTAAAAAAAAGAAGGAATTATGGAATATTCTGGGTCTGGATATGGATCCGGAGCTCTGGAGATAAAACGTAACGAAAACCATTTGGATTATTCGTACTAGATCTAAAATAACAAATAGAAATAACATTTTTTTTAATAATGGACTAGATTAAAATTAGGACTTTGCTTCTTCAGTTTCGTTTAATTCTTGCTCTACGTTGGATGACGACTCGGCTATGATGACGCTTCCAGGCTGTAGCAGCGTCACTAGGGCAAAGTTCAGGTGAGTCCGGCTGCGTGGTATAATTTAGAGTTAGACTATGTGGATATGACCGGAGGTTAAGTCCTGTAAGTTCTTGGCTTCCATTTAAACGTGGCTTTGCTATACTTTGGTCAATGGAGTTAACGGGACGTTATTACATGTATTATACAATCTCTTATCTCTGCTTCCATAACCGCATGCTTACTCTCCTTCTTTTTGTTAAACTTCAAATTATTTTCATATTTTTATTATTTTGTTTCTGTGCGTTTAAAAAAATAAATATATTTGATTGATTATATATTATACAGCATGCTGCAATAACACAACACGTTGCAATAGCTCTTACAATACCTCATTATGGGCTCGAGATAATCGACAATTACCCGTGTTACAACGACAGTCGTTGTCCAACATGAGAGAATCATACGTATTCTTTCCTGGCCAAGTTTGCCAACATGAGAGAATCATACGTATTCTTTCCTGGCCAAGTTTGCCAACATGAGAGAATCATACGTATTCTTTCCTGTCCAAGTTAACCTACATTTAATAGTGAAGTATTTTTGACCTGTTAATCTTTTGTGTTTTTCAGTCGTGCTTTAAGTATGACCCTCATAGCTTGCGTTTCGATCGTAATGTTCGCCATGGGTTGCAAGGTCCAGGTGGCGAAAATGAAGGATCGGATTGTACGGCCGTGGGGAATAGTTATCGGTGAGGTGCTTTGCACATTTTGTATCCGATCGAATAGATTTGTGGATTAGTGCGTTGCCTTTCACTCAAAGAGTTGCAAAATCAAAACTGGGCGCTATCTAGTAGGATTTGTCCATGGGCAAGACACTTAGCGGATATTGCCTGAACCCAGTGAATGCATATGTCCTTGTATCAAAATACAAGGAACGTTTCGATAATACACAAAAAACTAAAATTGCTGCGGTAACCCGACGGTGTGCGCGAGATAATCTGACTATTAATTATCTGCCTGAGAATGCTCCCTTACGTACAACCGCGTAATCAGACTTTTGTTTTATAACGCCCTTTGCGTTTTTCCTGTTGATAAATTTGAATATACTATCCTATATCTTTGGTTGTTTAGAATATAGTCAATCGACATATTTTGTTTAGGATTTCTTTGCCAGTTTGGGATCATGCCGCTCTGTGCATTTGGTTTTGCAAGAATATTCAAGTTAACAAGAGGGAAAGCTCTTGTCGTCCTTGTGATGGGGTGTCTACCCGGTGGAAATACGTCTAATCTGATCACTTATTGGTCCGGTGGCGATTTGGATTTAAGGTTAGTAGTATTCACTAATTACTAGCCAGCATATGAAATTGGCATAAAAAGTTTGGCGTGATCACCACACACGCTTGCCAGTTGACGGACAGGCGTGTGTTTCGTATATTACCCCCCACGAATGCATAGTTGCACTCACTATATTAAACGTTAAATACTAAAATAAATATATAACAACGGATTTACGTACATTAAAAGAGGTTCAAATTAAAGTTTTAAATCTTTTGTAAACCACATTTACAATAAGGTATACTTATAGTGATTAATAGCAATATCTGCATTCTGCCGTAGTTTCATGGTAACAGTAAATGGGTTAGGATTAGTACAAATTTCCGTAGTTCATATTTCCACGTTATAGTCTTGCTCTATTAAAACAAACACGTGTCATTAGGTGCGTATGTTCGTGTGTGTGTACTTAACTTTACATTAACACTTAAAAGAAGGAAAAGATAGGCAGAGGAAGGGAGAGAAACTACCAACTAACTAAAACTAAGGAAACGTGTTCTAACCCTTTCCCACACACTAATCCTAACCCCAGAATTGACCCTTATTCTAACACCAGCCTAAAACAAATTCTAATGCCCCTGTTACAACGACTGTCGTTACACAGTAGTGCAATTTATTTTATTGTGCAGTTTCCTTCCCTCTTATATTTCTCCCTTTAAAAAAACTTGTATTTGGTCACAGCATCACGATGACAGCCATGTCGACGGTCTTCGCATTCGCAATGATGCCACTGTGCCTGTTCGTGTACGGTCGTTCCTTCGTCGGTGGTACCATTACAGTCCCCTATCTCAGCATCGGTAACCCAGTGTGCATGTATTTACAGCAGGCAAGGGCAACATACCGTCCGCGGGTCGACTTCGGCCCGTGAAGGGATTTTGATCGGGCCCAGACTGTATCTAACCGTAACCTGTTATTAAGAGTTGCCCACAACTGATTTACAGCTTTATAAATCAGTTTCGACGTGGGTCAAATGTTTTTCCCATCATACATCTCAAATTCCCCATATTTTCACGTAAGACAGGGGATCCAATGGAGGTCGGGACCAAATTGATATATTTCTCGACCTTTATCCTACGCGGTTATGTCCTTGTTCAATGGTCGTTGCCACGAACCAATAAGTTCAATAATAGGTGATCCACATCTGAAACTATTTCAAATACACAACACGTTGCAATAGCACAAGCAAACCTAAGTTGTAAGCAGAGTTATCCCACAATTTAACGTATTATATTGACTACCAAGTGTCCCACACACAGGCGCACGAATGAAATACCCAACCATAACTTTGCGTCCTTACAATATTCAATTTCAGTTCTGGTTCTTGCGCTCTTCATTATACCGGTCGGAATCGGAATTATTTTGAACTATTTCCGACCAGCATTAGCGGAAACCATGGCCAAGGTTGGTCTTTTTTTGTCAGAGTTTAATCCAAACATGACGTTCTTTATTCTGATCCCTTCATTTCAGATTGGAGCGGTTTTGGGGTTATTTGTCATTATAGCTGCAGCTACAGTTGGTATAATCCTCTACCCAGCTGCTTATAATATTCCAGCGATATTCTGGGAGATTGGCCTTATTTTGCCTTTTCTGGGTAAGTTTATTCTTCTTTGTTGATAACAATCTGTAGATTATTTCTGTAAGAACGCTAACTGACGTTTTCGCTAGGTAATATGACGATTGTCCGTGTGATAACGCCCTTTGTGTTATCTCATTCTCGGGGTTAAATATGGATATCCTGTTGCGTGTCTGATTAATATATTTACGCTCTCAATACTCACAATGCTAAATTTATTAAGTACTGCACGCTTGCCAATGTATGTATTAGAATAAATAAGAAGTTTGGCACTGATGCATCTATAGGATATTACATAGACACCGTATAACAAGTATTCGGCATAGGGGATTTTATTTTGTTGTTTTAACTTTTTTATATAATAACAATACTACATATCCCAACCCTGTGAAACCAGGATTTTTTGTGTAATTATCAGGATATGTGTTTGGATACGGAATATCAGCAGCCCTTTCTTGCTTTGGCCGGAATGATAACCTAACGCACAAACAGTGGCGTACCATTGCCATTGAAACGGGGACACAAAACACACAACTGTGTACTACAATCGTGCAGTTGAATTATGGGTGAGCATAAGGTCTCCGAAGTACACATTTTATTGGGTACCACTAATTGTGTATGTTTTAGATGCACTTGTATGATACTGGAAATGTACGCATACCCATTGGTCTACTTTCTGTACCAAGTTGCGGTGGCTCTTATATTTTGTCTTGCCTTTCAGGTAGGTTTTTATGCTTAAATTGGACTGCTAGCATCACACTGTATATACCTTTCCACATCCAATAACTGATGCATCCATTTTAAAGATCTACTCGCGTCTTAACTCCCCTGAACCTCCGGAATCTCCTCCGATGGAAATGGAACACCTAGAACACCTGGATACTGATCCAAACAAGGATGAGGTGGACAATAACCGCAACCGCCGCGATTCAGTTGTTGCTGTTTGATACGTCATCGTTGTTTAATACGTCATCGTTGTTTGGCACGTCATACGTTGTTTGACACGTCATCCGTTGTTCGACACGTCATCCGTTGTTTGACACATCATCCGCTGTTTGACACGTCATCCGTTGTTTGACACGTCATCCGTTGTTTGACACGTCATCCGTTTTTTGACACGTCCTCCGTTGGATTTACCAACTATCGACTTTTTTTTCTTTCCCTGATGCATTGGTGCTAGATTCTCGCAAATTCGCTCAATACATATTCCGTTGAATTTCTGTAAGTGTTGTATTGGAAGATTCTTATACTCCTTTTAAGTTCTGTTTTGTATTCTGTTCAGTTTCAAATTACAAACTGGTTAACTGACATTTCTGCCTAAGTTATATTTTTCATCATCTGTATATTACAGCCCCCCCCTTTATGGCTCCATTTAGAAAATACGATTATTCTCAAGAGAGTTAGCAGAAGCAGAGGACTGTTAATTCGCTAGGGGCTATCGCTTGGACAATTTTCAGATTATGTTGCGTTTACTGTATGGTTGCCGAAGCTATTTTAGTGTGTTGTGTATGATTGTTACGTTTCTTCAATTTAAGGCTAAACAGTAGTCGGTTCAGGCAATGTTTGCAAACAGGGCCGGTTTTAGGCCGATTTGACCGATTAGATCAAATTGGGCCCCGCACCTTGAAGGGGCCTCGCGCTAGCGGGGGTCTTGCTGTATTACGAGGTTTAAAATACTACTGAAACGTAAAATAAAAAGTGAAATAATATTCTTTCTCATAATATCAATTTGTTATGCATCGTAACTAAGTCAAATTTATATTTCTGTGTCTGCCTGTTACGTCATAATGAAAATGGTTGCTAAACAATATATATGTTTGAAAGTAAAACAATATATCGTAAATAAGCCTTCACATCACCTTTAATTCGTTTTATAGCAAGTATTAAATGTCTATTTTTGTAGTATATATATAAACACCCATAAATTTTGCTATGAAGAGTAGGGGCCCCGCCATCATATTTCTAATTGGGCCCCGCGGTTCCTAGCACCGGGCCTGTTTGCAAAGTGTCTAAGAACCCAACCGATTAGAAAGTAGCTTGTTAGTGGATTAGTGCGTCGCCTTTTAGCCGAATGGTTGCAGGTACAAAACTGGTCGGCTGTGTCCTTGGGGCAGGCACTTCACGGACATTGCCTGAACCCAACGAATTAGTGGGTTCTACTAAATTGAAGGAAAGTGTGATTAACTACACACAACACACTGCAATATATCCGGTGACCTGACAGTGTGAGCGATGTGATTTGACGATTGCACCGCACATGTGTCAACTCCCTTGGTTTTCCCAATCACAGGAATAAACATGAATATCCTATACACGCAGAAACTAGCTTCTTAATACAAACACCCAGTTTAATTTACACCACTAAGGGTTAAAACTTTGTCCGACCGAGTAGCTTTTGTTGCGAGACGAACGACTGCAGCTTTGAAATTGGTTGGTTGTGTAATTGGGCAAGGCACTTCACGGACATTGCCTAAACCCAGTAAAACAATGGGTTCTACCAAATTAAAGGAACGAAACAACCGTACACAACACACTGCGGCAGCTCTGGTGACCCGACGGTTACGCGAATGATAACGCTGATTGAGTTTTGCTCATTCATAGATAAAACATTAAGGATAGGATATTCAGGTTTATTCCCGTGAATGGGAAAACCAAGAAGGTTAAAACACGGACAATCGTTTGATCACCAGAGCTATTGCAGTGTGTGGTGTAGGATTCACACGTTCCTTCAATGTGGTAGAACCCATTTATCAGCTGAATTCAGTCAATATCCTTTAAGTGCCTTCCCAAAGGACACAGCCGACTAGCTAGCAACCGGTTTCGATATGCCTAAGGTGCAATTTTTTTTTTAAATAAAGCAAAAACAGCTGAATGCGAAACTGGTGTATTGAAATGACCAGTTTATGCGATAAACTTCCATGGCACTGGTTCCACCAATTCTGGCTCCACACCATGTGATCTTACAAAGTGACCAAGACGAGGTTGTTTCGGCTGTGAAAGAAGAATTGTTAGTGACTAAGCATGGAAGGCATGGAGTTGGGTTGATTTCAGGGAAGCGTAACTTTTAACTGACAGGCTTTTATGTTTATGCGATTACCCACGGCTTTTTTTTGCCGTTGACTTAACAAACGGATTTGGAGGACTGTCAGACAAAACACCAACTGCAGAGAAACGATTAACTGAATAGGCCTAACCTATTTGCTTTCTAACAGTTAGCATGCTGAATTGATTATAAGATAAAGAAATAAAATAGTGAGTTGTATATGATTGTTATCGTTCCCTATTTAATTTTAGTAAGAAAAAAAGTCGGTTCAGGTGATGCTTGCAAAGTGCCTCGCCTTTAAGGTTTCAGCCGAAGGGTTGCAGGGGCAAAACTGGTCACTAGTTTGTCAGTTGTGTCCTTGTGCAAGCCATTTAACGGACATTGCTTGAACCCAGTGGAATTATGGGTTCTACCAATTGAATAAAAGAGGTGATCTGACGATTGCCCGTGTTTTAACCCCCTTGGTTTTGCAATTCGCGGGGATAAACATAAATATCCTATCCTAAATATGCCCTTTTGATAGATAACTTTTTGCTGCAACAGTGAAGTTCTTAATATTTTTAACTCAAATTGTATCAACATAAAACTAAAAGCAACACGATCAATATAATTTTAAGGTTCATTTCATTGCAACTGACCTGGCGTTTAAGGTTGCAATGAACACCAGTCTCCTTGGCGATCGCACGTTTCCTCTCATTCTCATGGACACGCTCCAAGAAAGAGATTCGAGACTTGGAATGCTTGACATGCTCAATTCGCACGTTAATTCTTTTCGCCAGGATTTTACCTCTGCAAATTGGGAGCATGATACAAAATGGGAAAGGTAGAATGTTACAAAATGGGAAAGGTAGAATGTTATAAAATGGGAAAGGCAGAAAACTTTAAAATCTCTTACTTGACTTGTTTGTTGACTATGACTCCAACGGCGTGTTTTGTGACGTTGAAAACTCGGCCGGTCTTGCCATGATACACTTTGTGCGGCATGCCCTACACAAATACAAATAGATTGGTGGCTTAGTATATCACCTTTCAGTTGAATGATTGCAGGTACGAAACTCATGGCAAGCTAGTCGGCTGTGTCATTGGTAAAGGGGATTAACAGGTATTGTGTTAACCTAGTGGATTAATAAGGTTAAACTAAAGGTTAAGAATGACTTAATCATACACAACACACTGCAATAGCTTTGCATTAACCCGACAGTTCGTATGATAGCAACCCTTGCATTATTCTATTCGAAGGATAAAACATAAATATCTCTTACTAAAACGTAAATACCGAAATTGTGCCGTCATAACAATAGCAAAAACTAAACACAAAAAGGGTGTAAACATGTTGAAAAAATAACTAGATGGATTTTC
The DNA here is from genome assembly GCA_000149265.1 of Ciona savignyi. Taxonomy (NCBI): domain Eukaryota; kingdom Metazoa; phylum Chordata; class Ascidiacea; order Phlebobranchia; family Cionidae; genus Ciona; species Ciona savignyi. The sequence goes on along the minus strand of CH001352.1, from coordinate 295,299 downwards.
CTAAATTAATGGAAAGTAAAATTATAATTCCTCCATCTCTAAATAAATGTTAATTTGTCATATTTTTCAATTCTTTTAATTGGCTATGATACGTTTTTCTCAATGCTTTATGGTAGTTCAAGGACTGAACCAAACTAATTCACCTTTTGTACAGCACCATCTCCCTTAATGTCGACGATGTCCCCTTTCTTGTAAACCGTGAGGTACTTTGTTAATCCAATCATCCCACGTGTGCGGAACTTCTTGGAGAACATGTACCGCGTACCGCGGCGATAACCCTTTGTGTTCGTCATTTTTCAGATTTTTTCTGGAACATATATATACACGCATTATAATTACCATTTTTAATACCATATAAAAAGTTTATAATAAATATAGGAAAAAACTAAAAGGAGGGAAAGCGGGAAGGAGGGAAAACTGCACACTAAATTGAATATTAGGGCATTCGAATTAATTTTAAACATGGGGTT